>JAYESA010000003.1:188278997-188759455 GCA_036927795.1 Iris macrosiphon | reverse complement strand
CCACACCCCCCCCCCCCACCCCCCCCCCCCCCCTCTCTCTCTCTCTCTCTCTCTCTCTCTCTCTCTCTATATATATATATATATATATATATATATATATATATAAAACGATGTTGATGTTTCGATATCAATCACGAGCTCAATATTGTCGTTGTCGATGTCGTACCTACAGCTAAACACAGTAAAATCACGAGCTCATGCATGCATGCATGCTCGTTCAGAACATTGTATGGTTCGCCATTCTGCTTAACACGCGCTGAGCTGCTGCTTAGTCTGTCATTGTTCACAGACTTGTCCAATATAAATAAAAACAACAACAAGAAACAAATAAATTATGCCAGTTCAAACTAATCACTGTTCTTTATTTTTATTTTATTTTTGCATGTGGTCTTTCGTTTAAAAAAAATGGAAAAAAAAAAAAAATTCATGACTCATGAATGTAAAGAGAAATGTAGACATAAATAGAAGCCGATGCCCCCAAAGGTTGTATGTTCGAGCGACGGAAAAATATTATAATTCCTTGATGTGAGCATTAAAAGTGAGGTGGGAGCGGTGCGGTCTAGAGCGAACGGGATGCGGTCTGAATAGGTGCAGTATGGTCTAGGTGCGAGTGCGGTACAAGTACGGTGCAGGTGGAGGAGGCCTTCGGACCTAGAGCCTTTGGGCTGAGTTTGTAAAATTTTCTAACAGCTATAACGAATTTGTTTTCAGCCCAATGGTCCAAATATGATAAATCTGGCAATTTGAATAAATAAATAAAAAAAACACTTTGTCTTTGACTGACTTTATCAAAATTAAAAAGAGAGAGAGAGAGAGAGTACAATAATATAAAATATAAATAATCCTACTTGTTGCATTTGTTGCATGAGGAACTCGACCTAACAATCTCATAAGCATTTGTTGCATGAGGAACTCGATCTAACAATCTCATAAACAACCAAGTCAAGTGGAGCAAGTTGCTCAGCTTCCTGCTTATTTTGTCTTTTCAATCATGCATCGGTGTTTCATCATTTTATGGACCGCGTCGCGACTGAAAATAAGTTCAGACACGATGTGGCCCTACCGGAGGTCCTTATATTAGCCCGTTAAGAGCCCAAGTGGCTCCTCTTCTCTTCTTGCTGCCAAAACTACTTAGCTACCCCCAACCATGAAGACCCTAAATCAATAACAACGGTTAGGACCATATCTAGAGGGGAAGGATCAAAAGTCAAAACACCTAATTTCATCATCATCCAGGCCATGGGCCTTATGATGGGCCTAAGGCCCTTGGTAAAAGAATGTTCTGGGCTGAGGAGATTTCCGTTGTCCAATGGGCTATGGCTGGAACAGGCTATCTCTCCGTCGAATATTTATTTTGATATTATAGATAGAACTAATTTGATTTCCATTCGAAACAAAAAAATTACTCTATTCAAAACATGTGGGACACATATTTTTTGTATTCGATCATTTTTGTACATAGTTTTCTCCATCTAAATGGTGGGGAGATTTTGATGTGATTACATAATCGGAAAGATTTTTGGAAGTATATGAACGAGTACGATTTATCAGAGAAGAATATCCGAATCATGTATGTAAATAATTGTAAGAATGTGTGACAGAAGACATTATAAAATTAAAATTGGACCAATTTTGATGTAATACCGCTAGTCCTTTAACCAAGTAATTCGCCAATTTTTTTTTTTTTTTTGCATGATTATTTACTAATAATTAAGCCAAAAAATTTTACTGATTGCTCCAAAATTCACTTAATGCTCCACTCAAGCAATTGGAAACAATTTATAAATCAATTTTTCTTTGGAATAGAAGAATGGTTAAAATAAAATATAATAAGTTTTACAAAGTAAACTATTTAAAGTTTAAGAATTTATGGGTGTGCCTGGCCCAAGCGTTAGTGCAACTCTTGGGCGACCCATGAGGCCCACAGTAGCAAGTTGCTAGTGGTGAGCCCTTTCCGATAAAAGAAATAAATTTAATTTTTTAGTTTTTTTTTTTTTTTACTGCATGTTGTAAACATTTGGAACTTTCGTGCTACATTGTTCTCTTCTGGCCACTGCTCCAACTTCCACCATTTATTACGCTGTTATCTCAACTACTTGGACTAGAGGTGATTGACAATTTAATATTATAGTAAGCATATGTAACATTTATTAAATTGATAAGTAGGGAGGACAATTTCTTCCGGATCCGACGATAATCCGATTTTTTTCTCCGACGGAAATAAATTTCGGGATTTAAAAACGGAGACGAGAATAGAAATTAAAAAAATTCTCCAGTTAGATTCGAGACCTGGTATGGGTATGGTACTCCCTGCTCCGGTAAATCTTTGACCTCGATTATTTATACCAACATGTCTTTGTTGTATGGAACTATAGATCTTTATTTCAAATATGTTTTTATAGGGTTAACATTCTGGCTTTGTTATTTTGTTTTGTAGACTTCTATTTAGTACTTGTATGTTTTTGTTGGATTAATATTTTCTTTTTTTTGTATTGTATCATATTGGGATTAAATTGTATGATTACATTGAATATATGGTGATTGGCCCATGTGGCTTAGGCCCAAGTTGATATGTGGATGTATATATATGTAATATCATGATGAATGAAAGGCCTAGATTATTATTCTCTCCTACTACTTCTTCACATGGTATCAGAGCATGACGGCTACGGCATTATTTTTTTTTCCATAGCGGCGGCAACGACAACGATTTTTTCTCCACGGCGGTGGCGACGAGTCTCCCTTCGACCGGCGTTATGACGAGCGGTGGCGGCGACGTCGAGTTTTCTACGTCGGTGGCGGCAGCAACAATGATCGATCCCACCTTTCTGTGTTACCTTAGTTCTAATAAAAATCTGGGTAATACAATTACGAAAGTGGTGCTTCGTGGAGAAAATTATGAGGAATGGTCGAGATCTATTCAGCTTTCTCTACGGACTTGACAGAAATTTGGATTTTTTGACCGGTCTATCGATAAATCTACGAAGAATGACAAATTGGAGGATTGGTACTGTGTCCAATCAATGCTTGTGAAATGGATCTTTCACACTATTGACGCTTCGATGAAGAAGACGATATCCTACTTTGAGGAGGCAAAATCACCGTGGGATTCGCTCAAGGACCGATTTAGCGTGGGGAATGGCGCTAGAATTCAACAGATTAAACATTCTTTCGCAGAGTGTCGCCAAACAAAATCAATGTCCGTTGTCGACTACTTCGGCCAATTGCAGACTATTTGGGATGAGTTGGGGACTTATGAACCTATTTCGGGGTGCAGTTGCGGCAAATGTACGTGTGATATCCCAAAGAAGCTGCAAAAACAGGTTGATGATGAGCTCTTTCATCAGTTTTTTTATGGGATCAATCAGAAACTCTATGGAAACGTCCGCTCGACTTTATTGGCACAAGATCCGTTCCCTACTTTGGCGCGTGCTTATCAATCCATGCTACAGGAGGAATGATTGCGCACGTCCACAGAAGTCTCCTCTGAACGGGACAAAATTTTGGCGCTTGCGATTAAAGCACTTTCTTTTAACCGTGGGCCATCTCGTTTGGATGCTCAGAATAAATCGGAGTTGCTTTACAATTTTTGCAAACACAACGGACATGAAGAAACCACTTGCTTCGAGAAACATGGCTTTCCAGATTGGTGGAGGGATAGGCCGCGTGGCGACGGACGAGGGGCTGGCCGCGGACATGGTGGTTGTCACAATCGTTCCCAGATTTGGTATTCTTGAATTTATAATATTTAAAAAAATTCTTATAGATTTATTCATGTTGTATTTACATGTTGGTTCATGTTAAATATGATATATTTTATTTAATTTTATTCCTATTTACTGTGGCAGACTACCCGAGACCACTAGTGAACACCATGGCATTTATCCTGGACCCGTGCTAGGTCCCGTATACAGGATGGATACCAGACCTTGTTCACTCTTGAAACCACTAAGCCTATTTTGGATGGTTGAGATTTGGTTGGAGAGTGTCATGACTTAATCTTAGGGCTAACATCATTTCTCCACTCGGTATATATATTGTTTTCTTTCTCCTCTCTCATTCTTCCTAATTTCCACTTTCCTTCTTCTTTCTTCTTCCTCCTTCCCTCAAGAGCTCCCCTTGGTTGAACCCTAGCCCTAGCCCTAGCCCTATCCCTAGACTTAGTTCTAGGAAGAGGTTTGTTAGTCCACCACATTTTCCATCAAGGCAAGTACATCTTGCTCAAAGTGGTGAAGCCATAATTTTTCGAATTTTCATATGATTAGTAAATTAAAACGTGTTTGATGGAAAATGTTCTCTTTGGTGTCCTCATTAGTTTTAGTTGTTGGAGTTTTTGACTTTGATGAACGGTTTTGAGTAGATATGGGTTTTAAAGTTAGGGTTTTCAGGGGTTCCAATTTTTTTTCTTGGTTTTGATCTATTAAAATATGGTATTTAAAAAAAAAAGTTTTTGTGGTTGATGGAGGAATTCATTTCGAGCATTTTGGCTTTTGTTTCACTTGATTCAGAATTAAAATAAAATTTTTATGGTGAAAATAAAATTTCGGATTTTTGGAGCTTTTCTGCCATAGCTGAACTTGCTGTCTGGAGAAGACGAAGTTCGTATGCGGCCAATATTCTATGCGGCCGAGAGTTCTATGCGGCCTGGCTTTCATGCGGCCTGGCTTTCATGCGGTCTGGACTCTTTGCCGCATATGTCACCAATATGCTGAACGAATGAGAAATTCGCCAAGTCCAAGAGGCATCTATGCGACAAGCAGACTTATGCGGCCCATTCTCTTTTGGACCCATAACTTTGTTTTTCCCTTGGCACATATTTCTATGGTTTTGTCTTTTCTTTCTGACATACTTTATGGCCTGTCACATCCATCACTTCAGTCACTTCACTGACATGCATTTAATACACGTCACTTCGGCACTTGTTCCAAGGAATGGACTTTGCCTTGACCCTATGCGGCACCGACCTCTATGCGGCACTCGGAGTAGCCCATGACTCCACTGCCCCGATCTTCTTCGGGTCCACTGAGATCCCATCTCCTACATCCACATGACCAAGGAATTAAACCTTATCAATGAAGAACTCGCACTTCAAAAGCTTTTCGTAAAGCTTCTCCTTCCTGAGGGTCTCCAGCACTATCCTCAGATGCTCCTCATGCTCCTCTGGCGTCTTCGAATACACCAATATATCATCAATGAATACCAGTACGAACTTATCAAGGTACTGGTGGAACACTTTGTTCATCAAGTTCATGAATACCACCGGGGAATTGGTCAACCCAAATGACATTACCATGAACTCAAAATGGCCATACCGAGTCCTGAAAGCTGTCTTCGAAATATCATCCTTCTTCACTTTCACCTGGTGGTAGCCTGACCTCAAGTCTATCTTTGAGAATATCTTTGCTCCGCTCAACTAATCAAAAAGATCATCTATCCTCGACAACAGGTTTTTGTTCTTGATAGTGAGGTTATTCAGAGCCCTGTAGTTGATACACATACGTACCTACCCATCCTTCTTCGGTATAAACAATATCGAAGAACCCCACTGTCACGACCTAATTCCGTAGAATCGTTTGAGGCGTCCCCCGAATCGTGACCGCCGTGCGGGCCTGGGGTTGCGCCCGCACAAGGCTTTAATAAGTTGCATAGCAAGCACATATTCAGAGTACGCAGATAAATTGAAACACATATATGAAACATGAAAAGTTCTCTTTATTGATAATGAACATCTATTACAAACTCTTGAACGAGTCAGCTAAAATGTCGCACGGGCTTACAAAAGAGTTGACTCAAAATGAGATAGCAGTCCTGTACATTATATCCCTTTACTAAACTTCAAAAGATATAGACCTCCAGGCTGGAGGACGGCTTTGCCACGGAGCTGCATTTGTGTATGAAGAGTTGCAGGCTCCTGCTTTAAAATGCTTCAAGGGGCGCGATGAAGATGCGCCAACAGCTGGACTGGATCGGGAAGACGACTTCGGCTCCTCGCTCGGTTCGCCTTGGTGCGGAGAACCTGTTTCAACGAGGGTCAGCATGTCGAAACATACTGGTGAAGGCGAGCTAACTGAACTATACCAATCAACACGTTGTTTTAATGAAGCATGCATATTTTGTGAGTTTCTATCTTGCCTTAGTTCATTTACAAGTAAGCAGCATATAGAATTTACTGAAATGAACGTGCCATCGTTCGGTGGATTTTACCTGACCGTCTGAATCACATGCACAATACTTACCATGCCTTCCTTGCCACGAAGACACAAGTTAGTATGCAACAGGTTTAAATATACACGTTGGGATCACTGGCTAGAAGCCATAATGGACCGTTTAGTCTTTGAACGAGGATGGTGTGCAACAAAGCACGTGAGACGCTACACGCCATCCCATTCGCACGTGAGGCGCTACACGCCATCCCGTTCGCACGTGAGACTATCGTGAAGTTTCGCCCGGACCAGATCGGTGCCAGTGCCCCAGCAACCGTCCGCAGGAACCCGTTGACCTTGTGCACAAGTTGTCCTTGATCAGTCGTTCGTGGCACGTTAACGTTGATGCAGTTGAGGCACATGAACATGAGATAAGCAACATTGCATGATTCGTTTTGCATAGTCTTCCTGACAGTTTATTTCATAACAAGTGTATTCCATACTTAGCACAATTTATGGAAGAAGATGCATTCTAGCAAACTTGAAGCATGTAAAGAACATTCATATGAACAAGCATGCAGTTTAGTAACCGTTCCCAAGTTGAATGACAAGCAATATAATCCAAGTCTATTTCTTTTTTATCTTAGTTTCTTTTATTATTACTTGGTATCGTTTGACCGGGGCAACAAGAATGCAAGAGTTAATAGTTGTGAAGACTGAAAGCAGGGCTAGCTAATCGGGTTAGTAGCCACTCACTTAGTTTTGGAAGGGAGAAGGAAAGAGGCGCTTCACGACTCCGTTCGCAAGCCGCCTACTGCTCGTTCACCTGCACACGAACAGCTTGATCAATGAACTTCTTCCTCTCTTTCCAATCTCGCAATTGAAGTGCAGTTCAATGAACAAAAACAATGAAAACCATCAAAACCGTTCAAGAAAAACAAGCAAATCCCAAAACTAACTCAAAACACGAAAGCAACAAGCGACATCGAAAACCGAGGCAATAAAAGATAGCAGCGGAGAGGTCCCTCCTGACTCTGCCGCTAAGTCGATCCCGGGGGCACGGTCCACTGAATATGGGAATCGATTCCGAAGAAACAAATCCATAACGAGGACGAGTTCTTAATTCAATCTATCCCGATCGAACGATACCGTCTTGTGTTTCTTAGCCGCGCTCTCCGCACCGGGAGAACGGGGCGCTACACCCACGGTGATGAACTAGATCTGATAAAACCCTTATCTTGCAACTCATCAACCTGCTTCTTCAGCTCTGTTAGTTCCCTGTTGTTGATTCTATAGATGTGTTGGGATATCGGCTCTGTCCCTGGCACCAAATCTATAGAAAACTCAACATCTATGTCTGGCGGTAATCCCGGCAACTCCTCTGGAAAGATATCTAGGAACTCAGCTATCAGTAGATGTATCAACTCCTTCTCTCCAATCATGGCCCCATAAATGATGCCCTCGCTCTGCTCCGCTGCTCCTCTAGCAAACTCAAACTCTGGCCCTCCTGGCGGTAGGAATAAAACTCTACTTCCGTGCGATGGAGGTAGTCACGTGTGAGCTTAAGTGGCTCAAAGGGTTGCTTGGCAGTTTGGGGGTGCAACATTCGTGTGCTATGAATTTGTTTTGTGATAGGCAATCTGCTTTACATCTTGCATAGAATCCAGTTTTCTATGAGCGCACAAAACATATTGAGATGGATTGTCACTTTTTGAGGGATGATGTTCTTGATGGAGTTATTCTCCCATCTCTTGTGCCGACGGATGGACAATTGGCGAATATTTTCACCAAAGCTTTGGACAAACGACAATTTGCGTTTCTTTTGCGCAAGTTGGACATTTGTGACTTGCATGCTCCAACTTGAGGGGGTATTGGGATTAAATTGTATGATTAAATTGTATATATGGTGATTGACCCATGTGGCTTAGGCCCAAGTTGATATGTTGATGTATATATATTTAATATCATGATGAATGAAAGACCTAGATTATTCTCTCCTACTACTTCTTCACATATCATTATTTCTTTATAGTAGTATATGTTTTTTGATGGAAGCCGGATGTTTTGTATATTTTTCTTTGGAATGAAAATATTTTTTTAGGCTTATAATGTACAAAAAAGTTAACGATATAGGGGACAAGGAAGAGATGGAAAAATCTGGCCTCGAAAGTATTAACAGGACGGTAACGAGAACGAAAAGTGCATTGTTTAACAGGGATTGGGACGAAAAGTACATTGTTTAACGGAAACAAAAATGAGATAAAAATCTGAACCCGAACGAAAATGAAAACAAAAACGGAGATTCAAACGAATTCTGGGGGGAAGAATTGATTCGATCTAAGTTTTAAAGAGGACGGGCCAACCCATCGTACCCAATATTCAGATCCATCCTAGGTCACCTGTGGGGTGGGTCGATTCGTTGACCAGATCCGAATCAAATTTGACAGGATTTGACCAAACTGGGCCGGTACCTGGTTGTGGACCGTCCAACCCAATTAACAACTTGAAGTATTATTATCCTCTTCTTTTTTTGTAAGAACTAGCAGAAAATTTACTGTAGCGAAATAAATTTATATTAAATTCATGCAAACGAAACAAGTTTACAAAATTTAGAAAAAAAGATATAGTCCGCCAATAGTGTTGGCGGAAAACACAACTGTTGTACACGTACGCAGAAAAAAAAATTAATGTGGACCCCACAATCAAATTTTTGCCAACTGAGTTAGCTGAAATTGGTAGGGGGCCAATTTCAGCCAACTACGTTGGCAGAAATTGGCTGTGGGTTAGTTTTGTTTGGTTTGGTTTGGTTTGATTGGTTTGTTTGTTTGGTTAGTTTATTTTAATTAGTTATGTTTTGGTTTAATTTATTTAGTTTTATTTTGTAATTAGATTTAAGAAAATTTATTTTAACGAAATAAAATTAAATAAATTAATTGTAGAGAAAAATTTAGTAATATTTTTTTCGGAAATTTGTTTTCAAAGCATCAAATTTTTTATAAATTCCATCTAAAGCATAAAAGTTTAAAAAATAACGAAAAAAAATATCAATATCTGCCGTAAGAATATTATATCGTTAATTTTTTCGTCGTTAACAGACGTTAAAAAATAATAATAATAAAAATTTGTCGTAAGAATATTACGTCTGCTGTCGAGCAGACTTCGAGCGGCCATAACTACTTATTTTGAAATTATTTTTTGTTAAATAATAAGTCTATTTGTATGTTTTCGACGAGAGTAACAAAAATCGTGTAGAAAAAAAATTTATCCGAAGCAAGACGCACATGTTACAGACAAAAATTTTAAATTTAAAACTTTAAAATATCATAACTTTTGACTGAGAGATCGAAACAAGCTCCAGTTTTTGCCAAAATAACCGTATCGAAAAGTACTACTGGATAAACCGTTTCACCGTTTTACGGACTCGAAAATTTTTAGAATCGCAAAAAAAGATGTTTCGACCTCCAAATTTTACTTTCGGTCTTTTTTTCGAATATTTAAAATTTACTGTAGCGAAATTAATTTATATTGGGTGTGGGGGCCCACGGATTTAAAACGATGTTTTGACCTCCAAAAAAAAAATTAGAAAAATTTAAATTAATTATTTTATGTCTACTATGAAAAAAACTAATAAAACAAAATAAATAATCAAACTAAACCAACCAACCCAAACCATCCAACCGAACCCGTAGGCCCCCCCACCCAATTTCCGCCAACTATGGCTGAAATTGGGTGGGGGGCCCACGGGTTCGGTTGGGTGGTTTGGGTTGGTTTGTTTTGGTTTGCTTTGGTTGATTTTGTTTGATTATTTGGTTTTTTTATTTAGTTTTTTTATTTAGTTTGGTTTCATATAAAAAAAAATTAAACCATTAAAATAAACAAAAAAAATAGAGGACACAAATAAATATAAATACTAGTTTTTATTTTATTTTTTTGTTTCTTATCAAGCATTACAATAGCTGTTTTTTTCTTTAAGTAACATTTTTTTTACAATTTTCTAAATAAATCAAACCTTTTTTTTATATTTTTTTCTAATTTTTCTTTACAACTAATTTATTTTAATTTTATTCCGTTAAAATAAATTTTTTTAAATCTAATTACAAAACAAAACTAAATAAATTAAACCAAAACATAATTAATTAAAATAAACCAAACAACCAAACAAACCAATCAAACCAAACCAAACAAAACAAACCCAACCCACAGCCAATTGGCCCCCCACCAATTTCAGCCAACTCAGTTGGCAAAAATTTGATTGTGGGACCCACATTAAATTTTTTTTAATTTTTTTGCTGCGTACCTGTACAGCAGTTGTGTTTTCCGCCAACACTGTTGACAGACTATGTCTTTTTTTTCTAAATTTTGCAAACTTGTTTCATTTGTATGAATTTAATATAAATTTATTTCGATACTTTAAATTTCCTTGAAGAACTAATGAACTTCATATTAAGTTGTACCGAGACTCAAGCTTGAAGCTGGTCTATAATACAAATAGGTGGATGATGAAACATCCAGGCAGAATTAGTACATAGAGGAAATGAGAATCCAGCTAGGATATCAGCAATCATGTTAGTTGATCTCGGAGAGAGATGGAATACTCCAATGAGTTTTGTAAGAAACTTTTTGCCTCCTCAACATGTATTCGATTTTTCCATGGAATTGCTAGCAATTGATTATTTATCGCATTTATCAAAATCTCTGAATCTCCCTCAAATATTACTCTTTGATAACCCTGCATTTTACAGAGATTGAATCCAAGCATGAGAGAGAAGCCTTCCGCTTCAAGTGGTGATCCACCCTCATTTAGTTGATGCAACTCCACATAAGAATTCTTCTTGCTCATTTCAAATCTTTCCCTCTCTCAAAGCCAAGCCAAGCCAAGCCAAGCCCAGCCCAGCCCAGCCCAGCCCAGCCCAGCCCAGCCCACACCCCACTCAGTCCTTTAGGAATCCAATGAAAAGCTGCACATAAATAATGCAGAAGACAAAGGACGACGACAACACGATGCTCTGACACCACCACCATGCATCTCCGCCAACTCAACTCTGATGATAACAATTAATTAATAATAATAATAATAAATAAGCAATCACAACCCCTGCCTAATCAAATCAGGCGCAGCCGGTGTAGGCGAAGCCGAGCCGGGCCCCGTCGCGGTCGAACACGAGCACGAACCCCTGCTGCATCAGGTTGCCGATAACCCCGAACCCCCCCGCCGCGCGCACCGGCTGCAGCGCCAGGCACCTCACCCCCTCCGCCGCGTCGATGAAGTAGTTCCTCGGCGGGGGCGACAGCTCCGCTCCCCCGCCCAGCCTGAAGCTCAGCTTCGGTATCCGCACCCCCGAGCCTGAATCCACACACAAATCGAACCCCGGCGGCCCCGGCGCCAGCGCCGCCTTCCCTAGCCTCCTCCTCATGCTCCCCACCACCGCGCCGTAGGCCGCCTCCGGGAGGAAAGAGAGCGTCGTGCCGGAGTCGACTATGGTGCCGCCGCTGCCCGTGGCGGGATCCAGGGCCCAGACGGAGGTCGGGATATTCCTGAGCCGGACCCCGCCGACGGACACGCCGAGCACGCGGACGTAATAGAAAGTAGGGGAGAGCGGGTTGGACTGGAGCGGGGTGGAGCGGAGCGCGGTGCCGGCGGTGGAAAGGGAGGTGTTGATCGCGTCGGCGCCGAAGAGGAGGTAGCTGGTAGGTGGAGGGGAGAGGGTGTAGTCCATGAGGCAGTAGGAGAAGGTGTTCCCGTAGGTTTTTTTCCCGGCGAGCTGGGAGGAGAAGGAGATGGGCCCCCGGCCGAGGCCGAGGACGCCGTGGGCCGAGCTGAACTCGGGGCCCGCGGAGACGTTGAAGGCGCAGCCGAAGGAGAGGAGGCCCACCCCGCCGGGGGCGGAGAGCTCGCGGGAGAAGAGTCCGGCGCTGGAGGAGAGGTCGGCGTAGGAGTATTTGTAGCGGCAGGGGGTGTGGAGAGGGGAGCGGGGGCAGGGGGAGGAGGGGGAGAGGGGAGGGAGGAGGGAGCAGAAGGGGTGGTAGCAGTGGAAGGGGGAGAAGGAGGAGGAGTGACGGGGGAAGAAGGAGGGCCTCCGGTGGCGCCGGAGGCGGCAGTGGTTGCGGCAGGGGGAGCAGCGGACCCAGAGGAGGTCGCTGCCGGTGTCGGCGACGAGACGGAGGGGCTGGGGAGGGGAGCCCAGGCGGAGGCTGACTAGGTACTGGCCGGCGCCGGAGGACGCGGCGGAGACGATGGGGGCGGAGAGGGAGGAGGAGGAGGAGAGGCGGATGGAGTCGATCGCGAGGGCCTGCTGGAGTGTGGGGAAGGGGAGGTAGGGGCGGAGGGGCAGCTTTAGGTAGTTCGGCGAAGAGGAAGAAAATGGGATGGAGAAGAAGAAGAAGAAGAGGAAGAGAAGCATTGTGACTGAATGGAAGTGGAAGTGGAAGTGGAAGTGGAGGGGGGAAGTGGGAGTTATTGGAGTGTGGCAACGAACGAGTACGGTGGAACAGAGAGAGTGAATGAATTTGTTGGGAGTACTACTGCATGTGCATTGCTGCTGCTGTATGTTTCCTCAGATCAAGATATTCTTTTTTTTAATCATGCTTCTGATTTTATTACTTCTTAGATTATTATGATTTCAAGATTTATTCTTTTTTTTTCTTCTATAAAATTTTGCATTCGAGTCAAGAAAATAATCGAATAATGTTAAAAAATTGAGTATAAAGTATTAAAAATTTATAAAATTACGTTTAGAACATATAAGTTTTATTTATTTTTTAAAACCATAGAAATATTCTTTTAAAGAAATTTTAAAGCAAAAATTTAAGGACGTTTTTAAGCAAAAGTTCAAAATTGGAGCAAGCCATGTTCCTGGCGAGAGGAGGAAGAAGGATGTCCCTGACGGAGAGGAGGAAGGAGGAGGATGAAGGAGAAGGAGAAGGAGAAGGGGAAGGGAAAGGGGTGGAGGAGAGGAGGATCGGTAGGAGTAGATGTGCTCGAAGCCGGAAAGAGAGGGACGGTGGGAATAGTGGCGGCGGTCGAGACGGAAGACGAGGTAGGCGTCGCGGTTGAGGGTGTCGAGGTGCTTGGCGCAAGCGAGGGGGAGGAGGAAGGAAGGGTCAGAGGAGGAGGAGACCAAGGGGAGCGGGGAGAGGGAGAGGGAGAGGTGGGGGTCGGAGAGAGAGCCGTGGAGGTGAGCGATGCGGGACATGGCGTTGGCGACCTCGACGAAGACGAAGTCGAGAGCTTTCGCGAGAAGCCTAGTGTCGGACATGTCCCTCTTCCGAGTGTTTTGCTCCCAAACATTCTATTTAGGGACGTTTTTTGACTTTTGCTTTAAAACGTCCTTAAAAGGGGCATTTCTATGTTTTTTTTTGAAATTTCTATGCTCTAGACTTAATTTTACAAAATTTTAATGCTTTGTACGCAATTTTCTGAATAATTTTTGAGCTTTTACTCTGTGTGTCCCCTTGTCTTTTTATCATTATGGAGCATGCCATGCCATGTCATGAATAGAATAGGGGGCTGGACCCTCGTAATTGGACCCGGTCATGAAAACGGATAAGATTCAGGTCTATCTGTATCCTGTTTGACCCAGACAAGATGACAAGATGACAAGTTTTGGGTCCAAATTAATGTGATGTGGTGTAATTCTTTTGTGCCACGAGACACAAAACTACAAAGAGATGGAAAAATATTCAAAAAATTTACTGTACAAAATATATATTTAAATTAATAAACTATAAAGAAGCTATTTAAAAAAAATTTGAATTTATGAAATGTTTTGCCATCAGAGATGGCAAAATTATGAAAAATAATTTTATTTTTTTTAATTTTTTTTACATTTTCGCCATCTTGGTTGACGAAAATTTGGCTTTGTCCAAATTTTGCCAACTACGTTGTTGAAAAAATGTCTGGTGTGATTTTATTTGGATTTTTTCTTTTTGGAATTTTTTTGTTGGTTTTTTGTTGGTTTGTTTTAGTTTTTTTAGTTCTTTTTGTTGGTTTTTTTTAGAGAGTTGAAATTGAGTTTTTTTTTTGTTGGTTTTTTCTTTTGAATTTTTTTTGATAGTTGGTATTGGTTTATATATTACTCGGTTTAATTGCCAACGACTCTTTTTGTAACATTTTTTTTGTAACTTTCATATTGTACGTACTCAATGGTTCTTTCTTTCTCATCTCTATAAATTTAGGTCACTCTCCTGCTATTCATTTCTCACTCAACTCACTCTTCTGCTATTCATTTCTCACTCAACCCACTCTCCTGCTATTCATTTCACTCAACAGAAGATCATTTCTCACTAAACAGAATCTCGCTCAGTGACTAAAGTTCAGCTCATTCACTGTATTTAGAAGCTCACTCTCTTGTCATGGATCAAACTCTAACAATACTATGTTCGATTGGGGGCGTGCTAAATGGGTTAGTTTATGAAGGAGGTTTAACTCTTTTTTTTAAATGATCAAAATATTTTGTTTGATAGTTTACGTAATCAAATAGTTGAGCAATTTTCTATTGATTATGAATTTATATTGGTACATATTTATTTAACTAATTGTATAAAGTTTGTTAGTGAACAAGCATAAAAATTTATTCTCGAAGTTAATGTACAAGAACCGTACATTAATATTTATGTAACTTCACCACCACTTGAATTAATATTGTAAGTAGTATACGTGCTTCTAATCAAGTTAATACTGCTCCTAGTTCTTCTTATCAAGTTATTTTATTTACTGAACAAGAACATAAAGTAGATGATGGTAATAATGACGATGAAAATAATGATGATTTAATTGAAAATTTAGATGATGAATTTGAAGAAAATGTTGATAGTATTAGCATTTCTGGATTATTCGTTGGAAGAAAATTTGATAATCGTTCTGAATTTAGATATTTTATTAGTGATATAGCAATTGGAAATAATTTTACTTGCCATGCTACTAGAAACAATGCTAGTGAAATTGTATATAAATGTAACGATTCAAGTTGTAATTGGAGAGTATACGCTAAAGCCTTTGATAAAGGTGAAGGTTTTGTTATTGCTACACTAGAAAACGTACATTCTTGTTTATGTGGACTTACAATAGGTTCTCATCCATTAGCTACTACTGTATGGGTTAAAAATAAGATTATTGATAAAATTAGAGATAATCAGTCGTATAGTCCATCGCATGTTGTAAATGATATATATAGAGAACACGAAATATATATTAAATATTGTAAAGCTTGGAAAGCTAGAAAACTTGCTCTATCCGAAATAAATAGTAGTTATATTGATGCATATAATAGTCTTGAAGAGTATAATTTTAGAATTATTGAGACAAATTCAGGTAGTCAATGTTTTATAGAGACTACAGAAGACAATAGATTTCAAAAAATAATTATTTGTTTTAAGGCATGCATTGATAGATCTTTAAGAGGATGTTTACCTGTGATTAGTACTGATGGTACTTTTATTTCCTCTAAATATCAATATATTTTATTTATTGCTTGTGCTCATGATCCAAATTATCATTTATATCAAATTGCTTATGCCGTTGCTGAGGGTGAAAATAATGATTCTTGGACTTGGTTTTTAAACGGTTTGAGAATATCTTTTGAAAAATATTTTGATTCGTGGAATATAATTTCTTTTATATCAGATAAACAGAAATGAATGGTAAGGGCTATGCGTGATACCTTTCCAGAATTACCTCATTTTTTTGTATTCAATATTTTAAACAAAATTTGAAAAAAGTATGCAGATTTTCCCATTTTCAACGTAGTTTAAACTATCTTGGAAGATGTTATAATGAAACTGATGCGAACTATTGTTTGAAAAAAATTAAAGCTGGAAACATTGATGTTTACAACTAGCTCGTTGAAGTAAATGATGAAACTCGTATTTTTTTGCACTGGATAACAACTTATTCTCCTTGTCCCAGACTAGGTATTCACACGTCGAATCTTGATGAATGCTTCAATAACTGGTTTAAAAATATACATGATAAACCAATAATGATATTACTTGATGGGATTCGAGCAAAAATTATAACACTTCAGGACAAGAACAGGCAAAAAGCAAAAAAATTTCAAACTGATTATTGTCCGAAGATGTTACAAACTATGTCTCTTATCATAAAAGAAAAATATCGGTTGCAAACATGAATATAGTTAGATATTTGTTTGAAATATTATATTGTAAAACAAATAGAACGTATGTTGTAGACTTAAATAAAAAATCTTGTTCATGTTTAAAGTGTATAATACTTTGCTTCCATGTGTACATGCATATTATGCGTGTAAATCTAAAAATATTATCATCGAGAGTTTTTATCCAGGTATTTTTTTCAAGGAAGCATTAAGAAGAGTATATGAGCCACACCTGGAGCCAATTTCAGTCCCTTACAACCTCCAAAGTACATTAGTTTTACAACCTCCAAAGTACATTGGTTAGAGGTCACATTGGAGTACGAAATGTACGACGCAAGACGGAAAGACCAAAGAAGAACCGGATCATAACAAATGATCAAGCTTCAAGAGATCTTCGATGTAGTAACTACAATGGTTTAGGACATAATAAAAGAAGTTGTAGAAACCAACCAAGAGAATGAAGGCATTGTCGTAGATTTTTAAATAATTTTATTTTATGAGAACAATATGTAATTTTATTGAAAGAAAAGAAAGTTACATTCAAATAAAGTTGATATTGATATAAAATTTTCATCGACCTCTCTTGTCTAATTGCCAATAGTTCGGAAGATCAATCTCTCTTAGATTGAGTCGATCCCTCTTTTCTCGTGTATTCTTCAGGGCCGCATCATGACCACCTCCTTGATTGTCCTCCACTTGAGATGACATCGGTGCTGATGGAGTTGTCAAGATATACGTATAGCTGGTAAATCCGGGGGAGAATAGGCTATCCCACTAAGAATCTCTCCCGTAGGCCCACTGAGTAGTTCTTGTACTGGCCGGCGCCTGAGAAGTGCCCCAGTCAGCCCAGTGAGAAGTGCCCCAGTCAGCCCAGTGAGAAGTGCCTTCGCCAACCGGCTAAGAAGTGCCCTCACCAACCCACTGAGTAGTGTCTGCACCAGCGATCGCCTGAGAAGTGCCCCAGTCAGCCTAGTGAGAAGTGCCTTGGCCAGCCGGCTGAGAAGCGCCATCACCAGCCGACTAACAATTAAAAATTATCATCATGCTAACAATTAAAAAACTTATCATTCTAAAATTATAAATTTTTATACTAAATGATTATTTTAGAATTAGAATGAGATTCTATTTAACGAAACAAAAAAAATTAACATACCTCTCTTTTTGTTCTCCTTCTCTTCCTGCTTCTCTACTATACGACAACTTTCTCCTTCTGTGTTTCACAACTACTTCATCCTCCTCCTTTGTAACATCTTATTTTTTTTAAATTTTAAAAATAAATTTCTAAATTTTTCTGTAATTTTTAATTAATTATTATAAATGTCATTTAGGAATTAATATTTTTATGTATTAAATTAAGTATTAAAATATTATAAAAATTATATTTTTTGGTGTATAATTAATTATTGGATGTTGTGTAATTTTTTGAAATTTATTGGGCTCAAAAACTATTTTTAATTAGCTAAAAATTATTGTCCTAATTAAACCAGACTCAAACTGGTTTAAACCAACTTGAACCAAACTAACCGGACCAACTGAACCCAACTGACCCAAACCCTAACCTAATGGGTCGGGTCATACCAACCCGATCCGAGCCGACCCTACCGGACCCGATAACCCAAATCCCTAACCCCTCTCCCCCACGATCCTCCGTTCCCCCGACTCGGTCGCGCAACCGCCCCCGCCTCCGCCGCTCGACCCCGCCCACGACAGCACGACCCCTCTCCGGCCTACCCGCTCCACCGCCTCTCCCCCTTCCCTCTCTTATTTAAACCCCCCTCAGCCCCTACACCGCTGCCACCACCACTTCACCGACCATCCTCTGCCGCACCTCTGCTGGCCCGACCTCCGGCGACCCCAAGCTTCCCCAGCGATGAGCAACCGCCTACGACCTCCGCCGTGACCCTATCGACGACCTGCCCCGACCCCCAGTAGCCTCAGCAGCAACCGCCGTCGCCGTGCCCCGCTGCGCCGCCTCCTTTAGCAACAGCAAACCGCAGCGAGGTATACCTCTTCCCGCTCGCGTAACTCCCTATACGTCGATCCAAATTTTATTCTGTTGAATCCTATGCATAGAACTCGTGACCCTCTCGAATCCCGTATAATTAGTTCAGGGTATCGCTTCCTGTGTCGATCGCAGACAGCGACACAAAAACAGGAAAAAACAACATATTCTAGAATTCAAGAAACCGTCCCGAACTCACAAGTTCATGGCCGTATTTCTCCTAACCTGTTTAATAATTATAAATTCTATTTGAGCAGTTAATTAGACAACATAACCGAGATTAAGACCCTATAATTAGTTTATTTTAGTTTGTTGTGTGCCGTATTTTATTCGAGGGTGAAATCGACCAAAAACTTGGTTTTAAATCCCAATTTTTTTATGAAATTGGGTGCGTCCCGCTAAACGAGGTGACTTCGTCGTGTGCGAATTATAACGAAAGGTGCATATCGTCAATGCGAACATGTGTAATTTTGCGGAAGTTAATTTGGATGTGCGTGCACACCGAAATTAACACGTATCCTTCAAAAATACCCCATATCGGACCTGTTCTGAAACTCGTTGTAACTTCGTGTGTGCTTGTTGTTTCATAACAAAACTTGTGCCATTAGATTTGTAGCATTACACTGGTCCTGTGACCCAAGTTTGGTTCGATTCTGAGAACGTTGACAAAACCCCGTATCGTGGGCCCTACGGCTCCACTTGACGGACAATTTTGTGATTGGCTCATCAGAATTCAGTTCTGGATATTTCGTTGGATTCGTATCATCGTTCTGGACTTGTAGACACTAAGTTTGACGAATTTAGAGAACTTTATCTCTGGCACATTTTTTGGTGCGAAGTGGGCCACATGTAGATCCCGCTTTGACAAAAAACTGTCATTTCTACCCCTGTGTCTAAATTGGACTTATGGATAGTCAATCCTAGCTATTTCATATCTTCTGAGAGTGATTATAATATTTATTTCAGCATCCGGAGGCATTCCTGGAGATTCCACATATACTGGAGCAACTGAAGGAATTCAAACCCTAGGCAAGTGTACCTTGCCAACTTGTAGTAGTCATGTTATATTATTTGCTTGAGTTATTTATATATATATATACTATTTAGATGTACATGTTCAACCTAGAACCGGGAGACGTTGCTTAGCGTCCGAATAAGATTCGGGTGTCGACGTCGTACGCGGAGTCGTCTAACGTCACATAGAGAGTTGATATCGCGATCATATTTATTTTCGTGCTTGCATTATCAAGTACGTCATACCATAGGACACTTGACACTATTCATGAGATAGAATCTTTCCTGAGTTATTCATGGTGATTCTGTATAGGCTTACAGGATTCGTGACATAGATCTTGCATATACATAGATCTTATTATGACTCGATGTACTAGCTAGAGGTCATGATCTTGCGTGTTATGGATATGAGACATCGTGGACATGAGACGTGTGATTATATTGGGTGGAGAGAGACACACAGGCTACAGGCTGATCATATATATAAAATCTTATTATTGCGGTGCTTAAGTCTCTACACCCGAGCTTGGCCCATTACGTGTTATTACTACTACCGGCTCCTCGATACAGAGCTTGTAGTTGTCTCAGCCTGAGCACTAGTGATACTCTTATTTGTATATCACATAGCTGGTTACATAGTTTACCCTGTGGATATTTATTTTCATATACTGTATTTATTTGGCTTGAGTTATTCTTGTACCTTGCTATATCCCCTGAGGACCTGGATCCGGATTATGTCCCCAGGTATAGCAGAGGAGATTTACCCCGAGCTATACGGGGCAGGAGCTGACGCTGGAGCTATCACTGTAACACCCTGTTCCGCTCAAGCGGACCGCCGTCTCAATCGGCAATCGTGCAGCTGTCCCGACCTGCTTTGCCTCGATCAAGAAGCAAAGGATATCCAGACTTGCCCCTACAGGGATCCGGCTTGGACTTTCAGAGGCTCGCTCAGACGTATCGCTCTACCGAGGCGAATCATCGCTAAGGTGGGTGGCTACGGTGAACTTGTCTTTGCTTAGCCAGCACACATAAAATCTGGAATATTATACTAGTCGCTAGGTGATTCACCCGTGCATGCTAATAAATCCAACGCACCTAGCTAAGGGAATAATCCCAACTCATATTGCTTATGCTAGAACATGGAAATTGAAATACTGCTTATGTTCAGACCCTCGCATGCTAAGTCCCTTAACGGTTTCAACTCTCGGCTTACCTTCGGGTCCGAGCAACGTGCCTGCTTATGTTCCTTAGAAACGCATGCTTGTCTGCTTAATGTTTGCCTTGTTTTCATCCAAACCCCGGGAGACTACTAAATAGTCGTCCCGTGCGTGATTGAACCTGCAAGTATCTAAGACCGTTGGGTCATCAGGCAGCCCCGAACCAGGGGAATGCATCAAGACAAGTCAATCACTGTACAGAATCAAGATTCAAATATCTCGTGTTCTCGTGTTCAAAGTGCATTTGCGTCCTCAATTCCAGTGCACTCTTGTTCCCGTGTATCTCCTGATAATTGACTGACCCAACCACTGCATGTCGCGGACAACCTGTGCACAAGGTATTGAACGTTCAAGTTCCTGCGGACGGCTACACTCGGGGCACCAGAGCCGATCCGATCCGGACGAAACTTTCTGATAGTCTAACGTGAGTGGGCGGCATGGAGTGAACGCCCCAATGGCCTAGCGTCTCGCTCCATACCGTCCCGGGCGAGGTGACGTGTAGCGATACAAGACCTCTCGTACCCAACCGCCCAAGACTATAAACAGTCCTTTATGGCTTTGCCAGCGACAACTGTTCATATAGATAAGTCATCCTCGCTTAGCGGCTACCCGCGTGCGAGTCATTGCATAGCATCAAGAAACAACCAAACACTTGAACGATCATGTTAAGACGACTCTCATGTTGCATATGCTATTGCTTGGTTTGGTTTTCATGAATATGCTATGCCCATAAATGCTACACTTGCCCGTGCTTAAATCAATAATGTTTGCCTTGGACAGGGAAGGACAAATGGTAAGTCACGCCGTGTTTCCTCTCATATCGCACGGCGCACGGCCGACACGAGTTAGGCTATTCAATATTTGCATGAAACTGATCCTAAGGCAAATAGAAAGACAACTTAATAGTTGTGCACGGAACCTGTATTACGTGTTTGGATTTGTCGAGCGGGCGAGTAGCTTCCCCACCAGTGCATTCAATGTACTGATAATCCACCAGTTTGATATGCAGGGTGCGGGAGAACCTCGTGTGGTGCGGACGCCTCCTTCGTGCGTGCTAAGGCCTGGAGTTCCCTCTGAAGCCTTGCAACGGTGCGTCCGGGACTGAAGCACATATACAAGACATAAGTTGTGAACATCACCTTACCATCGCCTGTACATTCATTCCACAGTTGTAGCCACTTGGCACGCTTTTACTGTTTCAGAGAGAGGCTTGAGCGACTTGTAATCTCGGCTATACGCCGCCTGTAATACTTGTTCATATCAATAAAGAGATTACTTTACTTGTATCAATGCTTCCACTATATTTGTCAACTCAGAGAACTTGTTACCGAATCGCTATGCGTTCATGACTCCGCTGCACTCGGACAATCTGTGCGACTCTGTGGCTTAGAACTCTTATCGCCAGCCAATGAATCATGGCCTTGCACGGGCGTGTCTCACGCTCGTGCGGCATCACGCCCGGATGGGTTAAGCGATTATTCCGCGGGAGCGCTGGCGAGGGTGATTCCCGCCTAGCGGGAACGGCCGATTGCCTGCGGGAGATCGGGGCGTGACATGTTGGTATCAGAGCCTGGCTTCTACGCCTTTGGACTTCAATTCGATATCTCTGTTTCGAAAGCTCGTTCGTGGGTTATGTGCACGCTCTCTCTCAATGCCTCGATGGGATGTTCCAACAATAAGTCTAAATACTTTCAAAATACGTTTTGAATGATATGCTTGCTTGTCTGGTTGTATGCTGCGAGTGGCCTTTGTGCCAACCTGTGCGGACCCTTCGAGAGTATCGCTAGTAGCTTGTCCGATTTTCACTAACTCTAAGTTTGGTTGAATGTATCTATTCGAGGGACGCCTTGAACTAGTGCACCATCCAAGACTTATAAAAAGGTGAAACTCGAGTGCTGAGACTTAGCTATCACTAAGCTGGTTGACGTGTTCACGCTAGAGGGGCCCTTCGAAAGTGCGCACGATCCAGTCTAAGCGATATGCTGACTTCGACGCTTGTGCAAGTGAAGATCCAAATGAACAAGTACAAACGACTTGTCTAGGATTGCCTCAACCCTAGATTACTGCTTGTCCTCAGTAAGTCTCGAGGACGAGACTTTTTCTGAGTTGGGTAGGATGTAACACCCTGTTCCGCTCAAGCGGACTGCCGTCTCAATCGGCAATCGTGCAGCTGTCCCGACCTGCTTTGCCTCGATCAAGAAGCAAAGGATATCCAGACTTGCCCCTACAGGGATCCGGCTTGGACTTTCAGAGGCTCGCTCAGACGTATCGCTCTACCGAGGCGAATCATCGCTAAGGTGGGTGGCTACGGTGAACTTGTCTTTGCTTAGCCAGCACACATAAAATCTGGAATATTATACTAGTCGCTAGGTGATTCACCCGTGCATGCTAATAAATCCAACGCACCTAGCTAAGGGAATAATCCCAACTCATATTGCTTATGCTAGAACATGAAAATTGAAATACTGCTTATGTTCAGACCCTCGCATGCTAAGTCCCTTAACGGTTTCAACTCTCGGCTTACCTTCGGGTTCGAGCAACGTGCCTGCTTATGTTCCTTAGAAACGCATGCTTGTCTGCTTAATGTTTGCCTTGTTTTCATCCAAACCCCGGGAGACTACTAAATAGTCGTCCCGTGCGTGATTGAACCTGCAAGTATCTAAGACCGTTGGGTCATCAGGCAGCCCCGAACCAGGGGAATGCATCAAGACAAGTCAATCACTGTACAGAATCAAGATTCAAATATCTCGTGTTCTCGTGTTCAAAGTGCATTTGCGTCCTCAATTCCAGTGCACTCTTGTTCCCGTGTATCTCCGGATAATTGACTGACCCAACCACTGCATGTCGCGGACAACCTGTGCACAAGGTATTGAACGTTCAAGTTCCTGCGGACGGCTACACTCGGGGCACCAGAGCCGATCCGATCCGGACGAAACTTTCTGATAGTCTAACGTGAGTGGGCGGCATGGAGTGAACGCCCCAATGGCCTAGCGTCTCGCTCCATACCGTCCCGGGCGAGGTGACGTGTAGCGATACAAGACCTCTCGCACCCAACCGCCCAAGACTATAAACAGTCCTTTATGGCTTTGCCAGCGACAACTGTTCATATAGATAAGTCATCCTCGCTTAGCGGCTACCCGCGTGCGAGTCATTGCATAGCATCAAGAAACAACCAAACACTTGAACGATCATGTTAAGACGACTTTCATGTTGCATATGCTATTGCTTGGTTTGGTTTTCATGAATATGCTATGCCCATAAATGCTACACTTGCCCGTGCTTAAATCAATAATGTTTGCCTTGGGCAGGGAAGGACAAATGGTAAGTCACGCCGTGTTTCCTCTCATATCGCACGGCGCACGGCCGACACGAGTTAGGCTATTCAATATTTGCATGAAACTGATCCTAAGGCAAATAGAAAGACAACTTAATAGTTGTGCACGGAACCTGTATTACGTGTTTGGATTTGTCGAGCGGGCGAGTAGCTTCCCCACCAGTGCATTCAATGTACTGATAATCCACCAGTTTGATATGCAGGGTGCGGGAGAACCTCGTGTGGTGCGGACGCCTCCTTCGTGCGTGCTAAGGCCTGGAGTTCCCTCTGAAGCCTTGCAACGGTGCGTCCGGGACTGAAGCACATATACAAGACATAAGTTGTGAACATCACCTTACCATCGCCTGTACATTCATTCCACAGTTGTAGCCACTTGGCACGCTTTTACTGTTTCAGAGAGAGGCTTGAGCGACTTGTAATCTCGGCTATACGCTGCCTGTAATACTTGTTCATATCAATAAAGAGATTACTTTACTTGTATCAATGCTTCCACTATATTTGTCAACTCAGAGAACTTGTTACCGAATCGCTATGCGTTCATGACTCCGCTGCACTCGGACAATCTGTGCGACTCTGTGGCTTAGAACTCTTATCGCCAGCCAATGAATCATGGCCTTGCACGGGCGTGTCTCACGCTCGTGCGGCATCACGCCCGGATGGGTTAAGCGATCATTCCGCGGGAGCGCTGGCGAGGGTGATTCCCGCCTAGCGGGAACGGCCGATTGCCTGCGGGAGATCGGGGCGTGACATGTTGGTATCAGAGCCTGGCTTCTACGCCTTTGGACTTCAATTCGATATCTCTGTTTCGAAAGCTCGTTCGTGGGTTATGTGCACGCTCTCTCTCAATGCCTCGATGGGATGTTCCAACAATAAGTCTAAATACTTTCAAAATACGTTTTGAATGATATGCTTGCTTGTCTGGTTGTATGCTGCGAGTGGCCTTTGTGCCAACCTGTGCGGACCCTTCGAGAGTATCGCTAGTAGCTTGTCCGATTTTCACTAACTCTAAGTTTGGTTGAATGTATCTATTCGAGGGACGCCTTGAACTAGTGCACCATCCAAGACTTAGAAAAAGGTGAAACTCGAGTGCTGAGACTTAGCTATCACTAAGCTGGTTGACGTGTTCACGCTAGAGGGGCCCTTCGAAAGTGCGCACGATCCAGTCTAAGCGATATGCTGACTTCGACGCTTGTGCAAGTGAAGATCCAAATGAACAAGTACAAACGACTTGTCTAGGATTGCCTCAACCCTAGATTACTGCTTGTCCTCAGTAAGTCTCGAGGACGAGACTTTTTCTGAGTTGGGTAGGATGTAACACCCTGTTCCGCTCAAGCGGACTGCCGTCTCAATCGGCAATCGTGCAGCTGTCCCGACCTGCTTTGCCTCGATCAAGAAGCAAAGGATATCCAGACTTGCCCCTACAGGGATCCGGCTTGGACTTTCAGAGGCTCGCTCAGACGTATCGCTCTACCGAGGCGAATCATCGCTAAGGTGGGTGGCTACGGTGAACTTGTCTTTGCTTAGCCAGCACACATAAAATCTGGAATATTATACTAGTCGCTAGGTGATTCACCCGTGCATGCTAATAAATCCAACGCACCTAGCTAAGGGAATAATCCCAACTCATATTGCTTATGCTAGAACATGAAAATTGAAATACTGCTTATGTTCAGACCCTCGCATGCTAAGTCCCTTAACGGTTTCAACTCTCGGCTTACCTTCGGGTTCGAGCAACGTGCCTGCTTATGTTCCTTAGAAACGCATGCTTGTCTGCTTAATGTTTGCCTTGTTTTCATCCAAACCCCGGGAGACTACTAAATAGTCGTCCCGTGCGTGATTGAACCTGCAAGTATCTAAGACCGTTGGGTCATCAGGCAGCCCCGAACCAGGGGAATGCATCAAGACAAGTCAATCACTGTACAGAATCAAGATTCAAATATCTCGTGTTCTCGTGTTCAAAGTGTATTTGCGTCCTCAATTCCAGTGCACTCTTGTTCCCGTGTATCTTCTGATAATTGACTGACCCAACCACTGCATGTCGCGGACAACCTGTACACAAGGTATTGAACGTTCAAGTTCCTGCGGACGGCTACACTCGGGGCACCAGAGCCGATCCGATCCGGACGGAACTTTCTGATAGTCTAACGTGAGTGGACGACATGGAGTGAACGCCCCAATGGCCTAGCGTCTCGCTCCATACCGTCCCGGGCGAGGTGACGTGTAGCGATACAAGACCTCTCGCACCCAACCGCCCAAGACTATAAACAGTCCTTTATGGCTTTGCCAGCGACAACTGTTCATATAGATAAGTCATCCTCGCTTAGCGGCTACCCGCGTGCGAGTCATTGCATAGCATCAAGAAATAACTAAACACTTGAACGATCATGTTAAGACGACTCTCATGTTGCATATGCTATTGCTTGGTTTGGTTTTCATGAATATGCTATGCCCATAAATGCTACACTTGCCCGTGCTTAAATCAATAATGTTTGCCTTGGGCAGGGAAGGACAAATGGTAAGTCACGCCGTGTTTCCTCTCATATCGCACGGCGCACGGCCGACACGAGTTAGGCTATTCAATATTTGCATGAAACTGATCCTAAGGCAAATAGAAAGACAACTTAATAGTTGTGCACGGAACCTGTATTACGTGTTTGGATTTGTCGAGCGGGCGAGTTGCTTCCCCACCAGTGCATTCAATGTACTGATAATCCACCAGTTTGATATGCAGGGTGCGGGAGAACCTCGTATGGTGCGGACGCCTCCTTCGTGCGTGCTAAGGCCTGGAGTTCCCTCTGAAGCCTTGCAACGGTGCGTCCGGGACTGAAGCACATATACAAGACATAAGTTGTGAACATCACCTTACCATCGTCTGTACATTCATTCCACAGTTGTAGCCACTTGGCACGCTTTTACTGTTTCAGAGAGAGGCTTGAGCGACTTGTAATCTCGGCTATACGCCGCCTGTAATACTTGTTCATATCAATAAAGAGATTACTTTACTTGTATCAATGCTTCCACTATATTTGTCAACTCAGAGAACTATTTACCGAATCGCTATGCGTTCATGACTCCGCTGCACTCGGACAATCTGTGCGACTCTGTGGCTTAGAACTCTTATCGCCAGCCAATGAATCATGGCCTTGCACGGGCGTGTCTCACGCTCGTGCGGCATCACGCCCGGATGGGTTAAGCGATCATTCCGCGGGAGCGCTGGCGAGGGTGATTCCCGCCTAGCGGGAACGGCCGATTGCCTGCGGGAGATCGGGGCGTGACAATCACGACCCGATTTCGTGGAATCGTTGGGGCATCCCTCGAATCGTGACCGCCGTACGAGCCTGGGGTTACGCCCGCACAAGGTTAAGTATTTTGCATAACGAGCACATTTTCAGAGTAGCAGATAAATTGAAACACATATTTGAAATATGGAAAAGTTCTCTTTATTGATAATGAACATCTATTACAAACTCTTGAACGAGTCAGCTAATTTGCCGCACGGGCTTACAAAAGTGTTGACACAAAATGAGATAGCAGTCATGTACATTACATCACTTTACTAAACTTCAAAATGATATAGACCTCCGGGCTGGAGGATGGCTTTGCCACGGAGCTGCATTGTGGACAGAGTTGCAAGCTCCTTCCTTCAAGTACTTCAAAAAATGGCACAATCAGGATGCGCCTACAGCTGGACTGGATCGGGAAGACGACTTCCGCTCCTCGCTCGGTTCGCCTTAGTGTGGGGAACCTGTTTCAACGAGGGTCAGTATGTCAAAACATACTGGTGAAGGCGAGCTAACCCAACTATACCAATCAACACATTGTTTTAATGAAGCATGCATATTATTGTGGGTTTCTATCTTGCCTTAGTTCATTTACAAGTAAGCATAATATAGAATTTACTGAAATAAACTTGCCACTGTTCGGTGGCTTTTAGCTATCCGTCTGAACCACCTGCACAATACTTACCATGCCTTCCCTGCCACGAAGACACAAGTTAGTTTGCAACAGGTTTAAATACACATAGGGATCACTGGCATGATGTCAAAAAGGGACGGGTTATAGTCTCAAGACACAAATGATATGCAACGCAGGTTGCGAGCCCCACTACATAACATCTTGTCCCATAACATACGACTATACATACGTTCCATCCAGATCGGATCGGCCCCAGTGCCCCGACGACCGTCCGCGGAACTCATACCATACCTTGTGCACAAGTTATTCGTGATCAAACAACATTCACGATAACAGTTCCATAGAATAAACGGTTTTGTATAGTCTTTCTGATCAATATATCGCATAGCAAAAGGTGATCAACTTGCATATCACAATTTATTGAAGAAGTATTACATTCTAACAAAAGTGAAGCATATTATGAACATTCCAAATAAACAAGCATGCAAATGAGTAACCGTTCCCAAGTTGAATGACAAGCAATAAAGTCCAAGTCTATTATCTTTTTATCTTGACATCTTTTAGTTATTATTTGGTATCATTTGATCGGGGCAACAAGAATGCAAGAGTTTTAGGTGTGAAGACTTGGAAGCAGGGCTAGCTAATCAGGATGGTAGCCACTCACTTAGATGGTTGAAAGGGAGAAGGAAAGAGGCGCTTCACGACTCCGCTCGTAAGCCGCCTATTGCTCGTTCACCTGCATCACGAACAGCTCGATCAATACTTCTTCCACTCTTTCCAATCTCGAAATTGAAGTACAGTTCAATGAACGAAAACAATAAAATCTATCAAAACCGTTCAAGAAAAACAAGCAAATCCGAAAACTAACTCAAAGAACAAAAGCAACAAGCTACATCGAAATCCGAGGCAATAAAAGATAACAGCGGAGAGGTCCCTCCTGACTCTGTCGTTAAGTCGATCTCGGGGGCACGGTCCACTGAATATGGGAATCAATTCCGAAGAAACAAATCCATAACGAGGACGAGTTCTTGTTTCAATCTATCCCGATCGAACGATACCATCTTGTGTTTCTTAGCCGCGCTCCTCGAATAGGAGGAACGGGGCACCACAGAAGTAGTACCAGCACCAGTGGACGAGGTGGTGCCAGAGAATTTCCCCTGAGTATCTGCCTTATTTATACTCAGTTTTTGCTGTTGTTAGACTCTTTTATTTCCTGTCTATTGAACTGCTGCGTCAAGCTCATTATCGGGTTGTTCCCTGATATATTTTATTTGAGACTTGATGTTGGTTTATATGTTGTTATTTTGATTTTGATTTATCTGTTGTGGATGAGATTAGATTATGACGTGTTTAGTAGACCTTTATTGTTGTTTTACAGCTTAAGTACACCCTAATGGGTCCATTAAATTGGGTTTGCCAATTGGTGTGTGTTGCTGGCCATTGCCACGTGTCTAGTCCCTCGACATTTTGGGACTGGGGCGTGACATAGTTTTTGTGGTGGCCCATGCAAGTCGGAGCATTAAGGTCTTAGGTTATGGTCTACGACTAAATTGTTTCGGTTTTAACTAAGGGATCGAGCATGCATGCGATAAGGATAGGATAAGTTATAGAATCTCAGCCACTTGATTAAATCATTCTTGATCTCTATATCGGATTCGAATTAATTTGTTGACTTGCATCCTGCCTTGATTCCTCTGTGCGCCTCTTATAGTTTATCTTGGATGTAGAGTAATGGATCCACCAGGAAGCAACAAGACTCCTGCAGGAACACCACAAGGTGTTATGGTTACCCACGAAGAAGAAATAACACCAGTGGGTGGAGGTCAAACAACACAACAAAGCAATCAAGCAGGTCAGCATACCTCAAGATTTCGGCGAGACGATATTCTACCTCCGCCACAGTTCACACCACCAATGACCGTATTCCTACAAGGGCGGGCTATGGACGGACATCAGATATTCCAAATAATCTACGCAATGATGCAAGCCTAACAGTAGGTTCATCAAGAGGGCCAGCAAAGCCAAGCGGAGAAGTTCTTTGACGGACTTATCTCTGAGCTACAGAAAATCAGCTCCATTGCAACTACTTTAGACACGGACATCCTTGCTGCAGCCCGACGCATAGAGCACGTCACCAGGAGAGAGTCTAGCCAGAAGTGGCCGCATGCATTAGCACCAGACCAAGCACAGCAGGAAAGAGCTACAAAGCGACCATAGATGAATCCACCACAGAGAGCATTTACACCACTAGCACTAGTCCTTCATACTTGTCACTACTGTGGCAAGGTAGGCCATCTCGCCAAGGAATGCCGATGCAGATTGGGATTATGTTTAGCTTGCAGATCCATACATCATTCGGTAAGGGATTGCCCAGAACGTCGAGAGAATGCACTGATGATTCATCAACCAGCCACATCAGCACCAGCCAGAGCACCACAGGGAGAAGCTGCAAAGAGATCTCACATGCACCAGCCACCCAGAGCATCTCCGCAGATACTACCTACATATCAATATTGTGGCAAGCGAGGCCATTATGAGAGCGAGTGCAGACGTAAATTGGGATTATACTTGATTTACGAATCCAACCAACATTCAGCCAAGGAATGCCCTAAGCATAGAGAAGGAGCACCGATGGTAAACCGATAAGCTTTACCAGCACCGGAAGGATATCAGCCGAGGTCACCCTTACCACCACAGGCAGCACTCTTTCAGCAGGCCCAGCAATAGCAAAGGACACCACCACAAGAATGCGGACAAGCTTTTGCATTAACAGTGGAGGAGGCACAGACCCGTGGAGTAGTGAATATGAGTAAGATTTTAGTTTTAGCATAGCTATCTATTCCTAGTAATGCTTTAGCACGTGCCTGTTAGATCATTACCCTAGCGTAAGCCTAGTATTATGTTAGCATGAACTTGTTAGTCTAGATTAGTAACTGGTACCCAAGTTTTCATAAGCTGTAGTTGATCTTCGTTCTAACCAGGCTCTTTTACTCTTGAGTTACTTATCTCTCAATGCCTAAAAAAAAGTTTTTATTCCTTCCCTATGTGTTTTGCTTAACCCTCACCCTTCGATTTTTCCTTGTTCATGATTTCTTATTCTCTGTGCCGTGCTTCAACAAACATGTCTTGCAACCGCGTCATCTCTTCTGTCGGTTATATTTTTTTTCTTAATTGCAAGGACATAATTTTTTTAAGGTGGGTAGATTGTAACACCCTATTTTTTAAAAAAAATTATAAAAATAAATTTCTGGATTTTTCTGTAATTTTTAATTAATTATTATAAATGTCCTTCAGGAATTAATATTTTTATGTATTAAATTAAGTATTAAAATATCACAAAAAATATATTTTTGGGTGTATAATTAATTATTGGATGTTGTATAATTTTTCTGGAATTTATTGGGCTCAAAAACTATTTTTAATTAGCTAAAAATTATTGTCCTAATTAAACCAGACTCAAACCGGTTTAAACCAACTTGAACCAAACCGAACAGAACCCAATTGAACCCAACTGACCCAAACCCTAACCTAATGGGTCGGGTCCTACCCAACCCGATCCGACCCGATCCTACCCGACCCGATAACCCAAATCCCTAACCCCTCTCCCCCACGATCCCCCGTTCCCCCGACTCAGCCGCGCAAACGCTCTGCCTCCGCCGCTCGACCCCGCCCACGACCCCATGACCCCCGCTCCGGCCTCCCCGCTCCACCGCCTCTTCCCCTTCCCTCTCCTATTTAAACCCCCTCGAGCCCCTACACCGCTGCCACCACCACTTCACCGACCATCCTCCGCCGCCCCTCCGCTGGCCCGACCTCCGGCGACCCCAAGATTCTCCGGTGACGAGCAACCGCCCACGACCTCCGCCGTGAACCCATCGACGACCCGCCCCGATGTCATGCCCCAGTCCCAAAATACGTAGGACTAGGAATACGTAACACGCCCAGCCGAATGTACACGAACTCCAATATATGAAAAACATATACATACGTACGCTTTACATGAATATCTAATCCACCAGTGGTAATATACTGTCACAATAAGTCATACACAATCTATATCTCATCCACAGCACAATTAATCAGTAGTAATAAAGAGCTGAATAATACTGAATATCCAAAATGATTATCAAGTCTGATAGTCAGGTGGAAATAAATCTACTACAAAATGACTATACTGAAGTAGCAACATATCTAAACAGTGGTAATAAAATCACAGGTACTCTGAGGGTAAGGCCTCCTCAGCCATGTACGTAGTGTCCGGTCCAGGTCCGTACTCCTGTGGGTACTCCTGCTCGTCCATATCTGAAAAGGGACCAGGTCCTCAGAGGGACGTAACAAGATACATATAAATATGCCAATAAATACTGAAATATAAACATCCACTGGGTCACCTAACCGTCTATGTGAATGCAGTTTGAGAACAATTTTCCAACCTGTGGGCTATATGGCCATAAATGGGATTGACATGATTTTCTTGGAGAATCAGAGGCCTATAAAGCATGTCGTCTTTTGAACGACAGAGGCCGCCAAGTAGTATATGGGTTATCTCGCGTATCTCCAGTGGAGCGTACGGGTTACATATAAGGAAAGTGCAAAGGAGCCCAAATGTCTTACTTGTTGTTCTCCCCATCCCATGCTCTAAGCATGCCACATCCATGACACGATAAAACCTCTAAATAACTGCCAGGTCTACTAGCATACAAAGTTTCTATCAGCAGTCATCCCTAGCGCACGGTCTATACGTACAGGAGGCCAGACCTGTCACGCAGTCCGTGATCTATATGAGACTCACAACTTGTGTAATAACTGTGTCCTGACCAATGACACATGATAATGGGTAGTCTCATAAAATAGGTCTAATGCAAATACATAAATAAAATAGAATGAGAGCATCATGTGGAATGTAAGTGGCAGTAGAATAGCAAGATATACTTGCCGAGCAAAAGTTCTGATAGTGCACGTCCAAACAGTGTTTTAGTTGAAGAAGTAAGATTTTAGGGCTTAGGGTGCATTGCATGGATATATATAGAGAATAAGAGGCGGTGGAGGAAACTTGGTGGTTAAGAAACTAAAACTACTGCCGCTGCTATTTTTTTCTTTTCATTGGTTTCGATTTCAGTTAAGGAGAGATTAGTAATAATAGTGTTAAGGAGTGGTGGAATGAGAAACTTACACGTGTAGGAAAGAAAAACAAAGCAAAGTTGAGTTTTGCTTCTGCTGTTGATATTTTCTAATGGTTTGTGGTTTTACGCGTGGTGAAAGGAATTTTAAGTGGTGAAGGATATTACGCAGGGGATTGTTTTACGCGTAGAGAAAAGAATTAGGCGGGTTGGATTTTTATGCGCGGAGAAAGGAAAAGTTTACGCGTATGAGTTATACGCGTGGGTTTGCTACTGCTGCTTTTATAATTACGCGCGGAGAAGAGAGGCAAAGTTTACGCGGGGTGATGATGAGATGCTGTTGTCTTCTTTCTTCTTTTTACGCGGGTGGCTAAACGGGTTGCGAGTTTGATTCAATAGGAACTTCTATTTTCTATTTCTTTTCTCTTTTTCTCATTCCTTTTTCTTATTAATAATATATATATATATATATATACATATTTATACATAAAAAATTTTAAAAATTATATTGGTGCATACGGTTTAAACTGGCAATTGTCCAAAGGGTTTTCCTATATGAAATAATTTAGGAAAAATTTATAATGGCTCCATAAAATCCTCTAGATGCACAGACACTATAAATAAAATCTATCTTCTCTATTTAGCTCATAAATAAATAAATAAAAATAGGGTTTTCAGGATTAGGGATTTTATATTCTACTCAACTTATAAAAATTTCGTCCTTGAAATTAAAACTAAGTCACTGTAGAAAGTCAAGAATGGTATAAGATATAACTTAATCAAAGTAAATTTATACCTTGGTCTGTAAATAGGTCCGAAAAACGTTCGCGCATGTCATCCTCGCGTTCCCAAGTAGATTCTCCTGGCGAGCTATGCTTCCATGCTATGCGGACCATGAAAATAGACTGGTTCCTCAATACTTTCTCTCGATGATCAAGGATTCCCACGGGTTGCTCTTGATATGACAAGCTTGGCCCAATGGTGATTTCTGAATGGTCAAAAATATAACTGCTATCTGCCACATATCGCCTGAGCTGCGACACATGGAATACATCATGTACTCCCTCAAGTGAATGCGGTAGTGCAAGTCGATAAGCCACTTCTTCCACTCTCTCTAGCACGTCAAATGGTCCAATATACTTTGGACTTAACTTGCCGTGCCCTCCGAATCGGATAGTGCCTCTGGTAGGTGATATCCTTAAGAAGACATGATCTCCCTCTTTGAATTCCAAGGGACGACGATGAAGGTTTGCCCATTGTTTCTGCCTGTCTTGCGCTGCTCGCAAGTGCCCTTGTATCTTCTTAACTGTCTCAACAGTGTTGACCAGTAACTCTGGTCCCAGAATCTGACGCTCTCCTACGTCACTCCAATATACAGGAGACCTACACTTTCTTCCATACAATGCTTCAAACGGAGCCATCTGGATGCTTGCCTGATAGCTATTGTTGTAAGAAAATTCTACAAGATATAGATGGTCCTCCCAGGATCCTCCAAAGTCTAACATACAAGCCCTTAACATATCCTCCAATGTCTGAATAGTACGCTCTGACTGCCCATCTGTTTGCGGGTGATAAGATATACTGAACTTCAGACGAGTTCTAAGGCTCTCTTGCATGCTCCTCCAAAAGTGTGATGTAAAGCCTGAATTCCTGTCTGATACAATGCTTACTGGTATGTCGTGCAGTCTCACGATCTGCCTCATATATAAGTCAGCCAAAGCTTCTGTAGATTGGCCCACTCTAAAAGGCAAAAAATGGGCTGACTTGGTGAGTCGGTCCACTATTACCCATACTGTATCTCTTCCACTTGGACTTTTGGGAAAACCCGTGACGAAGTCCATAGTGATGTGCTCCCACTTCCATTCTGGAATCGAAAGTGGTTGCAATAATCCTGCTGTTCTCTGGTGCTCTGCCTTTACTTGTTGATATACCAAACATTTAGCTACAAAGCGAGCTATCTCTCTTTTCATTCCATGCAACCAAAAGTGCTATCGTAAATCCTGATACATCTTGGTGCCTCCAGGATAAATAGAATATATTGAATTGTGAGCTTCTGTCATCAGCTCCTGTCGAATCTCTCCATTTGGAACATAAAGACGATTACCATATTGTAATGTTCCGTCATCATGAATGCGCAATCCTGTCTGCTCTTCGGCCTCTGTTCTTTCCTTTAATCTTCTGAATCTGGTGTCTATAAGCAATGTTGCCTTAATTCTTTCTACTAGTGATGATTGTACTTATAAATTGGTTAGTGTCCCGTCTACTCCGGGCAAAATTACTTTAATGCCAAGACCTTGCAAGTCCTTTAATAATTCCCTCTGTGCTGTTAAGAAATAAGCTGCTGGTTTTTGGCTTAACGCGTTTGCTACAACGTTAGCCTTGTCGGGGTGATAATGTACCTCTATCTCAAAATCTTTCATCAACTCGAGCCATCTACGTTGCCTCATATTTAACTCCTTCTGTGTGAAGACATACTTGAGGCTTTTGTGGTCTGTATATATATTCACTCGTTCTACATATAAGTAATGTCTCCATAACTTCAGAGCAAATACAACGGCTGCAAGTTCCAGTTCGTGAGTTGGATAATTCTTCTCATGTACTCGTAACTGCCTAGATGCATATGCAATCACCTTGCCATGCTGTATCAATACGCATCCCAAGCCTTTCCCTGATGCGTCACTGTAGATCACATAGCCTCCTGATATGGATGGAATAGTCAATACGGGTGCTGTAGTCAGTCGTTTCTTTAATTCTTCGAAAGCGGCTTGACACTCATTGGTCCATATGAACTCTTGATCTTTGCAAGTTAACCGGGTCATAGGGGTTGCTATCCTTGAGAAATTTTTCACGAACCGTCGATAATATCCTGCAAGTCCAAGGAAACTTCTCACCTCTGCTGCTGATTTAGGAACAAGCCATGTTTCGACTGCCGAGATCTTTTCTGGATCAACAGAAATACCATCTCCTGTAACAACATGTCCAAGAAATAAAACTCTGTCCAAGAAGAACTCACATTTATTGAGTTTTGCATATAACTGCTCTCTCCTCAAGGTCTCTAGAATAATCCGTAGGTGCTTCTCGTGCTCGTCGTGGCTCTTTGAATAGAAGTATATCATCTATGAAGACAACCACGAACTAGTCCAAATATTGATGGAAGACTCGATTCATTAAGTCCATAAAGATAGCTGGAGCATTGGTCAATCCAAATGGCATGACCAGAAACTCGTAGTGCCCATATCTTGTCCGAAATGCGGTCTTAGGGATGTCCTCCTTTCGTACCTTCACCTGGTGATATCCTGATATCAAATCTATCTTTGAGAACACCTTGGCTCCACTGAGTTGATCAAATAAGTCATCGATACATGGCAATAGATATTTATTCTTCACTGTTACTGTATTCAAGGTTCTATAGTCAATGCACATACGCACTGACCCATCCTTCTTTGGTACAAACAACACTGGTGCTCCCCAGGGTGATGCACTTGGTCGGATGAAACCTTTATTTTCTAGTTCCTTTAATTGTGTCTTTAGTTCATCCATCTCCTTCTTCGCCAGTTTATAAATATGTGATGCTATGGGTGCTGCTCCTGGTGTCAATTCAATTGTGAATTCTACGTCTCTATTTGGGGGTAGGCCTGGTAATTCTTCTGGAAAAACGTCTGAGAATTCTGAAATAATGGGATGATAGACAATATCGTCCATTGCGAGCTGCATATCATCAAGGATTTCTGTGGATCCTCGTGCAAACTCCAGTTCAGGCTGGCCGGGTACGTTAAAAAGAATGCTTCCTCCAAAGCAATCGAAGAAAGCGTGGTACTTGCTCAGCCAGTCCATCCCAAGCACAATATCAAAAGTTGGCATAGGAAGGACTAAGAGTCGAGCAATCATTTCTCTACCATGTATCACTATAGGACACGATCTACAATTTCTACTAACAGGTACTACTCCTCCTCCGGCAAGAATTCTAATACAACTAGGTAAAGGTGTAGAGGCAATGTTGTGTTTGGCCATCCTGCAGTATCGATGAGGCTGGAAGGTTCCCATTAGGTGGAACGGGAAGATCAGATGAAACTGGATTGTGAATCTGTCCATCTGGTCCCGGAAGTCTAGGAGTTGTTGAGGTCCCTCCTTGAGTCTGACCATTGACTCCAGGAGTTGTGTCATCATTGGTGATAGTACATCCCTTCTGCATATTTATCTTTCTGCAAGTGATGTATACCACGATTTAGAAGAGGTACAAGATGCAAACATTAAAGAGGGTGTAGTAGCATAAAATACGCTGAGGAATTTGCCCGCGGAAAACATAGATTCAAAACTGCCAGCGTAAAATATGGTTTCAGAACTATCCGCGTAAAGCAGAGAATCAAGAAAGTTTGGCGTAAAACATGACTCTTGGGAAAAGTCTGCGTAAAAGTCTGCCCGCGTAAATACGCATAAAAGTTCTACGCGAAAAAAAGATCGATTGTGTAAAGTTATGCTGTGTAAACTCTGCGCGAAAAATCTACCCGTACGTAAAATCTGCGTAAAATTGTCTGCGTAAAGTATAGCATACTTTGCAGCGTAAAGTTGTACGAGTAACTCTTCGTTTTCCCTCGGATGAGTTTGTCAGTCAAATCAGTGAACCTGACATCTGACAAAAGTACTGTACGATGATCGAGAGGGCGGCTGTGATGATGAATTTGCACAGAGACCCAGGTTGTCATTTAGTGACAGATTGAATATAAGTTATTTTACGCATCTATAAGGAAGGAAATGGGTCTTCGAAATACGCTGCCTATAAAAATGAATTTTACGCTCAGGAGGAGACAAAATCAAATGCTAAGTCAAAAAGTTGTCTCTTGCACAGGGCTCGAGGCATATCTCTGCATTTAATGCATGAGATTCGGTTCTAATTGGTCATGGCTGGGAAAGCTAAGTTTGTGACAAATATGCATCACATCACCATCTTTACACTCTACGCCTAATCAGGCTATTCTACACTGGTTTAACTATTATTCATAATTTCCTCAAGTTACGCTGGTGTTTGTATGACTTGTCATACGCAGGATTAGGAAGACTAAGGAAATGTGGGTAGCAGTTGTCATAACCGCAGCGTAAAATTGGCAATCTTCTTCATATCTTGGTTTTTTATGCCAACAAGACAGTCCTTTGGCTTTTATGCCAACTAGACGGTTGTTTTGCCTTTACGCCAACAACAGTCACTCTGTTTGATCTTTATAAATAGAGATCTCTGATCAGTGTAAAGGATTTCTGGCATAAACTCTAGTTATCCAAATATAGGGTGGTTGGAAGGAGGAATGAGGTTTCAGTCCAGTATGAATGAGATCCTTATTCTCTGTTCCTATACGCATGCTTGTTTGGTACAATTACGTAACCAAGACAATATATTCTGGACCTGCATGGGCCACCACTAAAAATATGTCACGTCCCAGTCCCAAAATACGTAGGACTAGGAATACGTAACACGCCCAGCCGAATGTACACGAACTCCAATATATAAAAAACATATACATACGTACGCTGTACATGAATATCCAATCCACCAGTAGTAATATACTGTCACAATAAGTCATACACAATCTATATCTCATCCACAGCACAATTAATCAATAGTAATAAAGAGCTGAATAATACTGAATATCCAAAATGATTATCAAGTCTGATAGTCAGGTGAAAACAAATCCACTACAAAATGACTATACTGAAGTAGCAACATATCTAAACAGTGGTAATAAAATCACAGGTACTATGAGGGTAAGGCCTCCTCAGCCAGGTACGTAGTGTCCAGTCCAGATCCATACTCCTGTGGGTACTCCTGCTCGTCCATATCTGGAAAGGAACCAGGTCCTCAGAGGGACGTAACAAGATACATATAAATATGCCAATAAATACTAAAATATAAACATCCATTGGGTCACCTAACTGTCTATGTGAATGCAGTTTGAGAATAACTTTCTAACCTGTGGGCTATCTGGCCATAAATGGGATTGACATAATTTTCTCGGAGAATCGGAGGCCTATAAAGCATGTCATCTTTTGAACGACAGAGGCCGCCAAGTAGTATAGGGGTTATCTCGCGTATCTCCGGTGGAGCGTACGGGTTACATATAAGGAAAGTGCAAAGGAGCCCAAATGTTTTACTTGTTGTTCTCCCCATCCCATGCTCTAAGCATGCCACATCCATGATACGATAAAATCTCTAAATAACTGCCAGGTCTACTAGCATACAAAGTTTCTATCAGCAGTCATCCCTAGCGCACGGCCTATACGTACAGGCGGCCAGACCTGTCACACAGTCCGTGATCTATATGAGACTCACAACTTGTGTAATAACTGTGTCCTGATCAATGACACATGATAATGGATAGTCTCCTAAAATAGGTCTAATGCAAATACATAAATAAAATAGAATGAGAGCATCATGTGTAATGTAAGTGGCAGTAAAATAGCAAGGTATACTTGCCGAGCAAAAGTTCTGGATAGTGCACGTCCAAATAGTATTTTAGTTGAAGAAGTGAGGTTTTAGGGCTTAGGGTGCATTGCATGGATATATATAGAGAATAAGAGACGGTGAAGAAAACTTGGTGGTTAAGAAACTAAAACTACTGCCGCTGCTGTTTCTTTCTTTTCATTTTTTTCGGTTTCAGTTAAGAAGAGATTAGTAATAATAGTATTAAGGAGTGGTGGAATGAGAAACTTATACGTGTAGGAAAGAAAATTAAAGCAAAGTTGAGTTTTGCTTCTGCTGCTGATATTTTCTAATGGTTTGAGGTTTTACGCGTGGTGAAAGGAAATTTAAGTGGTGAAGGATATTACGCAGGGGATTGTTTTACGCGTAGAGAAAAGAATTAGGCCGGTTGGGTTTTTATGCGCGGAGAAAGGAAAAGTTTACGCGTATTAGTTATACGCGTGGGTTTGCTACTGCTGCTTTTATAATTACGCGCGGAGAAGAGAGGCAACGTTTACGCGGGGTGATGATGAGCTGCTGTTGTCTTCTTTCTTCTTTTTACGCGGGTGGCTAAACGGGTTGCGGGTTTGATTCAATAGGAACTTCTATTTTCTATTCTTTTTCTCTTTTTCTCATTCCTTTTTCTTATTAATAATATCTATATATATATACATATTTATACATAGAAAATTTTGAAAATTATATTGGTGCATACGGTTTAAACTGGCAATTGTCCAAAGGATTTTCCTATATGAAATAATTTAGGAAAAATTTATAATGGCTCCATAAAATCCTCTAGATGCACAGACACTATAAATAAAATCTATCTCCTCTATTTAGCTCATAAATAAATAAATAAAAATAGGGTTTTCAGGATTAGGGATCTTACACCCGACCCCCAGCAGCCTCAGCAGCAACCGCCATCGCCGTGCCCCGCTGCGCCGCCTCCTTTAGCAACAACAAACCACAGCAAGGTATATGTCTTCCCGCTCACGTAACTCCCTATACGTCGATCCAAATTTAATTCTGTTGAATCCTATGCGTAGACCTCGTGACCCTCTCGAACCCTGTACAATTAGTTCGGAGTATCGCGTCCTGTGTCGATCGCAGACAGCGACGCAAAAACAAAAAAAAAAATATATTCTCGAATTCAAGAAACCGTGTCGAACTCACAAGTTCATGGCCGTATTTCTCCCAACCTATTTAATAATTGTAAATTCTGTTTGAGCAGTTAATTAGACAATATAAATTCTGTAATTAGTTTATTTTAGTTTGTTGTGTGCTGTATTTTATTCGCGGGTGAAATCGACCAAAAATTTGGTTTTAAATTCCAAATTTTTCTCAAAACTTGGTGCGTCCCGCTAAACGAGGTAACTTATCGTGTGCGAATTATACCAAAAGGTGCGTATCATCAATGCGGACATATAAAATTTTGTGAAAGTTGATTTGGATGTGCGTGCACAACGAAATCAACACGTATCCGTTGAAAATACCTCGTATCGGACCTGTTCTGAAAATCGTTGTAACTTTGTGTGTGCTTATCGTTTTGCAACGAAACTTACGCCATTGGATTTGTAGCATTACGCTGGTCTTGTGACTCAAGTTTGGTTCGATTCTGAGAACGTTGATGAAACCCCGTATCGTGGGCCCTACGGCTCCACTTGATGGGCGATTTTGTGATTGGCTCATCAGAATTCAGTTCTGGATATTCAGTTGGGTTCGTATCATCATTTTGGATTTATAGACACTAAGTTTGACGAATTTGGAGAACTTTATCTCTGGCACATTTTTTGGTGCGAAGTGGGCCACATCGTGGACATGAGACGTATGATTACATTACGTGGGGAGAGACACACAGGCTACAGGCTGATCATATATATAAAAACTTATTATTGCGGTGCTTAAGTCTCTACACCCGAGCTTGACCCATTACGTGTTATTACTGCTATCGGCTCCCCGACACAGAGCTTGTAGTGGTCTCAGCCTGAGTACTAGTGATGCTCTCATTTGCATATCACATAGCTGGTTACATAGTTTACCATGTGGATATTTATTTTCATATACTGCATTTATTTGGCTTGAGTTATTCTTGTACCTTGCTATGTTCCTTGAGGACCTGGATCCGGATCCGGATTATGTCCCCAGGTATAACAGAGGAGATTTACCCCGAGGTATAAGGGGCAGGAGCTGACGCTGGAGCAGTACCAGCATCAGTGGACGAGGTGGTGCCAGAGGATTTCCCCTGAGTATCTGCCTTATTTATACTCAGTTTTTGCTGTTGTTAGACTCTTTTATTTTCTGTCCATTGAACTGCTGTATCAAGCTCATTATCGGGTTGTCCCCCGATATATTTTATTTGGGACTTGATGTTAGTTTATATGTTGTTATTTTGATATTAATTTATTTGCTGCGGATGAGATTAGATTGTAACGTGTTTAGTAGACCTTTATTGTTGTTTTACAGCTTAAGTACACCCTAATGAGTCCATTAAATTGGATTTATCCATTGGTGTGTGCTGCTGGCCATTGCCACGTGTCTAGTCCCTCGGCATTTTGGAACTGGGACGTGACATCATTCCCTCCTTATAAAATAATACACACCAACCAAAATTAAACCACCAACCGTCTTAAACCACCGACCATATTAAACCAACCACCAAGCTAACGGTCAAACGGTCAAACCGTATTAATCCACACTGAACCGCGGTTGACGAATTTTTGCCAACTCGATTTGCGAAAATTCATCCTTCTTGTATTTTATTGCACATCAAATAAAACCGCCGTTGCAGCCGTGGACCCACCACCCAATTTTTCGCCAACTAGGTTTATGAAAATATGGACAGCTTGCATTATTTTTTACTATGCTGTCTTTTCGCCATTTGGGATGGCGAAATGTTTCGTGATTTCAATATTTAAAAAAAAAAAATTTAGGTAATTTATTTAAAAATATTTTCTCTACAGACAATTTTTTTTAAAAAATATTTTATAATACGAAAGTATTAAAATATTTATTTATTTTTTGACTTCCAATATAATTTTTTTTTAAAATATTCTTTATTCAAAATGATGACATTGTCGAGCATAATTTATTTTTTTATTGACATAGGGAGTTCGAGGAAGGATACGGTGAAGAAGGAGATGAATTGTTGGGTGTACAATATGCATGCATGCATGCCCATTGATTTGAGTACTAGATCCAGATTCAATACTTACCACCTTTTCTTCTGTTTATTTTGTTTTGTTGCTATTGAGGGGAAGATGGTTTGGTACCAAACATTGTGCTGTGGTCACACACGTGACTACAGGAAGATCTGCCCTCTCAATAGAGGCAATGGGGGTACTTACATGTTTCGTCCTAAAGTGCTTGTGTTCCACGTCTATATAACCTAGTTTATGACACTGTTATGAACTATTGACAAGGGTGGAAGCCCATTTATGACCCAATTGGTCTGGGTTGTGATTTAGCCCAACAACAGCCCCAACCAACCATTCCGCTCTCCAAATTTAGCAAATATAAGTACACCTCAGGGCGGTATTGGGCCGGGCCGGGCCGGCCCGGAGCTGATTTTGAACGGGTCTACGTCGGATCGGGCTAGTCGGACTAGGAATCTGGTTCGGGCCGACCCAAGATTTCCTGAATCCAAACTTAGTTCGACCTAGAATATGAATAATTTGTTGGTGTTTTTGCTTTTAGACTAGTAAAGATAGTTCCACATTGGCTACACCACAAAGTAGGTATCTCAATATAATACTTTGTATGAGTTGATGTGTGCACATGGGGTGTGGTGGAGCACATGGGTGTCATGTGGGGGTATTTTCCTAGGAGAAAAAATAATTAACTCCACATGAAAATATTTATACTTTTTGTCATGCTCTTGGAATTATTTCCATATGAGCTAAACCTCAAAATGGCTTAACGACCCGAACGCAAAGTGGCACTTTGTTGTCTCACTTTGCATTTTGCATCGTCGCAAGGCGCTTGTGCGCTGTTGTTGCGCTCGTGCGCGAGTTTTATGCACGTGTTGCATGAGCGAGCGCTGAGTGGGTGTTGAACGGACGCTGAGCATTGGGCTGCGATTGTAGGATATCAAATTTGTATATTGGCTTTTTAGTCCCACATTAGAAAGAAGAGGAGGATGGGCTTCCATCCTTCCCTATATAAAGAGCCCTCTAGCCTCCTTTTGAGATAGACCAAAAAAAGTTGAGAATGAGGAGTCCAAAGGAGTCTGTTCGAGTCACACAAAGAGGTGACTACGAGCGTTCTAGAAGTTCTCTTGTGAACTTGCTGGCTCCTGGGAGCAGATCGTCGATAGATGACGAATCTTGCTTTGAGCAAAGGTGGTCTTCACCGCCTCAGCAAGAATAATTTTTTATTCTGTCTTCTTCTTCTTTTAATTTTTTATTCTGTCTTCTTCTTCTTTTTCTTCTTGGTTCGTTCTGTCTGATTGCAACTGCGTTTTACAAGGAAGAACGAATGTAGTTTTTATTTTATTGTAACTCTGTTCTGTCCGTCTACAACTGCGATTGCAAGAAAGAACGAGAAGTTTGGTTAATTCTGATTTTTTTGTAATTTGAGAGCAAGTTGTAATCAGAATCCTTATATAGTTCCTTGTGAAAATCGAGAATAGTCAGAGTGGAAACTTTTTTATGAACCTCTGATCTCGATCACACGTTCTTCCATCTTTGGTTAAGCCTCGGGATTAACAATCTCAAATCAAGATCCGAATAAAGATGGGGAACATTCGTTCAATTATTCTGGACACAAATTTTTACAAACTTGAGAAGATTGACGAAATTCACTTCGAACATTTGGATGAGGGAATGAGTCCTTCGTCAAATGTTGAAAGTGAGTTGTCGGTACCTACCATTTTCGAGGATGGAGGAGATAGCGACTGAAAGGCGCGTATTCTACTTGGAAGGAAGATTATAAGATGAACAAGGATTGCAGAGTATGCGCACAATGGGCTGACCTTTGCGCATGGCAGGACTTGACACTTTGCAAGACTTGGCGCATGGCAGCGCATTGAAAGTCTTGGCATCTTGGCGCATGGCAGAGCTGGGCACATAGTGTCTTAATGCGCATGATGGTCTCTGCGTATACAGGATGCGCATGAAGGCTTATGCGCATAGATTGACGCATGGTGGCTTATGCGCATGAAGGTCACTATACTATACAGGACTTGATGCATGGTTGAAATTGGAACTTGAAAGTAGAACCAATCCGAACAAATATAGCAAGGTATAACTAAACTTGGTTCCTTTGATTACTTAGCTTGGTTGCTATGATTGCATAGGTTAAGTCCTATGTCATGGTTGCTGACCAGTGGATGAAAACCAGTGCATCTAGCCATATATGCTTTAGGAAGAGCTGTTGATCAATGTCGAACCTTTCAATGGTGAAGGTCTTAAGGGCAAGCGAGGATCAAACAGAGGATATGGGGATTGGGACAATGGTTCTGAACTTCGAGAAGTTACAGTCAAAGAAGTGTGTGTAGCAACGTACCAGTGATTATCAAGGACCTGATCTCAGGAAGTATGTTGCAGACTTGAGGGTGAACATCCATGTTTTCCAGATGGTGATATCTTGGCAGGAGACATACTTTAAAAAAAAGGCGTTCAGTTTCAAATGAATGTTCGAGCTTTTGCTTGTGACTGAAGTCTCATTGTAAGAGTTATGGGACCCCAGACTAGGATATGTACTTCGTACTCTAGTCTAGGGTTTATCTCCAAATATGGGGGTAAGAAGGTGGAGAAGTGTAAGATCTATACACAGACAAAGATCACAAGAAAACCATTCAAAGGATAAACCGAAGTACATATCTTCTGGAGTTGGTTCGCTCAGATATCTGTGACTTCAAGCAGTTCTCCACAAAGGCCAAAAGGAAGTACTTCATTACTTTCATCGACGACTACTAGAAGTACGCTTTCGTATATCTACTCTAGTTAAAATACGAAGCATTCGAGAAGTTCAAGAAGTTCAGGGTTGATGCTGAACTTCAAATGGGGCAACAACTCAAGAGACTCAGAAGTGATCTAGGCGGAGAGTATAGGTCTATTGAATTCGCATCGTTCTACAAAAAAAAATAGAATTGTCAATAAGACAATTGCTCTGTATTCTTCTCAATCAAATATAGTAGCTGAAAGAAAGAACATGACGTTGACAAAGATGAAGAACTCAATATTGTTGACTACGGGTCTTCCAAACTACTTCTGGGAAGAAGTTGTGCTGACGGCTACGTTCATTCTGAACATAGTGCCATACACAACTTTCGATGTCACTCCTCAGGAACTTTGGTTCAGAGTCAGACCCAATTTGAACGTCATCCGAGTGTGGGGGTGTCTGAAAGAAAGAACATGACATTGACAGACATGAGGAACTCAATACTGTTGACTACGTGTCTTCCAAACTACTTCTGGGGAGAAGCTGTGCTGACGGCTACGTTCATTCTGAACAGAGTGCCATAAGCAACTTTCGATGTCACTCCTTAGGAACTCTGGTTCAGAGTCAAACCTAAATTGAACGTCATTCGAGTATGGGGGTGTCTGGCATTTGTGAAGCTTCCGGAATTAAAGATTCAGAAGCTAGAATCGAGGACTACAAAGACAATCTTTCCGGATGATGCTGAGAAGAGTAATGCTCGATGATTTCTCGATATCGAATTAAATTTTATCATTGAATCTCACAACGCAAAACTCCTCGAGGATAAATTTTTAAGGCACACAAACCTTGTTATCACGGATATTTCAAAAAATAGTGTGGGTGCGCAGGAGGCTGAAGATTCCAACGAAGATGTAGTCCAAGAACAAGTTGTCATCCCAACGACAATAATCGAATCAAAACTCGTAGATCTGATGTCTAAGCGAGTGAGGAGAGTGAAGGACTTCAAAGAAAATTTAGTCACCTATCATGTGGAAGCAGATCCGCTTACCTATGATGAGGCGATGAAGACCAGAGATGCTGTCTTCTGGAGGAAGGCTATAAATAATGAGTATGACTCAATAACCTCCAACCAAACTTGAGTGTTGGTTAATCTGCCTGAAGGAGCTAAACCAATCAGATGCTTATCAGATCTTCAATTCGATGAAGATGAAAGCAAACAGAATAATTGAGTTTGTCACGCCCCAATCTCCCGCAAGTTCGATCATCACCGCTAAACGTGAATCACCATATTGTAGTGCTCCCGCAGAATAATCGTTCTCATCGGGACGTGATGCCGAACGAGCCTGGAGTTGCGCTCGTACAAGGCTATATTGTCAAACATCAAAGTTATCATCGAAACAATCAAGTTGCAGTAAAAGTCAAGTATTATGTGCCAAGCACACATCAGAGTATACGCAGCGAAGCTCTCGATAGGGTCCAATTGAAAATGTCACAAAGAAGAAAGCCACAAAGGTGATGCAACACTCTTGCTCTTTCTCTTGTCCACAAAGGTACTTACCGTTCATACATCATGTTCCGTATATCCAAGAAGCGCCACTACACCTGCGTACCTGAAATAATGTCCATAAACGTGGGTCAGTACACAGCCGTACTGGTGAGCAGGGTAACCCACTCGTCTAAACCAACACTAAGTAGATAGTGAATGCAAACAGTTATATGGTGATCTTTCTACTTGGATCCTAGATTATTTTTATGGCAGAGGTATGACATGTTAAAAAAAATTGTAAAGCAGGTTAAACATGTAAGCATTCAACTCAAGTCTATATACAAGCGGATATATCCAACTCAAAAGAAAACTAACATGCAAACCAACTTACTCAAACCCAAGCAACGCGTGAACCTATCGAACCATAATCTAAGCCTCAATATCCATCCTCAAACCAAGCCACAATCCAAGCCTTATTAATCCAATCATCGATCTGCACACTCTTGTCGAGGCAAGGTGGCCGCCGCCTACACGAAGAGAACAAACCAAACCAAAGCAAAGCAAACTAAGTCTTATCTATATGAAGTCACTAGCCAAGACATAAAGGACTAATCAACTACAGTTCTACCCGATCCAGACTGGGTAGCTAGCTCGCCTGGTCGTATCGAACTGCCGGCATCGCGTCCAAGGCACGTTACCATTGTCTCCTCCATGGCCGAACGGTCCCGGTGCCCCGGAGCCTATCCCGTTCGAGAAAACCAAACCCTATGCGCAACATGTTATCCGTCACCGATGCAAACACCAAGTAGGTATGACGAAAGAATCGAGCATTCTTGCCCCACCAAACGATACTCGCCTCAATCCAACTAACAATCCATAACCATTCTCCAACTTATATCCCAACGTACCATCTCAAGTTATCCCCATAGGCACTATATCGCTTCGACACAATGCTCCAATTGGTGCAACACCCCTCGCTCAGAAAACTCTGTGGCACAATGCCATAATAACAGTGACATAATGCCCTCACCGATGCAGTTGTCCGGTTTTAAACCACAACTGCACGCTTTGTATGATAAAGTTCCCAACTGATACTCGGGCACGGATGCACGCTCGCTCGTACGCCTGAATTATCTCGATGTTCCAACCAAGATGATCAACTCAAGCTCCAACTGCCTACTCAAGCTCCAACTGTCCAACGCAAAACCAACTCAAGCCACAAGTCATATCCAACCAAACGACGCACACTCTATGCATGCCACAATGTAGTAATTTCTAAGTTCCAGTCCAAGTATTCAAGCCATTACATGTATTCCATATTATTAGGCATGAAGGAGTAGAGGAGAAGGGACAGAGCCCACTCACCAAGTCTGATTTCGTTAAGCACCCTTCCTTGACTTTACGGTCGATCCCTTGAACCCGTGGTCCGATGCAAAGCATGATCTACTCAATTGGTATGACCGTGCGAGCATGCCGTGATCTCCAAATTATCCGACCGATCGGACTAAGGAAGACGACATTATTGCTCTAATCCAGCTATCCCAGTACTACTATGAACGAATATCTGATTCCATCGAACTTCGCTAGCAATCTGCACATAAAACCAACTCAATCAATACTTGTTCCCAAATCCAACAAATTAAAAAATATAACCAGCTATTTCCTTATTCAATCCGACTCAGCGTAATGCACCGTACGGTTGTGGGGCATTATATCATATACCACTTAGAATCAGGTTCGTCCTCGAACCGAACCAGTATCCATTCCTTATCGCATGTCGCTTGCCCAATCTATAACTCAGCTCCACACAACTCATATTCTCTTGATCCAGACTCAGCATCTCGCTCGCGTTGAACGCTCGTACAAATTCTATATTCCCATATCCTCCTTGCAGCCCAATACAAATTTTTCATATCGCTTAGTTTTGGATCGTATATATATTTAAGCCGTCCCTGAAATACATGCAATTCAGCTGAGCTTAGCGATAGCGAATTTGGAAAAGTTACAAGGATATCTTTATGTTTGAGGCATGCATTCACTTTACTCCCAGTTGAACCAATCTTGACATTTATTTTATAACTCATTCGCACAAGTACTATTCTCAAATACGATGATTATTTTTCATTGAAGATCCTCCCACCAGACTCGAATCAGTCATATTCCAACTTAATCCATCTAACTATTTCTGAATCCACATTAGCACCATCCAAAATAACTAACGAAACTCTAGCATGAATCCAATCGCACAATATTCTGCAAGCACCGTCTCCAAATATCTTTTATTGCTCCGAACGATCATCACAACTAATACTATCCCAGCTAGGAGACTTACCCAAATATCAAACTATGCTCTTAGATCAGCTTAGCCCAACACCTCTTCCTTAATCTCAATAACTCACTGGGTGAACATCTATATTCAGGTTCATGTGATCTACGAAGATTTTGTCGCCACACCATAGGGATAGTGTCGCCACGATTTCAATGTGGACACACTCGCCATAATTCCTAGGTCGCGCATGGAATAGTTTTTCACACTGCTTCCACTGCCTCGAAGCACAAGATACCACCTTCTCCTTCTGTACGAGCACACATCCTAGACTAAGTTTTAATGAATCTTGTAGATCTGAGACATATTTGTCCCTTCCAGTATCACAATAATTTGATCTGAACGATCCGCTGCTTTAACTTCACAAGCTAGTTTCACAGTCGTCAATTCATATGAATGATATTCCCTTCTGGGGCACGACGAGTCAGACGCGATGCCATCTTCAAAAATCTGTGACTCATAATCTCATCAGTTGGCTTAGACCATTTTCACCATCGCTTCGATCTTTCAGCTTCATCTTTATCTGAAAGCTATTCCAAGGATCTCTCAAATCCAACACTTAGTCACTTAGGCCAATCCCCAACACACACTACTCACATCCACCCTCGACGCATTTCCAAATACGTCATCGTAAGGATTGTTCTATGGGTCTACCATATTCATCCCTGATCTAACGTTCAAGTCTCTAGGGTCAGCTATCCCGGAGCTACGCTCGATACTTGTAAAGTCATCAAGATGGACAGTTACTACGAACCATGCTATATCTCCTCTGCAAATCTGAGCCATAATCCAACCATGCCATCCGAACAAAATTTTGACTCCAAGAACTTCATGCACTACCTCTGACGATCTGTCAACCAAACGTCGCTTAACCACCTAGAGTCTTACTATCTATCCAAGACACAAATCGAGAACTGCGCTCATTGAAGCCGTCTTCCATCAATCCACCGTTCTGTCCTGAATCCATAAAAATTTCTGAAATACCATGTTCGAATTCTCGTACTACCACTTGCAATGATTCCCGAACCCATAGACTTGCTCCAATTCTTATTCGTATGCCAGCTTCATAGTACATGTTCAACTTGCTCGAGCAGCACAATGTTTTGCTCCAAAATTGCTCTCTCATTTAGCTATCTTCAAAAGTCTATCCGCCACAATTCTTGCTCTCGTTTTATTTCTTAGCCCGTCTTGATTTTCTCTATGTTTCGATTAGTCCACACTCTCTCAATGACTCATGCACGGTTCCAACATAAATCTTAAATCTATATTGTCTTTACTTGTTGCCTTAATCCGTCTCAGTACTGCAAGTGTTAACTTTCAACCTGACTTAACATCAACTAGACTTGCCTCATGCCTGTTTATGTCTTCCAGAGAATCCGTCTACCATCGTTGCACCATTTTGCCAAATTTTACTTTCGCTAAACCACGAGTCCAACTTCTCGAGCGCCAATATCCAAAATCCTTCAAATCCGTACAAATCTATTGCATTGTCGCTCCAAACCAGATCGTATTTTATTACTCAACCAACAGCTCCAATGTGTTTCCATGATTCGTAGTCCGTGCTCACTATCATTCGATTCACCCATCGCTCGGTCAAGCGTATCCCAACTATTTGTTCCTCATGCTCAACTCTCTCTTTACATCCATGAATGCTCCAACGAACTTCCAAATTGTGCAAGCAAACTCTGATATTCAGCTTTCCATCTGATCAATCTTAATTGTTATCAATACTTGGTCTGCATCAATCCTTCAAATTCTAAACACTCTTTCCATTGCTGATTCCTTTCTCGTCCATCACTCAAGTCCAATGATACTTCCATTTGCACAAGTCCGTTCTTGATTTCTCAAGTTTAATGTATCGAAGAATACCTGAGTCAAATTCTATTGCACCATATACCACTTGGAAATAGAGTTACTCTAGCGCTTACTCTGTGTCGATGAACGTCTATTCCAAACTGACTATTCTGGGGTGATCGTGTCGATCGTAACTCAATATTCGTTTGCTCTATGTTCTATTTCCTAACTCAGTCGATGTGCACCAACCAACTTATATTCCTGTTATCCGCATCCGTTGTGGCAATTCCATTGATGTCTATCCAAAATATTCCAATACCACTTAACTATATGATATACCATATACCACTCAGAATCAAGTCACTCCTCACGTCACCCTTCTTTGCACTAATCAAAGATCCATTTAAACCATCCCTTATGCATGATCCTTCCATCCCCAACTTAAGTCTGACACGAAACTTAGCCAACGCATGAACCATCTAACTCTTTTATCAATCTTACTATGCAACTTGTGCCATGTTCCATTCTCAATACTTTTAACTATTTCTCAAGCCGTCCGATATTTTTGCTACACGAGCAACCCGTGCAATGAGCTCTTCCAAGTAATCCAACCTAATACCCAATTGTTTCTCTCATTTGCTGTACGATCAACTCATGCAACGCTATCCTCATATGCCCAAGCCAACTTAAACTTGTTCAGCCAATGCTCTATGTGATATACCCAGCCAAAAATTAAACTCCATCCAACACATTCGCTATACAAGAAACTTGTGCAATGATCAATTCTCATCCGATACTTCTACTCACAACATGCCACATTACCAATCTCGTCTGTCAACCAACTGCTCCATTGATACAACCATAATCTTCCCGAACGACAAGTCAAACCAACACAATGACACACCTCTCAACTTGCTGCACAAATGCAACAACGCCATACAACTTGCTGCACAAATGCAATAACGCCCAACGATGCTAAGCGATCTACCAAAAACCAACGAAAGCCAACGCAATGAAGAACAACATGCACCCATAACCACAATATATATATACTTATTGCATGAAAAATCCAATACGATAACGAGAAGAGCCAAGAGCTAAACGACACGCGAAAGCTATTTAGAGTTTATGATGATCCAAAGGACAAAGTCCGAGGGAATGAACCAGGCGCTCTGATACCAATATGTCATGCCCCAATCTCCCGCAAGATCGATCGTCCCCATTGAACGTGAATTACCACATTGTAGCGCTCCCGTAGGACAATCGTTCTCATCGGGACGTAATACTGTACGAGCCTGGAGTTGCGCTCGTACAAGGCAATATTGTCAAACATCAAAGTTATCATCGAAATGACCAAGTTGCAGTAAAAGTTAAGTATTATGTGCCAAGCAAACATCAGAGTATACACAGCGAAGCTGTCGATAGGGTCCAATTGAAAATGCCACAAAGGAGAATGCCACAAAGGTGATGCAACACTCTTGCTCTTTCTCTTGCCCACAAAGGTACTTATCGTTCATACATCATGTCCCGTATATCCAAGAAGCGTCACTACACCCGCGTACCTGAAATAATGCCCACAAACGTGGGTCAGTACACAGCCATACTGGTGAGCGGGTAATCCACTCGTATAAATCGACACTAAGTAAATAGTGAATGCAAACAATTATATGATGATCTTTCTACTTGAATCTTAAATTTTTTTATGGTAGAGGTATGACAAGTTAAGAAAAACTGTAAAGAAGGTTAAATATGCAACCATTCAACTCAAGTCTATATACAAGCAAATATATCCAACTTAAAAGGAAACTAGCATGCAAACCGTCCTACTCAAATCCAAGTAACGCATAAACCTATCGAACCATAATCCAAGCCTCAATATCAAACCAAGCCACAATCCAAGCCTTATTAATCCAATTATCGATATGCACACTCTTGTCGAGGCAAGGTGGCCGCCGCCTACACAAAAAGCACAAACCAAACCAAAGCAAAGCAAAGCAAACCAACTCTTATCTATATGAAGTCACTGGCCAAGCCATAAATGACTAATCAACTAAAGTTCTACCCAATCCAGACTGGGTAGCTAGCCCGCCTAGTCGTATCAAACTGCCGGCACCGTGCCCAAGACACGTTACTATTATCTCCTCCATGGCCGAACGGTCCCGGTGCCCCGGAGCCTATCCCGTTCAAGGAAACCAAACCCTGTGCGCAACATATTGTCCATGATCGATGCAAACACCAAGTAGGTATGACGAGAGAATCAAGCATTCTCGCCCCACTAAACCATACTCGTCTCAATCCAACCAACTATCCATAGCCATTCTCCAACTTATATTCCAAGGCACCATCTCAAGTTATCCCCATAGACACTATGCCGCTTTAACACAATGTTCCAATTGGTGCAACACCCCTCGCTCAAAAAACTCAGTAGCACAATGCCCTAACAGTGGCACAATGCCCTCACCGATGCAGTTGTCCAATTTTAAACCACAACTGCACGCTTTGCATGATAAAGTGCCCAACTGATACTCGTGAACAGATGCACGCTCGCTCGTCCACCCGAATTACCTCAATATTCCAACCAAGATGATCTACTCAAGCTCCAACTGCCTACTCAAGCTCCAACTGCCCAACGCAAAACCAACTCAAGCCATAAATCATATCCAACCAAACGACGCACACTCTATGCATGTCACAGTGTGGTAATTTCCAAGTTTCAGTCCAAGTGTTCAAGTTATTACGTGTGTTCCATATTATTAGGTATGAAAGAGTAGAGAAGAAGGGACAGAGCCCACTCACCAAGTTTGATTCCGTTAAGCACCCTGTCTTGCCGATACGACCAATCCCTGAAACCCGTAGTCCGATATAAAGCACGATCTACTCAATTGGTATGACCGTGCGATCAGGTCATGCTCTATAAATTATTCGACCGATCGGACTAAGGAAGATGGCATTATCGCTCAAATCCAGCTGTCCCAGTACTGCTCCCAGTACTGCTCTGAACGAACATCTGATTCCATCAAACTCCGCTAGCGATCTGCACATAAAACCAAATCAATCAATACTTGTTCCCAAATCCAATAAATTAAAAATGTAACCAGCTATTTCCTTATTCAATCCGACTCAGCGTAATTCATGGTGTGGTTATGGGGCATTACAGAGTTCAAGACAAGTCTATCTTCCTAGGAGTTTCTCAGAAAATAGGGGATTAAGTTCTTTGTCACCTCGATGAGCGTGTTATAGGTCAGGATGATGATTGTCATAGCTGCTATTCACAAGCTGATTATTTATCAGATGATAGAAAGAAAACAAGTCTTAGATAATGACAGACATAGAGATTCATGACAATAGTCAGAACTATTGTCATTCAGGTTTGAAGACAGTCTTGGAGTTGGTAACATCTCGATACAGCCTGAAACAATTTCCAGGATATAGCAGCAGTAGTTTGACAAGTTATCTAGTAAAAGTTGTCGCAGGATCAACGAGACGGACAATTGTGTGTACACGAAGTTCACTGATAATGGAGGAGTTATCATTTGTATCTATGTGGACGACTTGCTAGTCCCAGTTGTTGACACATAAATGTCACTAACAAAGATGTCTTTTTGGTCCAAACTCAGGACATGGGATTGCAGATATCATCCCGAGGATATAAGATAATCTGGATGCCAAGTGAGCTTGCTTAGTCATAAGCTCTCAGCGTGAAATATTGATCACACGCTTTGGGTATTAGGTACGATACTCCTCAGGTGTGACATGAATATGATGCCAAATTCAAGGAAAAATGTCAGACAGTTCGTGTACTCTAGCATCATCAGGTGAATAATTCAAGCTGCGTGTACCACCAGGCCTGACATAGATTTTGTTGTAGGGATGCCGGGTTAGTTCACAAGCAGTATATGTGTTGAACACTGAAAGATGTGAAAGAAGTCGTCAGAATTCTCAAGAGAACTCAGTAGTATATTCTGTGCTACAACAGTTAACCAGATATGAAGGAAGGCTTCGGAGATGCCAGTTGGTGCTCAAGAAAGAAGAGTGAAAGATCCACAGGAGGACGTGACTTCTCCAGGGGTGGTGTTGCTATATCGTAGAAGTCGAAGTAGCAGTCTTTACTCTCATAGTTCTTTGTACTATCAAGCTGCAGCATATAAAGCAGAATGGCTCTGGAAGCTATCAGATGATCTTTCTATGGTTAGTATACAGATTCGGGTGCTGCCGACATACTGTAAAAACCAGGAAGCTGCAGTAATGGCATCTGTTCATCTCTTCAATGGTTTGAAGAGAACTATGTGGATAAAACACAGGACATTAAGTGAGTGCAGATTGCATGGATCATTATAGTGCTTTAATGTTTGGAGTCAGGCAAATCTGGAAGATCCGTTCATGATAGGCCTCGAGGGCCAGTACATGACACTGAATAAGCGCAGCTAGCGTAGATCATTACAGTATTTGATGATCAGAGTCAGGAGAGTCTAGAAGATTCATTCATGTAAGACCTCCAGTGCCAGCTGATCCCAAGAACTATAAAGGAGGGTAGTATTTCATGTTACAGTGGCGTGACACCACACGATAGAGTGAACCTCGGCTCTGGGTTATGTCACAGTGGCGTAATACCGCATATAGTCAAGGACACAACATATATAGGCCTGGAGGACCTCCTATGATATGGTGTCTTTGCAATACTACCATTTAGTTTTATGTTATTAGTTCAAAAAAAATCTACTAGGCATCTAGCTATTGGTCCAAGGGAGGACCATTGACTGAGAGAATATTAGGAATAATAGGTAGACCTTTGAGACATTGAGGGGTTACAGACCCAGAACCACTGTTGTATACTAATTATTCTTTTGTGTGAACAAGTCTTGTGGGAGGATGGCTTAGATGCCTTAATGAGTTCTCAGGCATTTTGAATATCTGGTATGCTTAATAGGAATCACGGTAGCGCGTCACTACAAATGAGCGTAAGGTCTCCATGCTACAGTGGGTGACACCACCAAGAGGTTCCTCGGTAAGGGTAATGCCTCAGCTTTGCGAGCCATGTCATAGCGGGGTAGCACCGCACATAGGCAATAGCCTAATGTTGTAGAATGAAGAGTATAGGCAGCACTACAAATAGGCCGGTGTCCTCATGTTACAGTGGTGTGACACCATAGAGGTAAAATATGTAAATCTTCGTCTACGTGAGCCATGTCACAATGACGTAACACCGCAAGAAAGCGCAAGGCTTCATGCTGGGTAGTTTGTCACTACAAAAAGGCTGGGACCTTATGCTACAGTGGCATGACACCACGATGAGGTTTAGCCTCGGCTCTGAGCCATGTCATAGCGGAGTAGCACCGCAAGGAAGCTTGAGACTTCTTGCCAATGACTCTTTAAAATAACTCACCTAGAGTGTATGGAAAGAGATATAGGACGTCTCTTGAGGGAAAACTTGTAGACGCCCAAAATACATACACCGAAACCAAGCGTGCACACGACCTTTAATGTGCAAACAGAAGCACAACTGATGTCATTGTGTGAGTGAGAAGAATTACAACTATGGTGCATAATTCAAGGCTTAGTCCATTCTTGTATCATACTATTATTCGACCCATGCAAGAAGATTCAAGTCGAAGCGAAATCTATCCTAATACATGATTGGCATTCATTATGGGGAACGCACAATCCATATATATTGAGATGTATGGGAGATTGTTGGCATTTTTGCCTTTGGACTAGTAAAGATAGTTGCACATTGGCTACACCAACAAGAGAGTATCTCAATATAATACTTTGTATGAGTTGAGGTGTGCACATGGGGTGTGGTGGGGCACATGGGTACCATGTGGGGGTATTTTTCTAGAAGAAAAAATGATTAACTCCTTATGAAAGCATTTATGCTTTTTTATCATGCTCTTGAAATTATTTCCATAGGATATAAGCCCCAAAGGGGCTTAGCGACTTGGACTCGGGCTCAATGGCGCAAAGTGGCGCTTTGTTGGCACACTTTTCACTTAGCATGTCAACATCGTCGCAAGGCGCTCGTGCGCTCATTTTATGAGCAAGTTTTATGCTCGGGTTGCATGCGCGTGTTGCATACACATGTTGCATCAGCGGACGCTGAATGGGCGCTGGACGGGCGCTGAGCGGGTGCTGAACGGGCTATGCATTGGGCTGCGATTGTGGGATATCAATTTTATATATTGGTTTTTTAGTCCCACATCGAAAAGAATAGGAGGATGGGCTTCCATCCTTCCCTATATAAAGAGCCCTCTAGCCTCCTTTTGAGACAAACCAAAAAAACTTGAGAAAGAGGAGTCCAAAGGAGTCCGTTCGAGTCACACAAAGAGGTGACTACGAGCGTTCCAGAAGTTATCTTGTGAACTTGCTGGCTCCTGGAAGCAGATCGTTGATATAGGACGAATTTTACTTTGAGCAACGGTGACCTTCACAGCCTCAGCAAGAATAATTTTTTATTCTATCTTTTTCTCCTTTTTCTTTTTGGTTCGTTCTGTCTGATTGAAACTGCGCTTTGCAAGAAAGAACAAATGTAGTTTTCGTTTTATTGTAACTCTGTTCTGTCCGTTTGCAACTGCGATTGCAAGAAAGAACACTAAATTTGATTAATTCTGATTCTTATGTAATATTGAGAGCAAGTTGTAATCAGAATCTTTATATAGTTCTTCGTGGAAATTGAGAATAGTCAGAGTGGAAATTTTTGTGTGAACCTCTGATCTCGACCACGCGTTCTTCCATCTTTGGTTAAGTTTCGGGACTAACATAATTTTGGGTCGAATTTAATCGAATTAAATTCGAATCAGACCAGATTATATATATATATATATATATATATATATATATATATATAAAAGATCTTTTGATTATCATTTTTTTTTTAGGTTGCACACAGTCAAATCAAAGCATAACAAGTAAAATAATTCATCCCATATCTATTGTTTTTCTTATGGTATGAGTTTTTATACGGACCAAATTCTTTAGATTGCATCAATTTCTGAAAAAAAGTAAGTGTTCGAAATATGCAGCACATGGGTGACGATGGCGACAGTGGTGGTGGTTTGAAATAGTAGTATAATGTTTTAAGTTTTGTTTAATAGTGATGTTTAGTTTGATAATCAATTTTCTTTTGGCATTCTACTTGGCGAGGTTAAATAATAGACACTACTATTCATGTATAAGTAGGGACGGAGTATAAGGAGGACTGGACTGTAGCTCGGGCTTAAAAAAATAAAAAAATTTACTAATAATTTTATCTCTTACAATTCTATCAAAGAACATCAAAGTGGTTGTAGTTTATTGGTTTGAATGTTATGCTACAATTGTAGAGACCTGTGTTCGTATCTTCACAATCTCTACACCCAGGCCTACAATGCCAAGTACGAGAAGGCGAGGGCTGCCTGAGCTAGGAGTGGTCTCCATACCGGTGGATCTATTCCAACCGTCGAACATTTTCGACGGATGGTTAGTATTAAAAAATTTTGCTAGATCGGTTTTTTGTAATTCTATTTTTATTTATTTATTAGTTTCTTAATTTTTACAGTGTGACGATGCCGTCAGAGCCGGGGAAGACCCCAAGACCGTCGACTTTCCAGCAATTTTTCAGCGGACTCACAAAAGAAAGAAGGATGGAAAGCTCGTAGATGAGCGGGCCGCCAAAGCATATGTAAGTTGTCTTTCTAATTTTTTTTCAATTTAATTAGATTATTTTTATAATTTAATTAGATTTTAGGTTTCTAGGTCAATTCTAGGTCAAACAGTCAAATTATGACATTTTCTAGTTTCTAGGTTGATTTTTTATCCGTTCTAATGGTTTATGAAGTTATATTAGATTATATTATAATTGTAAAATCATATAAAAAGAAAAAACTTATCTATCGCATATAAATTAATCGACAATGATGATTACTATTTCATTCAATTTCAAAAATTTGAAGAATCAAATAGTTCTAGAGTTAAGGAATGGTCTGATACTGATTCTGGTTCCGATACTTTGACCTTGGTTAAATTATATAATATGATATCTAGTATCTAATATGATACTCAAACCAAAATCAAATATAGCACATATAACTCTAAAATTCTTAACTTTAAACCTATTTATATAAATAAATATAGGAGACATATGAGATATATATTAGAGGGGGCCTGAGAGCAGTATGCCGACTGAGAGAAACGATCGATGGGTATAAGATGTCGGAAAAGGGAAAGACGACAGCGTGTACGGCACCGGATCGTTGGCATCCCAGCCGTCGGTTCTTTCCCACTACTAGAATAAGCGGGATTAGCGACGTATTTTAGCGACTCCAAGTAAAAACGTCGCTAGGCGTCGCTAAATGGCGACATTTAGCGACGTTTAGCGACTTTTATTAAGATTTTAAAAGAATAGTCGCTATAAGTTCAATTAAGGTCGCTAAACGTCGCTAATATATCTGTTTTAGCGACGTTTAGCGTCGTAATTAGCGACGTATCTATCAAAAATATTTAGCGACGTATTTAGCGACGTCTTTGGCGTCGCTAATTTTTATTTTAGCGACGTTTTTATTTGACGTCGCTAAACGTCGCTAAATTTTGGTTAATTAGGGCTCAGTTTTCTTTTCTCCATCTGTTGAAAATTTTGAAATCGTTTCGATTTCCCCCGCCCCCCCCTCCGGCGACCGGGTCTCCACGGCTGCGCCCCCCCTCTCCGGCGACCGGGTCTCCACGGCATCCCCCTCCTCCTCCTCGAGCTCTAGGTAATCTCTCTCTCTCTCTCTCATGTGACACTGACACAAGACACACGCACACAGACACACACGACACACACGACACACACACAGACGCAGACACACACACGACACACACACAGACGCAGACACACACACACGACACACACACAGACGCAGACACACACACGACACACACACACAGACGCAGACACACACACACAGACGCAGATTAGGGTTAGGGTTAGGGTTAGGTTTAGGGTTAGGGTTAGGGTTAGGTTTAGGGTTAGGGTTAGGGTTAGGGTTAGGGTTAGTACATTCCATTATGTGATTTCATGTCTTCCATATATATAGATAATTTGATATGATTTGCAACATAGTATACAGAGTACCAGAAAATCTCCCTTGACTAGTTTTCAAATCGAGTTACTTCTACATATTCAACAAATAACAAAAGATTATCCGAAAACTCTCATTGGCTACGTATCCTTTTTTAATTCAATTCCATTGCTAACATCTGTTAGTTCACATCTAAACCATCTAACCTCTTCATCTTAGCCTCGGTTGAACCTACCACTTCCTGTGAATGCAGTCATGCATTTCTTATTTTAATTTTATCATATTATACTATTATTGTTCATTCATCCAAATTTCATGTTTCAGTTTCTGCATACATGTTTTAGATTATCAAACCTCATGGACTGATAAAGCTTTGGAGAAACGTTCACCGTGCTCTAAAGTCAGTAGACAATATATACTTTGAAGCAGCGTAGCCATTAATCAGAATAATGATGAACATGAGAAGTGATCAAATATTGTCGAATATGGTTGCTTTCCAAATGGGACCAAAAAAAATTAGCAACAACTAAATTTCATTAGAAAATTAGCAACAACTGAACATGCTCTACTAAAAATGTCTGTCTCAACACAACACACATGGCTCATAATTCAATTTCAATTTCAATTACAATCATATAATTTAATATTGGATCATATTTTCAAACTAGTTCAATAAATCGGTCATTTTATTTTGTGACACGTAGGATATAAATAAGATATTATGGTATCATTATTATACTGCAACAAACAGCTAATTCTTTGTGAGTCATCTAATTCTTCCGTTCCGATCCAATAGCTAATTCTTTGTTTTCATCTATCTTACCAGATGGCACCCAAGAGAGCGACACCTCCTACTGTTAAGGAGGAAGTGATGTCTCCTACTGTTAAGGAGGAAGAGATACCACCTGCGGGTAGTTCCAGTCACCCAGCACCTATCGCGGCTGTATCTCAGATGGGGAGTTCTAGTCACCCAGCACCCATAGCGGAGCTTGATAACATAAACGCTGTTTATGCGCAGTATTTGAGGGACTGGTATCTGCCCCGTTTTGGAAATCCTCGAGATTGATACTATAATGTTTCATATACTTATATATTATGCATTTTGTGTTACTGTGATACTCTGATACTTATATATTATGTATTTTGTGATACTGTTTATGCCCATTTTGTGTGACTGTGATACTGTGATACTTTTATGACTGTGATACTTTTATTGTCTGTCTATAATATTTGTGTGTATTAATTGTATGACTGTGATACTCTGATACTTCATATTAAATATTGTTAATCCGGTGTTGAGTGTTCCACCGAAGGGGTCGGCGAACCCATAAAATTCAACGGAGGGTTGCTCCGGGTCTATTTTTAATTAGAAATTTATAAATTGCAGGAATAATAGTTTGGAACAATTCAGTTTTTTTTTTGTAAATTTAGCGACGTATTTAGCGACGTTTAGCGACGTCTAGCGACGTTTTTATAAGTCGCTAAACAAGTCGCTACTTAACGACGTGTCATTAGCCGTCGCTAAAGACGTCGCTAAATATGTCGCTGTACATCGCAAATTGCTGACATGGCAGTACTGCCAGGTCATTAAAGACGTCGCTGTTACGTCGCTATATAAGTCGCTAATGAGCGACGTTTAGCGACTTTAATAAACGTCGCTATTTAGTGACGCCGCGTCGCTAAACGTCGCTACATTTAGCGACTCAATAAAGTCGCTAAAAAACGTTGGCATAGCGACGTTTAGCGACGTTTTTTCGTTCAGCGACTTGGTATCTTCCGACTGCGTTAAAACGTCGCTAATTACGTCGCTAAATATTTTTAGCGACGTTTTTTTGTCATTTGGCGACGTTTTTGGGCGTCGCTAATTTGACTTTTTTTGGTAGTGTCCAGAGCTCCTCCGACGGCTACTCCAACTCCATCAGTGCCCGGCTCCGGCGTTCCTTTTGGTGCGATGTCTCTGGGGCAGCTCACGACGACTGTGCAAGAACTACATGGGCTGGTCCTAAAGTTGATAGACACGCGTGATGCCCCAACACTTGCTCCTCTAACGGCTACTACGACAGCTCCTTCAGCTACTCCGAAGGCTCCAGCTTTTCCAACGGCATCGATGGGTCCTACAGCTCCTTTGACGGCTCCTACCATTGCTCCATCTGCCGTTTCTTCCGATGATCTACAGAATATTATCGCTATGATTTTGGTGCAGTATATGGCTAGTCGATAGTCACCGCCTCCACCGCCTCCACCGTCGACTTGATAGATTTTTGAGTTTGTGGTATTTCTTTGAGTTGGTTGTATTCTTTTGACTTGATTGTATTTATTTGACTTTTTGAAATTGTATAACACCGTCGTATTTTTGGCCTTGAATTGTATAACACCGCATCCGTCTCCACCGTTGTATTTTAAGAGTTTGTGGTATGTTTGGATTACTCTACTTTATTAGTTTATTGTATATATAACATTTGGACATGTTTGTGTGAGTTTTTATAGTTTGTGTGGCATTTACTTGTGTAAAATTTATTTGTTTGAAAATTGGTGAATGTATAACAGGTATATGCTCAGCAGAAATTGATTTCTGGAAAAAATATTACCTTTAGCGACGGGCTAGCGACATATTAGCGACGAAAAATCTGAAAAATCTCATGTCAGCGACGGATTTTCGACGAACAATCTCAGGTCAGCGACTACCTAGCGACGGATTATTCCATCGCTAAAACGTCTGAGACACACAAATGTACCAAACATGTATCAGGGTCCGTCGCTAAAATCGATCGTTAATCCATCATTGGGAGTGACGACTTAGCGACGGATTAGCGATGAACTATGTGAGCCCGGAATGTGCAAAACCTTCTGAAAAATTTGACAATTTTTTGGCTCACATAATCCGTCGCGATTATGTCGGTAAGTAGTAAAAAATTTAGCGACGGAACTTATACGTCACTAATACGTCGCTGACATTATGTCGCTCATTCCGTCGCTAAGCCGTTGCTTGAGCGACGGATTAGCGACGGAAAATCCGTAACGACATTAATATTTCTGACGGAAGAATTCCGTCACTTATCCGTCGCTATTTGAATATAACGACAAAAAAATGTATTTTAGCAACGGATATTTACGTCGCTAAAACAGTGTATTTTTGTATTGAAAAATCTCTCCCTCCTACGAAGAACACTACGTCGCTCTCCCAAACTCTCAACCAACGCCACCTCCCTCCGGCCATCGACCGTCGCCTATGCCTCTCCCGCCTCTGCCGTTGCCGTCTCTTCCAAGTGGCTCGTCTCGGTGGAGAAACCTCCTGCCGCGTCTTCCTCCAGGACTGACGTCGACACTCGCCAGAGTGCTACCGAGCTGAGTTCCTAGACATACTTTGTTTTACTATTTGTTATGCTTTGTGGGTTTGTGTGTGTGTACTCAAATTTCGTGTCGTCGTAGAATAGAATTTTGGGTTGGAGATGCTACGATCACAAATGTGCAATAAGATTTAAAGACACGATCATACAAAAACTGAGTCCCCAATTTGAGACGTGTTCCTTTGACGCAGCCCTGAGTTTCAATTTTTGTGTGTCTCATTTGGAAACCAAGCTGTAGTTTGAATCCTTAGGTTTTGCAGCGTCTGCACTTAAGACCATAAAACCCTATTTAAGTTGCAATGGTTTGGCTATTTTGTCTTCAAGTACGTACTCGAGTTACTTTAAAAGACTTTACTTCCTCGTAAAATGATGGTAGGGTTAGCATGTTCCTACAAGTATTTTGGCACATGTTACTTATACAAGGATATCAACTGCAGCCAATAATAGGAGAAGCTAACTCTTGGTATTAGTCAAGAATAGCAAAGATGTTCCGGAGGCAAACTGAGTCTTGTGTTTTGTTCAGTGGAAAGTGAGGGAAATAAAAGGAAAGGATCAAATGAAAGGAAATCAAAACAAGAGAAGGTAGAAAGGGATCTCAATTCCATATGTTCCGGTCTCCATTTCCTTTCGCTTCTCTCACTTTCTCCACAAACAGAAACAACCTATTGTCCAGGAATTCTTTTTTTCTTTTTTCTTCTATGCTAGTCTCTAGTAATTCTTTCATTTCCATTCCTTTTCCTTCCCTCCCCTCACTTCTTTCAATAGATCGGAACAAATGAATTGAAACTATTTTCTCTTTATGGATTAGATTTTTTAGAATTGTATCAAAGATGCAGTGAATCGTATCTTGGAGGAATAAATTTTACATGAGAGTCTCTGTCTCAAGACCTTTGCACTGTTGGTTTTCGATGTTGCTTTCACTGTTGGTTTTATGATACGTTTTCGTCAATATTTTTGATGAACGTTTTTCATTGCTTGATTTTACTATTTCATATCACATTACTGAGAGGAAGAGAAGAAGAAAAGTTCTGAATTATTGTTGGTGCAAATATAGGTGAACAAGTAAAACGAACCTTGACTGTTGCGTAGAAGATCTCATTCCCTCGACAATTCACCTAGAATGCGTGGCTTTGATCCTTCGATCCTTAATCTTCATGCTTAACAAAATAATTATTTTATTACACTGTTGTAATAGAATTATGGATGTGTATTTGTGTAACAAATGTTGGAACTGTTGCGTCGCCATTTATGGTAAGTCTCAGGAACTGGACATTTAAAAAAACTTCCTAGATTTTGCAGTAAGTATTGCGAGCTACGACTCAAGACACTGATGAGAACTACGACATATATATGTTTATTAAGTTTTCTGTAACATGCATCATATGTTCTTTTTATAGTTAAAGTTGCATATATTGCATGTATGGTCATTGAAAACTTGTGCACATTTTGGTTCCTCAAAACGTTACTCCGGAGCCACAGAACCACTTCGTCCTAGGGGGAACATGATGGTGTTGACATACTAATATTGGAATTGAGGCTAGTTTCTTACTGAAAGGGATGTCAAAATTTCAGTATTGTCTAAGATGACGCGTCATCAGTGACCTCATGTAGACATGTGACATAGCTAATGATGTCTTATTCAGGTAGAATAAGTATTTATTTGGGGGAGGGGTGTGTGTTATAAAATTAAAAAAGAAAAGAAAAGAATGGGCGATGGTCCCCTCGGACCGTAATATAATTCTATCCCTGAATAAAGAGAACAATATATATTATTATAATCTCGTAAGAACACTACCTAATTTTGTCAAGAGTCCGGGCCTAGTTAATTCATTCTGCTTCCAATTGTAGATTCGTTAAATATTTTTAAAACCGTAAATTACATCTATTAAAACCACTAGAATTGTTGGAGTGGTGAGGTTCCAATCTATGTGAAAGATATATCGGAGTCGGATTGAGTATTCTTACATATAATAGAAATACGTCAATATATTTGGATTGTATATTCCTACATATAATAGGAATATGTCAATAGATTTGGATTTGAATTTGGATTTGGATTTGGATTGGGTATTCCTATATAGAATAGAAATACTAGTTGTGGGTTTGAGGCTATATATATTAGGTGTCTCCTAGTCCTAAAAAATCTCATATATCTCAAAAATATTGTAAAAGGAGGCAATAGTGCTTTTACAACATTGGAAGGAGAGAAGAAGAGATTGAAGGATATTTCGAAGAGGAGATCGATTTCGGGTAATTCTTTTCTCGTCATCTCCGTTCTTCGTTTGTCTGTGATCTATTTTCTATTTCCAAGTGTTGTGGTGATTCGTTTGGATCGGTGAGAAGTTTGTAAGGAGTCGGTGTATTCCTTATTCTATTAGTGGAGGCTTTTCAGGGTTGGATTCCGATCGTCCCGTGGTTTTTTTCATTTGGATTTTTCACAAAAAAATTTCTGTGTCTGCGATTTGTGTTTGGCGTTTTTGGTTTGTGTACTTTTGCTCGGTTCTCTCGCAAGGCTTCTTGGTTTGGAAAACGGTTTTCGCGCTTTCGTACCCATCAAAGTGGTATCAGAGCCAGGTTCTGGAGTTCAGAGAGGTCAGGTGTTGACAGGCAAACCATGGAGGAGAGATGGACTCAAAGCCTGTGCGCATGGTAAACCTCAATGGTACCAACTATCATTATTGGCGGAGCAAACTGAAGGATTTAATGTTCATCAAGAAGCTGCATCTTCCAGTATTTGCGTCCGAGAAGCCCAGTGACAAATCCGAAGAGGACTTGAAGTTTGAGATATACATATGTGTGGATATATTAGGCAGTTCATTGACGAGAATGTATACAATCACATTGCCAATATTGAGCACACGAAGACGCTGTGGGATAAGCTAAAATCTTTGTATGAGAAGAAGACCGAGGTAAACAAGTTATTCCTGATCCGAACGATGATGGGTCTACGGTACAAAGTTGGTGTGTCTGTTATGGATTACTTGAGTGAGTTCCAGGACGTTGTTGACCAGCTATCCTCGATGGGATTCAAGTTTGACGACGCTGTTCAGGGACTATGGCTGCTGTGTACATTGTCAGACTCATGAAAAATTGTACGAGTGTCTATGATTGCTTCTGCTCTGGAAGGTGTGGTTAGTGTAGAGTTTTCTAAGGGCGGGGTACTGAATAAAGAGATGCAGAGACGTTCTCATGGCACTTCATCCACATCCCACTCAGAGACACTAGTTTCAAAGAGCCGCGGAAGGAGCAAGAGCAGGGGTCCAGGTGGTGGTAGAGACAAGAGCACTGAAAAGTCCAAGGGTCGGTACGATAACTTGGAGTGTTACCATTGTGGCAAGAAGGGCCACATCAAGCGAAAATATTTCGATTGGAAGAGGAAGAAGAAAGGTAAAAAGGGGAAGAAAAATGAGAACACTACAGCGGCGACCTTGGATCATGGAGATGACGTGATCATTATAGGTGATGAGATAGTTATGAACCTCGCCTACGATAACAACTCCTGGCTGGTGGACTCAGGTGCTTCAGCCCACGTATCTCACAATATGGCACTATTTGCTACTTACACAACATGTGACTGTGGAGTGTTGAAGATGGACAACAGAGATGTGTTGAAAGTATTGCTGTAGGAGATATACATTTGAGGACAAAGACGAGTGTAGTTCTTGTTCTCAAAGATGTTCGTCATGTCCCTGATATCCGTTTCAACCTGGTGTCGGTTGGAAGGTTGGATGTCATGCCCTAGTACCAGAATACGAAGACGAACATGACCAGTTATCCCGTACAAGGTGCTATAAGTCGTATGACGGTCATGGCTATATAAGACAAGGGGGTGCATGGTATAATCGAGTCTCCTATGGTCAAGAACTTCTATGTCTCAATCATTAGAACAAGAAAGAGTAAGCATAGAGCATATATGATAAGCAATAAGGCTTGTCAAATGCTTTCTCAAAATGTTCTAGTGTCCAGCTGTACAAAATAAGAATCTGAAAGAGTAACATAAGTACATGACAGTGATCAGCTGCAGTATGGTTTAATACAATAATGTATGCAAACTAATGTTCAGACGAGCCGGCTAATAGGTGCTGGTGGATAAACGCTAAAAAGAAGTAAATGTGCAATGACGAGCACGGAAGAAGAAAACCCACTCACATCCCCTGCGACCATGTTCCTGGTACGCGCCATGAGTTGGGAGAAAGTATGCTGAATCCTCAGGTACTGGCTCAAAACCTGGCCATGCAAAACCAGTGGAGTTAGACCCCAAATAGCAAGTACCATAATGGAAACACGAAATAGAGAAACAAAAATCCAAGGAAAACATATAATAATACATAGGTTCAGTATTGTAAGTTAGGTCCATGGCATATCCTAGCGTGAAGGCTCAACCTTACAACCAAACAAGGACAAGGGTTGAACCATCACACTATGATAGTCCACTTTCCTAGGCTACTAGCTGAATAATTAAATCACAACCAAATCTATTTCTTCCTAAATCGGTCAATCATTAGTACGGCTTGCTATTTTTGTGGAGTCTCAGGCTATCTCAAAAATAATGCATAATAAGTATCCTCAGATCACGCTAGTGTCGAACATGATCTAACCGAACCAAATAAATAAAACTGGCACTTGCAAGATGCACCAGTTCCTCGTAGGGCCACTACGCTAAAAATACAGTATTAGTGGTTCCAGTATTCCCATAGTGAAATATTGGCTCGGTATAATAATAATAGTCAGATACTGCACTCCACTAAGGCAGATAATATATAGTGTCTATGGTGGCCAGTCCATAGCGCACTTAGAATAAATCTCTGTGGGGAGGTTCGTTGGCATGATCTCGGGATACCGTTCCCTCCAAATATTACTACCACTTTTAGTTACTTAATTAGCCCTATGTTGTGTTTGAAAATGTCAATGCGTGGTCACTTGAGAATTTTTCTTAAGATGTCGTACCTTGCACGGGTATGCTAGATACAAATCCGTAGAAGTCAAATCTGGATTCACCCGATTGTGTATGCAACATTAATACAATCAAATATCCTAGTCATGCTTGGTAGTTGACTCGCTTATTATGCCCTTGCTGGGGAAACATTGTATATGTATATTATCACACATTCAGGAATTTAGAGGCATTCTCGATGCACAACCTAAATTTAATTACTTAATACGTGACAGGATGTGTCGCACCTCGGTGCACATTAAATCATGAACAATAATCAGACAATAGGGGTATCAGCACAGATACAATATTCGAGTCCAATAACCAATTATGCATTGGGTCACAAGAGTCAAGAAAATATTCAATCAAAATAAGCATGGCCGCATGGGTCTCTAGGCCGCATGGAAAGTCAGGCCGTATGACAATTCTGGACGCATATGAAGTCATGCTGCATATGAAGTCAGGGCCATATGGAAAGTCAGGCCGCATAAAGTCAGGACACATGGACCACTTGGCCGCATGCTCAGGTTTAAGGTCTATTCCTATGGTCAAGTGTTGAAGTGACAAACAAATAAATAAAGTGTCAGTGTTGTGACATAAAGTAACTGATGTAATTGAGGTGACAAGCCATAAAGTGTGTCAGAAAGAAAAGACAAAACTATAGAAATAAGTGCCAACGGTTCAGAGCCATGCGTCCTAGAAAATAGGGACTGCATGCTCTCCAGGCCGCATGAGTGTCTGTGCCGCATGAAGTTCAACGTCGCATGGAGTTCTCTTAGACTTAGCAAAATTCTCATTCGTTCAATGAGTGAAAGCACAAGGTGTTCAAGAACACTTGTGTAAATCAGCAGTCATGCGTCCAACAAGATGGACGTATGCATTCATTGAGTTTAGGCCGCATAACCCTCTCGGACCGTATTGCACTCTCGGCCGCATATGCTCACTGACCGCATGAAAACTTCGTCTTCTCCAACAGCAGGTTCGGCCATGGCGGAAAAGCTCCAAAAACTAAAATCTTGTTTTCTTCATAAAAATCTCAGTTAAAGTCATAAAAACCTCATTTAAAGTCCAAATCGGGTGAACCAAAAGCCAAAATGCTCTAAATTGAAAGCCCTATCATGTAGCAAAAAATATTTTTCAAAGATACAAGTTAAATAGATCAAAAATAAGAAAAACTTATGAAACACATAAAATCCTAAGTTTATAAATATAGATCTACACTAATCCTTCCATCAAAAGAGAAAACTCCAAGAATTAAAAGTGCTTAAAACATATAATAAATATAATAGAATAATTAATATGGAGGGTTTCTCCATTTCTTATGCAAGATGTACTTGCCTACGAAAATAGGGAGAGAAAAATAAAGAAGAGAGTGAAGAAGTGAAGAGAGAGAGAGAGAGAGAGAGAGAGAGAGAGAGAGAGAGAGAGAAAATATTGGTTTATATATGGTAGGATTGAGGGTTGAACCAAGGTTTTCATGAGTTATAGCAACATACAAAATAAACCATGAACCAGGTTAAACGAAAGAATGAGTCTAGTCTCCATGCACTTGCAACCATGCTAAAAATAAAATACACTCCAAATACCTATATCGGAAACGGGGAGTGACATTGGATGAAGTGGGTTTCTTCAACCTCTTCGAAAACGGTCAGTGGAAGCTTTTAAGAGGTTCGATGGTGATTGCCAGAGGAAGCAAGAAGTCCGGACTCTATTATATGAAAGGGTGCGCACATGGGACACATGAGGTGAACGCAGCTACTGATGCGTCTACTGAGTTATGGCACATGCGGCTCAGCCATATCAACGAGAAGGGGATGAGCTACTTGGTGAACATGAAGGTGATTCCAGGGCTAAAGTCTACAAAATTGGAGAGATGTACGCACTGTTTGGCGGGAAAGAAAAATATGGTATCTTTCCCAAGTCACCCAAGTTCAAGAAAGCCGACGTTGCTTGAGTTGATTCACTCGGATGTCTGCGATCCTGTGAAGGTAAAGTCCATTGGTGGTGCTTCTTATTTTGTGACTTTTATTGATGATTGTTCCAGAAAGGTTTGGGTCTATGACATAAAGACCAAGGATCATGTTTTGCCTATTTTCAAAGAGTTCTAGGCCTCTGTTGAAAGGAAGATGGGCAAGAAGCTACTATGTGTTCGGTCCAACAGCGGCGGTGAGTACATTGGTCCCTTTGATGCTTATTGCAGAGAGCAAGGAATACAACGCCAGAAGACTCCACTAAAGATACCATAGCTCAACGGTGTAGCAGAGTGCAAGAACATGACGATGATGGAGAGGGTGCGGTATTTGCTGTCAGAAGCAAACTTGCTGGGCAGCTATTGGGGTGAGACACTTTACACAACTTCTTATGTTATTAATTTATCTCCTATTACTCCTTTGCAGGGTAATATGCCAGACAAAGTATGGCATGACAAAGAGCCGTCATATAATTACCTGTGAATGTTTGGTTGTAAGGCCTTCGTGCATGTACCGAAGGACGAAAGATCCAAACTTGAGCCGAAGATGAGACGATGCGTCTTTATCGGCAACGGCCGGGATGAGTTTGGATAGAGAATCTACGATCCAGTGGAAAGAAAGCTCTACAGAATCAGTGACATAATTTTCATCGAGGATCAGACCATGACCAATACTCAAGATTCCAAGATGCCTTCTAAGGCTGAGGAATTGCCTGAGTTAGAATCATTTTGCTTCGAGTAGTTTCTAGAGGACATCGCATGGATTCAGCTATGGGGGAACCAATACATGGAGTTGCACCCAATCTTGATCATTAGCCTGCTGATGGTGGTCAGGGTGACCCTCAGGAGGATGACCATGCCGAGAAGGAAGTTCTTGAAGGGGAGGAGGCTGTTGATATACACCAGTGGTTCCATTGCGGAGGAACGATATAGATCATCAACCATCTATGAGATACTCACCGGGAGAGTATGTGCTACTGATTGACGGGGGAGAGCCCAAATATTTTGCAGAGGCTATTGAAGACAAATACATGCATGAGTGGATGGAGGCCATGCAGGTGGATATGAGTTCCTTATATGCCAATTCTAGTTATGAGCTGGTGCGGTTGCCAAATGGCAAGAAGGCTTTAAAAAATTGATGAGTATTCATAGTAAAGCAGACATATGATTCTACTCGCCCTCGATACAAATCGAGGCTGGCAGTTAAAGGTTACGGTTAGCGGAAGGGCATAGATTATAATGAGATCTTTTCGCTAGTCATCTATTCGGGTGGTGTTAGCATTGACTGCCAGTTTTGACTTGGAGGTCGAGAAGATAGATGTGAAGAGGATATTCCTCCACGGTGATCTTGATGAAGAGTTGTACATGGAGTAGCCAGAGGGATTCTGTGAGAAGGGCAAATCACACTTGGTCTGCCGGTTGAGGAAGAACTTGTATGAAATAAAGCAGGCTCCGAGGCAGTGGTACGGGAAGTTTGATTCATTTATGGGGAGCATGGTTATGCACGAACGATGTCGGACCACTCTGTATTTTTGAGATAATTTGTCGAGGATGATTTCATTATTTTACTGCTCTATATTGATGATATACTACTGGTGGATCTGAATGCCACTAGGATAGCGGAGTTGAAGTACCAACTGGGCGCGACCTTCTCTATGAAGGATTTAGGCGCAGCGAAGACTATTCTTGGGATGGAGATAAGCCGAGAGAGGGAGTCTAAGATGCTACAATTGTCACAAAAGAATTACATTCACTGGATACTTTAGTGTTTCGGGATGGACGGGTCAAAGAAAGTGAGTAACCCTCTTGCGGTTCACTTTAAGTTCACTGATGAGTAATGTCCATCTACCGAGAACGAGAAAGAAGATATAGAGCGGGTTCCATATGCCTCATCTATGGGGAGTTTTATGTATGCTATGGTGTGTACGAGGCCAGACATCGCTCACGCAGTTGACACAGTTAGTAGGTATACTTACAATCCTGGATGGGTACATTGGAGTGCGGTCAAGTGTAAGCCCCCTCATTTTTGAATAGGGATAATTTGATATTTTTAAATTTATTTTATTTTATTTAATGGATTAAAGTATTAATTTTTAAATCTTTCTTTTATATATATGATCTTTTGCCGTGGCTTGAATATTTTGAGCAATGCATAACCATTTTTCTTCCAACAAAATTTATATTACTAATCTTGATTGTGCCTAATATATTTGGGACATAGATTTTATATTTTTTTGATCTCCCCCATGCTCCAAAAATATTGTCAAACATTTAGAACCACGATTACCGTAAAATTGCCTCCTTTTGATTAGAACTTAACCCAAACCCAACCCAAACACATGTAGTCCACACAAATACCCCCATATATATATATATATATATATATATATATATATATATAAAATATTAATTTTGTTCTATTTATAGTGTTCTAATTATAGAAAGAGCCATAGATGGTATCATAGTTGGCAAACTACCTAACTAACTACCTAACCACCCAAGATCTGAACCAACCAAATTTAAACCATAAAAATCCACCCCCTCTTCATAATTTCGTGCAAGAGCATCCTCCTTGGTGGCAGACCCCTACAAGCCCTTGGAACAACCCCTCCTAGGTTTAAATCTATCCAAAAAGCCTATATATATACCCCTTTATCACAAAACCCTAAGCCTAACAACTCTTTCCCCTTTTTGGCCGACCCCTCCCCTCTCCTTCACGTGTAAGAGCAGCCCCCCTTGTCATCTACCCCTCACAACATCATCTCCTTCACCAAAAAATCTCTTCTCTCTTCCAAAGATCCATATTTCATCATCCTTCCACCTAATCTCCACCAAACAACCATAAATGCCCCACCATTGCCATCAAACCCATCAAGAACACATTGGCATCATCATCAACCCATCAAGAACCCATTAAAATCATCATCAACCCATCAAGAAGGGAGAAGCAAGGCAAGAACAAGCAAGAAGGTGCGTTCTTGAACAAGAAGAGGCACCGTCATCACCTTCAAAGCATTCAGGTAAGGATTCAAACTTTCCTTCTCAAATACCCATGGAATGAATATCTTAGATTTATGTAAGTTTAATATTCTAGAAACCTCCCTTTCCATATTTTTTTACCATAAAAATCTATGAGAAATTTTATGTTAGATTGATGATAGATTGGCCAACAGTAGGGCTAGTTTTAGACTTTGTGAAACGGTTCTTGGATGTTTTGTTGTTAATTCTTAAAAATGAATTTGATGGTGTTTATTTAATGTAAAATAAGTATTTAATAATTATTTTTATTTTATTTTTATAAAAATTCTGAACCCTAAAAATAAGGGTTAATAGCCTAGGTTTCGGGTGATTTTGTGTCATAGTTTGCCCATAAATAGGAGTTATTTTGGAAGAAATAAAAGGTGATTATTTTTTAAAATTAAAAAAATAAATAATATAATATAAAATATTTTTTTATGAATATAAACCATACCCATGGACTGGCAATGCTCCGAACAAGTTTCGGACAAAACTAGTCAACTTAAAGTAGTTATAATCTTGAAATATGATTATTTTATCAATTCTGAAATTTAATGGTTAAAATTTAATATAAATAATTTTTAAATCAATATTAAATGATTTATGTTAATTTTCTTCGATTGGGGACTTAACCGTAAATTTTGGATGCCATAAACCATAAAACTAGGTTTTGATACCTCGTAAAACATTTAAGTTGTTGTGTCAGAAATTTACATGTTTGGATGTGGTTGGAATTAGGGATTAATATTTTATAATAAATTATACAATTTAGTTGCGATTACAAGATTCTTGATTAGATACTTAAAGTAGAAAATTTATTGTTTAGGTCAATTGGATTCCGGAGGAGTGGACATGAGACCAACTTTGCAACTACATACTGCAGACCCAAGCAAGTTTACCTTGCCAAACTTGCAGTAGATCCTATTTTATTATCTTCTTGTGTTTTTTTTTCATATATATATACTCTTGTGATGTACCTGTTCAACCTAGAACCTTGAAACATTACTTAGCGTCCGAACAAGATTTGGGTGTCGACGTCGTACGCAGAGTCGTATAATGTCACTTAGAGAGTTGATTCCATGATCCTATTTTTACGTGCTTGCTTTACCAAGTACCCGATACCGTAGGAAACTTGACAATATTTTATGTGACATAATCTTTCTTGAGTTATTCATGATGATTCTGTATAGGCTTACATGATTCATGATATAAGACTTGCATATTATATAGATATCATTATGACTAGTTGTACTAGCTAGAGGTCATGATCTTGCGTGTTATGGACATGAGATATCGTGGACATGAGACGTGAGGTTACATTGGGTGGGGAGAGACACACATGCTACAGGCTGATTATGTTTATATATATATATATATATATATATATATATATATATATATATATATATATATATATATATATATATATTACTGGAGGTGCTTTAGTCTCTGTACCAGAGCTTGGCATATTTACTGGACCTACGAGATACTACTTGCCGCTATGGGCTCCCCGACACAGAGCCTGTAGTGGTCTCAACCTGAATACTAGTGATGCTCTCATTTGTATTTCACTTAGGCAGTTACATAGTGTCACGCCCCAGTCCCAAAATACGTAGGACTAGGATACGTAACTATGCCAGCCGCCCATATATATGGCAACTCCAATATATGGAAACCATATATACGTGCGTACGCTGTATAATGAACAATAATTCACCAGTGGTATAATTAATCACAAGTCACAGGGTAATATCTAAATCTCATCCACATAATCAAATATGAATAAACAATAACCATGTAACTAGATCTCAATGATAAGTATCTAAAGAATGACAGTCGGATGGAAACAAATCTACTGCCGAAATAGAATATAAAAATGAACCAGATACACACCATATATGATCAACATCTGACAATCACGAGTCTCGAAGAGAAGACCTCCTCGGGATATACGAAACATCTCCGGATCTGTGCTCCTGCGAATACTCAAGAACATATACACCTGGCAGGGAACCAGGTCCTCAGAGGGACATAGCAAGATACATAAAAATAACATGCCATAATGTAAATACTGAATAAATAAATGGGGTGTGCTAACCATCTAAGTGAATGCAATTTAAAGACCTGGTAGTACGCATGGGAATGTGTAGGCTCGACATATGCTGACGTAATTCACCAATCATCGGGACTGGCTAGTATACGCCACATATGCCCCCGTTCAAGGGCATTGATGCTAATCCCCATCTCCCAAGAGCATGGTAACTTGAAATATATTGCAACTCCCCATCTCCGAAGAGTATGGTAACTTGAAATATACTACAATTCCCCATCTCCGAAGAGCATGGTAACTCGCTATATATACTTTAATCCCCATCTCCGAAGAGCATGGTAACTTGAGTATATATAAGGTGGGGGTGTCCCATATGTCTACTAGTATCTTTCCCGCCCAATATAGATGTACAAGTCGTGAAAACGACGTGGACACCTCCTACTATGATGCAAGTCTCAATAAAATAAACAATTGAGCTATATACCGCTACACGTGTTGCTCACACTGATGGCCAGTCGCGCATGAGGCACGCGTTCCTACATGTACTCACTCTGTGACGTGTAATGATACGTGTCAAGACCTGAGAAGTTATATCAATAACTTCACAACTTTAGGTGGGTCTACTAGACACTAGGTCAGACACAAGTCCTAACGTCAACGCCATCGTTGACTGCATCCGAGTTTTCTCGGACGCGCACATTTATATAATATTAAAATAAATAAACATGTAACTAATAATAACTGAATTTAAATAGTACAACAAGGCAAGGTATACTTGCCTAGCAAGAGAGCTGCAAATGTAACGTCCAGATGTCAAAAGCCAGAAACTATGGCCTCGGAAAGAAAGTCTTCGGATGCTGAAATAAATATTACTAACAGTCTCAGAAAATATCAAATAGCTAGAAACGCCTGTCCTTAAGTCCAATTTGGACACAGGGGCAAAAATGACAGTTTTCGGTCAAAGCGGGGTCCACATGTGGGCCCACTTTGCACCGAAAAACGTGTCAGGGTCAAAGGTCTCCAAATTTGCCAAACTTAGTGTCCACAAGTCCAGAACGTCGATACGAACCCAACGGAACTTCCAGAATTGGATTCCGGTGAGCCGGTCACAAAATCACCCGTCAAGTGGAGCCGGTAGGGCCCACGATACGGGATTTTGTCAACGTTCTCAGAATCGAACTAAACTTGGCTCACAGGACCAGCGTATTGCTACGAGTCCGATGGCGCAAGTTTTGTCTCGATCCGACGTGTGTACACAAAGTTGCAGCGTGTTCCAGAACTGACGGATACGGGGCGGTGTCGGCGGATACGCGTTGATTCCGGTGTGCACACACATCCAAATCAACTTCTCTGAATTCCTACACGTCCGTATCAACGTCGCGCACGTTTCGGTAAAGACCGCGTGCGACCAAGTTGTCCCGTTTGGCGGGGCGTACCCAGTTCCGGGGTGAATCGGGTCGTTGTTTTTCCTGTTTTTGGATCGCGTGCCGCGATCGCCATAGGACGCGATGCACCGAGCGGGTTGCGCGGGCACCGAGATGGTTACATAGTCTATGCGACGCAACTGACGGAATCGAAAACATGAGCTACGAGGTGAGAGAAAAATATACCTGAACAGGGCTCCGTGGAAACTGTGTTTCTCGTGTCCGACACGAGTCCGAGGGCTGTGTCCCTGTCCTGTGCCCTGTCCGCGTCCACGGCGACCCTAGGGTTGCTGAAAACCGGCCGGGGTGGCTCGCTGGAGGAGGACGGCTCGCTGGAGGAGGGCGGCCGGAGGCGGCGCAGGCTCGGACGGTCGGAGGCGGCTTCGAGCTGACCAGAGTCGGGTGGGAGGAGAGAGAGGGGGGTCGGGCCAGCGGGAGGGGAGAGGAGGAGGAGCTGGCGATGGTGGTGGTGGCGGCTGGTGATGGGGGAAGGAGAGGGAGGATGAGGCAGAGGGCGGACCGGCGGCCTGAGAGAGGGGAGTCGGGGGCGGACGCGGCCGGCTGGGCGGAGGAGAAGAGGGAGAGAGGGAAGGAGGAGGAGGAGGCCGAGGGGTCGGGGGGGCGGAGCTCGCCGGCGGTCGCGGGGACGCACAGGCGGGGAGGAGGAGGAGAATAGGAGGAGGAGAGATAGAAGGTCGGGGGAGAGGGAGCGGGGAAGAGGGCCATCGGGGGGGTGGCTCCGGCGGGCGGGGGAGGCTCCGGCGGGGAGCTCGCCGCCGGCGGGGGGGGCTGCGGGCTGAAGGGGGGGTAGATTTTTAGGATTTTATTTTTTTACTTTATTTTCCTTTCTTTTCTTTTCTTTAATAAAAAAATTAATTAATATTTTAATAAAATATCTTGAGATATTTACAAGATATTTCTGAGATATTTTCGGGATCTTTTCGGGTGGGTCCGGTCTCCAAATGGACGGCGCAGGTTCAACGGCCAGTGAGGGGGGGTGACACCTCGCACTGCAATTTGCAGGAAAGGTCCTTGCAAATTTCATAAATTGCGTAAACGTCCTAGTTTTGGGAAATTGTGCAATTACGAAATTGTTTGGGAAAACACCCGATTCCTGAAAATTCTAAAATTGCACAGAACTGAGAGAAGTTGCTATGTGAGGGCCTTGGGGGAAATGGGGGTGAGTCTGGGCAGGGACTGGGCCTGGTTTCTAGGTGGTACGGGTCATCGTATTTATTAATTAATAAATACCGCGTAACGTGTTCTCTAATTATTTAGAGGCAGGTAGGGCCATAATTTTTCTACGGTGTCAATACACTAAATGTAGTATACTCAGTGTAGAAAATTAACGTATTTTTGTTTGGGCAAAACATGTGCAGGTTGACCTCAAATCTCTAGGGATACAGAGATGGGTAAAGAGCAGGAAATAAAATAGGAAATAAATATGGACTTTTGTAACGATATTTGTGCGTCTCAAACGAGGCTCAAAATAAAGCTTCTAGGACTTGCACAAAATTCAGGAAAATAGTCTGACATGTCTAGGACAGGTATGTGAACTTTGTTCGGGGATAACAGTCAAGGTAAAGCTCCAAATAATTCGGTGATGGACATGTGCACAAGTCATTAGGATATGTAAGCAAAATAAATTAATAAATTGCAATAAATCCTAAATTGTTAAAATAATCCTAAAAATACTGAAATCTGGTCGAGGGGGTTTACACATAGCTTGCCCTAAGGATCTGTTTATACTTACTGTATTTTATTTGGCTTGAGTGTTTATTGTACCTTGCTATGTCCCCTGAGGACCTGGATCCGGATTATGTTCCCAGGTGTTGACGATGAGAGCTATCCTAAGGTTTACGGGATAGGTGCTGCTATTGGAGACGTAAAGGTTGTAGAGGACGAGGTTGTTCCGGAGGATTTCTCTTGAGCGCACAATATCATCTTCATTTATTATGCTTAGTATTCTTGGATATTTGGACTTGTAGTGACTTCTGGATATTTGTACTTGGATTTATTTTTCTTTCCATTTTGATGACAGGTTATTCCTTGCAACATTATTTATATTACTTTGGTTGTACAGATCATTTTATGTTCATTGTGTGGACTATCTCTTTGTAATTTCGATGCTTATTGTGGATGATATTAGATATATAGACTGTGACATGTATTATAGACCATTGTATTTGTATTACAGCTTAAGTGCACTCTAAAGGGTCCATTAATTTGAGATTACCCATTAGAGTTGTGCTGCTGGCCATTGCCATGTGGCTAGTCCCTTGGTATTTTGGAACTGGGACGTGATATGGTTTTTGTGGTGGCCCAAGCAGGTCTATGAATATATTGCTTTGGTTTTCAACTAAGGGATCGAGCAAGCCTACAATTAGGATAAGAATAAATTTATAGGATCTTATCCACATGTTTGACACGTTCTTGACCTCTATATCGGACTCGAATAAATTCTTTAACTTACATCATTCTTGATTCAACTGTTCAACTCTATATTGATCCCGACAAAAGAAGAGAAAGTGGAGAAATTCTTTGATTGACCGAGCTTTCAGCTACAGAGAAAGATTGGCTCTGTTGCACCTACTTCTTATACGGATGTCCTTGCCGTAGCTCGACGCATGGAGCACATCCACAGGAGGTAGTCCAGCCTGAAGAGACCGCATGCATTATTACCAGCTCAAGCACCACTCGGGGAGCCTGCAAAGCGACTCTAGATGAATCCACCACATAGAGCAGCATCCCGAGCACTAGCCCTTCCTACTTGTCACTACTGTGGCAAGGTAGGCCATAATGAGAGGGAGTGCAGACGTAAATTGGGATTATGTTTAGCTTGCGGATCCAGTCAGCATTTAGCAGGGATTGCCCTGAGCGTCAGGGCGTAACACCGATGGTTCGTCAACCCGCTTTACCAGTACCGCAACCAGTCCAGCAGCCACATTGACCAGCTTATCCAGCACCAGGAGCACCATAGGCAGAAGATGGAGGATTCAGACCACCAGCACCGGGAGGATATCAGCTGAGGCCATCCTTGGCATCACAGACAGCACTCTTCTAGCAGGCCCAACAATAGCAGAGGGAACCACCACAGGGACGTGGACAGGCTTTTACGATGACAGTAGAGGAGGCACGGACTCGAGGAGTAACGAATATGGGTAAGATTTAGTTTTATCATAGCTAGATATAGTAATGGATATTCCTAGTAATACTTTAACATGTGACTGTTAGTTCCATTCCCTAGTCTATACCTAGTATTATGTTATCATGAACTTGTTAGTCTAGATAGTAATATATAAGAGGTACCCAAGTTTTCAGAAGCTGTAGTTGATCCTCGTTCTAATCCGACTTCTTTACTCTTGAGTTACTCATTTGTCATTGCCTAGGAAAAAAAAGATTTTCATTGCTTCCCTACGTGTTCTATTTGAAATAAATCCTCACCATTTCTTTCGATTTTTTCCTTATCTATGGTCCCTTATCCTTTATGTCGTGCTTCAACAAATATGTCATACTACCGTGTCATCTCTTCTGGAGCAAACATTTCTTGACCTGTTACATTTTATTTTTCTTAATTGTGAGGACACAATTCTTTTAAGGTAGGTAGATTGTAAGCCCCCTCATTTTTGAATAGGGTTAATTTAATATTTTTTATTTAAATTAATTTAATTTAATTTAATTTAATTTAATGGATTAAATTATTAATTTCTAAATTCTTCTTTTATATATATGATATTTTGCCGTGGCTTGGATATTTTGAGTAATGCACAACCCTTTTTCTTCCAAAATTTATATTACTAATCTTGATTGTGCCTAATATATTTGAAGCATGTATGTTGCATTTGTTTGACCTCCCCTATGCTCCAAAAATATTTTCAAACATCTAGAAGCAAAATTACCGTAAAAATGCCTCCTTTTGACTAGAACTTGACCCAAACCCAACCTAAATGCATGTAGTCATGTAGTGCACACAAATATATATATATATATATATATATATATATATATATATATATATATATATATATATATATATATATATATATATATATATATATATATATATATTATTTTTATATTAATTTGGTTCTATTTATAGAGTTCTAATTATATAAAGGGCCATAGGTGACATCCTAGTTGGCAAACTACCTAACTTCCTAACTAACTAATTAACTAACTACCTAACCAACCAAAATCCTAACCAACAAAATCCTAACCATAACAACCCACTCCTTCTTCCTAATTTTGTGCAAGAGCAGCCCCTTGGTGTCCGACCCCTACAACCCCTAGGAACACCCCCTCCTAGGTTTAAATCTATCCAAAAAGTCAATATATATATATATATATCCCCTTATCACAAAACCCTAACCCTAACAACTCTCTCCCCTTTTTGGCTGACCCTCCCCTCTCATTCACGTGTAAGAACAACCCCATTGTCTTCTACCCCTTACAACATTATTTTTTTCACCAAAAATCCTCTCCTCTCTTCCAAAGCTTCACATTTTATCATCCTTTCACATAATCTCCACCAAACAACCATAAAGGCTCCACAATTGCCATCAAACCCATCAAGAACCCATTGCCATCATCATCAATCTATCAAGAAATTATTTCCATCATCATCGACTCATCAAGAAGGGAGAAGCAAGGCAAGCACAAGCAAGAAGGTGCATTCTTAAACAAGAAGAGGCATGACATCACCTTCAAAGCTTTCGGGTAAGGATTCAAAGTTCCCTTTTCAAATTACCATGACATGAATCTCTTTGATTTATGTAAGTTTAATCTTCTAGAACCCTCCCTTTCCATCTTTTCCCACCATAAAAATTTATGAGAAATTTTATGTTAGATTAATGATAAATTGGTCATCAATAGGACTAGTTTTAGACTTTGTGACATGTTCTTGGAGATTTTGTTATTAATTCTTAAAATTGAATTTAATGGTATTTATTTAATGTAAAATAATTATTTTAGAATTATTTTTATACTATTTTTATCAAAATTTTGAACCCTAAAAATAAGGGTCACTAGCCTAGGTTTTGGGTGATTTTGTGGCATAGTTTTGCCCATCATAGGGGTTATTTTGGAAGAAATAAAAGGTAATTATTTTCTAAGATTTAAACAGAATAAAATATGATATATAATATTTTTTTATAAATATAAAACATACCCATTGACTGGCAATGCTCTGAACAAGTTTCGGACAAAACTAGTCAACTTAAAGTAGCCATAATCTTAAAATATGGTTATTTTGTCAATTCTGGAATTTAATGGTTAAAAATTAATATAAATCAGATTTAATCAAGATTATATGATTTATTATGATTTATGTTCATGTCTTTCAATTGGGGAGTTAATTGTAAATTTTGGAAGTCGTAAACCATAAAATTAGGTTCCGATACCTCGTAAAACATGTAAGTTGTTGTATCATGCATTTATATGTTAGGATGAGGTTGGACTAGGGTATGAATGGTTTATAATAAATTATATAATTTAGTTGCAGTTACAAGATTCTTGATTAGACACTTAAAGTAAAAATTTTATTGTTTAGGTCAATTGAATTCCGGAGGAATGGACGCAGGACCAACTTTGCAACTACATATTGCAGACCCAGACAAGTGTACCTTGCCAAAATTGTAATAGATCATAATATATTATCTGCTTGTGTTTATTTCCATATATATAAACTCTTGTGATGTACCTGTTCAACCTATGACCGTGAGACGTTGCTTAGCGTTCGAACAAGATTCGGGTGTCGACACCGTACGCGGATTCGTGTAACATCAATTAGAGAGTTGATTCCACGATCCTATTTTTACGTGCTTGCTTTACCAAGTATGCGATACCGTAGGACACTTGTCACTATTTCATGTGACATAATCTTTCTTGAGTTATTCATGATGATTCTGTATAGGCTTACATGATTCATGATTTAAGACTTGCATATTATATAGATATCATTATGACTCGTTGTACTAGATAGAGGTAATGGCATTGCATGTTATGGACATGAGACGTCGTAGATATGAGGTTATATTGGGTGGGGAGAGGCACACATGCTACAGGATGATAATATATATATATATATATATATATATATTCTGTTACTGGAGGTCCTTTAGTCTCTGTACCAGAGCTTAGCACATTTACTGGCCCTACAATATACTACTTGCCGCTATGGGCTCCCCGACATAGATCCTATAGTGGTCTCAGCCTGACTACTAGTGATACTATCATTTGCATTTCACTTAGGTTGTTACATAGCTTGCCCTGAGGATCTGTTTTTACTTACTGTATTTTATTTGGCTTGAGTGTTTATTGTACCTTGTTATGTCCCCTGAGGACCTAGATCCAGATTATGACCCAGGTGTAGACGAGGAGAGCTATCCCGAGTTTTACGGGATAGGTGCTGCTATTGGAGATGTACATGTTACAAAGGACGAGGTTGTTCCAGAGGATTTCTCTTGATCACACAGTGTCATCTTCATTTATTATGCTTAATATTCTTGGATATTTGGACTTGTAGTGACTTTTGGATATTTGTACTTGGAATTTTTTTTCATTTTGATGACGGGTTATTCCCCGCGAGATTATTTATATTGCTTTTGTTGGACAGATCATTTTATGTTAATTATGACTGGACTATCTCTTTGTGATTTCGATGCTTATTGTGGATGTGATTAGATATATAGACTGTGACATGTATTGCAGACCATTGTATTTGTATTACAGCTTAATTGCACTTTAAAGGGTCTATTAAATTGGGATTGTCCATTGGAGTTGTGCTACTGGCCATTGCCACGTGGATAGTTCCTTGGTATTTTGGGACAGGGACGTGACATCAAGTGGATTCTACGATATCTTCGGGGCACTGTCGATTGGGACTTTTCTTTGGTGGTGACTAGCTGAAGCTGGTTGGGTATACCGATGTTGATATGGCTGGGGATGTAGACACGAGACGATCGACTTTGGGCTATGTGATGATGTTTGCTGGTGGAGCGATATTGTGGCAGTCGCGGTTGCAGAAGTGTGTTGCCTTGTCGACGACAGAGACAAAGTACATTACGACGAAAGAGGCTTGCAAGGAGTTGATGTGGATGAAAAAACTACTGCAAAAAATTTGGCTAAAGTAAGAGCAGTACCCTTTACTTTGCGATATCCAGAGTGCAATTCACCTTGTGAAGAACCAGACATTTAATAGCCGGTCCAAGCACATTGATACCCGGTATCATTGGATACATGATGTGGTTGAGAAGAAGCAAGCAGCGCTTGAGAAGGTTCATACGGATGACAACAGAGTAGACATGTTGATAAAAATTCTTCCAAGAAAAAAAGTTTAAATACTGTAGGCGGATCTCCGGGATGACGATCCCATCCACATGTTGTGAATAGGGAGATTTGTTGGAGTGTGTGGGGTTCTCAACCTATGTAAAAAGTACCCCTGAGTTGGATTGAGTATTCCTATATATAATATATAATAGGAATATGTCAATATATTTAGATTGGATATTTCTACATATAATAGGAATATGTTAATGGATTTGGATTTGGATTGGGTATTCCTATATATAGTAGGAATACTAGTTGTGGGTTTGAGGCTATATATGTTATGTGCCTCCTAGTCCTAAAAAATTTCATATATCTCAAAAATATTGCAAAAGGAAGCAATAGTGCTTTTACAAAATTGCAAGGAGAGTAAGAGATTGAAGGCTATTTCGAAGAGGAGATCGATTTTTGGTAATTTTTTTTCGTCATCTCCGTTCTTCGTTTGTCTGTGATCTATTTTCTATTCCAAAGAGTTATTGTGATCCGTTTGGATCGGTGAGAAATTTGTAAGAATTCGGTGTATTTCTTATTTCATTAGTCGAGGCTTTTCAGGGTTGGACTTCGATCGTCCCGTGGTTTTTTTTATTTTGATTTTCGACGTAAAAATATCTGTGTCTACGATTTGTGTCTGGCATATTTTGCTTGGTTCTCTCGCAGAACTTTTTGGTTTGGGGAACGGTTTTTGTGCTTTTGTTCCCAACAAGAACCTAATTAATTAATTAGTACATTAGAAATATAAAATGTTTTTTAACTTCAATATATAAACCCTAGAGCACCAAAGCCACTCTAGCTATGGCTAATATCATATCATATAATAGTTTCCATCCCATGAAGCATGGCTTTAGATGCAGTACAAATTACTCAACCCAGCGGCAAAAAGAAAGCATATAATATAGTCTTCCTGTAACCCTTCCATAACATATAGTACGTAAGGATACACAATATACGCGAGCATATTATATATTATTCTTTGTTACTATAGTACATGCAGGCCATTCTGCTACGTAGAGCAGTAGCTGAACCTATAATCAAGTTTAGTACTGGAATCAAGGCGTGCATGTTCCCTCTTTCTTTCTCGTGGCATATACTTTCTATACCAATAGCAGTAATTTGGTGTTGGTGGTGGAGAAAAACCAGCTTTTCCTCTGCCAGCAGCTTCTTCTCATTACAGCCACTGCCTGTTATATATTCTCTTCTCTTCTCCTCTCTCAATAGTTTGCATGGACCTGAAGCTAGTAGCTCCAACATGCTTTCTCTAGGTACATACACATATATCCTTCTTTCATCCATGAACTGTCATTGTTATGTTACTGCTTTAGATTATGATTAAAGCAAGTATGATGCTATTGCAGTCTATATGATATCAACTATATATGAGATATTGTTGAAATATTCCATGCATGTGGTAGTAGTTTGAGTAATTTTTCGTTTTTTTACTTCTTCTTGCTGCTTAATTGTGTTATATGATCACTTTTTAAGTTTCCGAAAAGATTTCCTCATAAATATTCCGGTGGAAAATAATGATTTTTCTTGAAATATTAGAAATTCATAATTTTTGTTGAATAAGTTTGAGTGGATGTTGTCTTTGTTACTTAAGATGGTTTCAACATTTCTAAAATGCGTATGCTCTGACAACCCAGTACATATATATGGCTCCTTCTAGATAACATATTTCATGCAATATGCCTGCGAGTAGTCAAGAACACAAGAGAATTGTTGTATATATAGACTAAAAAAAAAGAAGACAAAAATATAACCAAAACTTTTGATGGCCAATTGGGCAATCACTCAACCTAAATTGTTGGAGATCACCTCACCAACTCGAGGAATAATTTTTCTGGCTAAGCGGATGTTAGATTTATTCCTGTGCATACCAAGACCGTGGGATATGTGTGGTGATACATGGTCCAAGGAGAAAATAGCACCTGGATTTTAGATGAGAAGTTATGCATGTAAGCCTATAAAAGGCACACTACTCGTTTTAATAATAATATAGAACATTCCATCTTCTTGTCCTCTTTGTGTTCTATTTCCTCCACACACACACACTTGCGTTCTCCATTCCAGATGTTCAACAAGTAGTATCAGAGCCATGTCGTCTGATGCGGACGGGAATCCACTCACACCTCCATCAGTGTCGACGTCGAGTCCAGCGAGCGGCTCGAGCGTGGCAGGCACCCTGGTGATCCCGAAGGTGTTTCAGGAGTCCGGTGGAACGCAGTATCCGCAAATCACGCGTGCAAACTATGATGAATGGGCCCTGGTGATGCAGTGTATGCTGGAGGGAAGAGGTCTCTGGGCGGCGGTGCACACTGGGACGACGGAGCGAGAGCTGGATAGGAAAGCGATAGAGGCTCTCCTACGTTTTGTCCCGCCAGCGATGATCTCATCAATGGCGATCAAGGCGACGACACGGGAGGCATGACAGTCTTTGAAGACGGTGCACGTCGGCAGCAATCGCGTCAAGAAAGCAAAGGCGCAGTCGCTGCGCAAACAGTATGAACAGCTGGCATTCCAGGACGGTGAGGGTTTGGATTCTTTCGCCATGCGTCTCACTTCTCTGTCGAGCGCTCTCGCCGCACTCGGCGACACGATCTCCGAGGACAAGCTCGTCCTCAAGATGCTGGCGGCAATTTCCAAGAAATACAGCCAGACCACCCTGGCTATCGAGACCCTCTTGGATCTCGACGTGCTCACCATTGAGGATGTAATGGGGAGGCTTAAGGAAGCGGAGATCATGGACGAGATCGAGAGTGGCAACACCTCGGGCAGTAAGTTACTGCTTACAGAGGAGGAGTGGGCTGCTCGCAAGAAACAGCAGAGAGGTGGCTCATCCAGCAGGGGCGCCAAAAATGGCGGCCAGAAGAAGAAGTGGCGCATCCCGGAGAGGGACTCGGGAGCGCGCGATCCCAAGCCGAGCGGCGAAAGGAGCGGCTCCGGTGCAACTCGCGACGAAAAGTGCCGTTATTGCGGCAAACTGGGCCACTGGGCTCGTGAATGCAACAAGAAGAAGAAGAACGAGGCCTTTTTGGCGCAGGTGGAGGAGGACGAACCGGCGCTTCTGATGGCGCTGGTGTGCACAATCGCCGAAACGCCCGACACCCACGCCGAGGGGACCGAGCAGGTGATGCTCAACGAGGAGTGCACCATGGTAAAGCTTGGGGAGCGGGAGGACACCGACAATGTGATCTGGTACTGCGACACTGGAGCGTCTACCCATATGACGGGCGCACGGGCAGTCTTCTCCGAACTCGACACCGGCGTACGGGGCAGCGTCAAATTTGGCGATGGCTCCGTCGTGGACATCCAAGGCCGGGGCACGGTGGTGTTCACGGGCCAAGGAAGAGAACATCGAGCCCTCAAACGTCTACTACATTCCCCGGTTGCGTAGCAACATCATCAACATCGGGCAATTGGACGAGACCAGCTACTCCACGCTAATCGAGGATGGAATGCTCCGAATCTGCAACATACAGTGCCGCCTCCTTGCTAAGGTATCACGCACTTCAAATCGTCTATATATTCTTTCATTGCGGATCGCACAGCCGGTGTGCCTCGCGGCACAGTGCTCGAACATGGCGTGGCGTTGGCATGCGCGCTACGACCATCTACACTTCGACGTCCTTCGTCGTCTGAGCAGCGGAAACATAGTGGACGGCCTTCCGCACATTGATCACGTCGATCAGTTATGCGACAGCTGTTTGGCCGGGAAGCAGCAACGCACATCATTTCCCCGGCACGCCAACTACCGTGCCACCGACCCTCTCAACCTGGTGCATGCGGATTTGTGTGGTCCTATCTCACCGGCAACACCTGGCGAAAAGTGCTACTTTCTTATCCTCGTCGACGACTAGAGCAGGTTCATGTGGATCAAGCTGCTGAGATCCAAGGACGAGGCAAGCGAGGCGATTAAACACATTCAGGTTGTGGCAGAGGTCGAGTCCAAGCGCAAGCTCCGTGTACTACGCACAGACCATGGCGGAGAGTTCACGTCGAATGATTTCAATGACTACTGCGAGTGCCACGGCATCAAGCCCCACATCACCGCGCCTTACTGGCCTTAGCAAAACGACGTCGTTGAGCGCCGAAACCAGACTGTGGTAGCTATGGCCCGAAGCTTGCTCAAGGCAAAGAGCATGCCGGCGGCATTCTGGGGCGAGGCGGTGACCACGGCAGTGTACCTGCTGAATATGGCGCCAACAACCGCAGTGAAGGGAAAGACTCCATATGAGACGTGGCATGATAAGCGCCCCGATGTAAGTTTCTTACGTACTTTCGATTGCATTGCTCATGTGAAGATGGTACAGCCAAATTTGAAGAAACTTGACGATCGGAGCAAGCCAATGGTGTTTGTTGGCTATGAGGCGGGGTCTAAGGCTTACAGGGCCTACGATCCAGTTAGTCATCGTTTGTATGTCACCCGCGACATCATCTTTGACGAGGCGGGGAAGTGGGACTGGACGCACACCGACATCGACGCCAGCCTCGTCGGGATCGGCGAGGCATTCACTATTGAATTTTCCCATGAGCTCATTCCCGGCACGTTCGATTCGGCCGAGAATGGAGGTCCATCGCCAGAGGCTGTGGGTGCAGCCACACCCGCATCCACGCGGCTCCACCAGAGCAGGCGGTAACCGGTCACGCGTCTCCATTACCGGCCGTGACGCCTGCTCGCACAACCGAGACATCAGCCGCGATGACGCCAGCGGTTTCGACGCCTAAGACGAGAGGTGCGGCTCCGATCTGATTTGTCTCACCGCCATCAGGAGCGACGTCCAATCCGCCAAACGAACCGCCTCGCCGATACCGCTATCTGCAAGACATCTATGAAATTGAGTTGGTGCACCACCACGACTCCGAGGACCTCCTCCTCGCCATGGATGACGAACCCTCTATTTTTTCAGAAGCGGAGCAACACGAGTGCTGGCGCCGAGCGATGCTGGATGAACTCGCATCCATTGAGTAGAACAACACCTGGCGGCTCGTGGACCTGCCCGCTGGTCACCGCCCCATTGGACTCAAATGGGTCTACAAGGCGAAGAAGGATGAGCACGGCGTCGTCATCAAGCACAAGGCCCGGCTCGTCGCAAAGGGGTATGTGTAGAGGCACGTGATCAACTACGATGGGGTTTTTGCGCCAGTAGCCAGACTTGAGTCCGTCAGGCTGCTACTGGAGCTTGCCGGTCATGTAGGTTGGGCTATCCATCACATGGATGTGAAAACGGCATTCTTGAACGGGGAGCTCGACGAAGAGGTCTACATCACGCAGCCACCCGGTTTTGCAGCCGCCGGCGAGGAGCAGAAAGTTTTTCGCCTACACAAGGCACTGTACAGCCTGAAGCAAGCGCCGAGGGCCTGGAACACGAAGCTGGACAAGTGCATGTCCACACTCAGATTCAGCCAGAATCCCTCGAAGCACGCCATCTACGTGCGCAGCCATGGCGAGGCAAGGCTGCTCGTGGGTGAGATCGATAAGTTCAAGCGCGAGATGAGCATCTCATTTAAGATGAGCGATCTCCGCTTGCTTTCTTTCTACCTTGGTATCAATTTACAGCAGAACACAGACGGTATCACAGTGAACAAATCTGCGTATGCAGCCAAGATTCTAGAGAAGAGTGGCATGGACGACTGCAACCCTTGCCATGTGCCTATGTAGCCACGTCTGAAGCTCAGCAAGGATAGTGCTGCACCGCCGGCAGATGCCATAAAGTACCGGAGCATAGTGGGAAGCTTGCGTTATTTCATGCACACCCGACCGGACTTGTCATTCGCAGTCGGGTATGTGAGCCGCTTCATGGAGAAGCCGACGACTGAGAACCTAGCGACGGTCAAACACATACTCCGATACGTTGCTGGTACGCGGGGTTACGGCTGCCGCTACGGACGAGGAGCAGAAGAGCCCCGGCTGGTCGGCTACTGCGACAGCGACATGGCCAGGGATGTTGACGACCGCAAGAGCACGACAGGCGTACTATTCTTCCTTGGCAACAGCGCCATCATTTGGCAATCACAGAAACAGAAGGTGGTGGCACTGTCATCCTGCGAAGCCGAGTATGTCGCAGCGACCATTGCCGCTTGCCAATTCATTTGGCTCGCACAGCTGCTGACGGACATGAAGGGCGACGATATCAAATGTGTAAAGCTGCGCATCGACAACAAATCAACAATCTCCCTCAGCAAAAATCCGGTGTTTCATGATCGCAGCAAACACATCCAGACGAGGTACCACTTCATTCGTGACTGCATCAAGGACGGGACAGCTGAGGTAGAGTATGTCCGAACAGAGGAGCAGCTCGCCGACATACTGACCAAGGCCCTGGGCCGGGTCAGGTTCCAGAAGCTTTGCTCCAAGATCGGGATGATCGTCATCAAGTAATCGCAAACGTTTAGGAGGGATAAAGACTATATGCAACAGGATTAGGAGGTGAGTTGTTAGACATATTCCTGTGCATACCAAGTCCGTGGGATATGTGTAGTGATGCATGGTCCAAGGAGAAAATAGTTCCTGGATTTTAGATGAGGAGTTATGTATGTAAGCCTATAAAAGGCACACTACTCGTTTTAATAATAATATAGAACATTTCATCTTCTTGTCCTCTTTGTGTTCTATTTCCTTCACACACACACTTGCGTTCTCCATTCCAGGTGTTCAACAGCGAACAGTCACAAAATCAAATCGTAGAAGAGGTGTGGGACAGTGGATCCAAATAACATACAACGCAGCGTGTACAAAGTTTCGTACGCATCTTCGGACATCTCAAAAAAAATAAAAAAAGAAAAAAACTCAAGGAATCATCCACTCCTAGTCCTATGATCAAGACTATTATCAAATTAACTTTACTACTTCAAAATAATACACAAGCACATTAAATAGAAAAAAAAGATTATGTCGCCCAAGAATGAGAGGAATCCCTTTGCTCATGTAACATATTCTCAATGGCTACCAGGTTGCCATGGGCGGAGGCAAGTGTGTGCATGGATGGGCAAATTGGCCACATTGAAATTTTGGAAAATATTCCATATATATATATATATATATATATATATATATATATATATATATATATATATATATATATAAGATATTTAAAATAAATTTATTTATCTAACATCAAATCTTCCTTTATTTGTCACTTTTTCAGTCTTTTAGATAAAAAAAATCAAAATCTTCCTTACTTTGGATATAACCTATCATAACTGTACACATGGGCGGACACACATGTCCGACTTTCCATCCGTTAAAAGTCTCAAAGTCACCTCCGGTGTCCGTGGATGTATATGTGCAAAAAAGAGGAGGTTAGAAAGGAGCTTTCGATGCATTATGTCGAACTCAAGTTGGTGGCAAGGAAGAAAGTTATCGAAATCACGAAAGGAGACTTGGTCGAGACGGAGAAATTTTGCAAGAATATCATTGTGCTATATGTGTTGGGTAATCATTGGTATTATGAACAACTTTGTGGCTTATACTTCAACAAGTTTGAGCTTGCCGACGACCTTAATAGGGTCATACATAATGGTCTTGGACCTTTGATGGAAAACTGATTGTCGACGATGGAATCCATCGTCTGACTGTCTCGATCTGGATTAGACTTCCATGGCTTCCCCCGCAACTATGGAACACTCCGGCCACAAAGAAGCTGGCCAGTGGGATTGTCAAGCCTCTCCGTACAAACATCCTTATCGCAAGGAAGTAGAGAAACATCCTTATCGCAAGGAAGTAGAGACTATCCTATATGAGAATATTTGTGAAAATTAATGCAAGACGCACTGGTGGAGGAGCTTAAAATAGAGATGCTTAATGGAATTTTTTTTTTCCAGAACGTTGAGTACGGGTGGGTCCCACTGAGATGATCTGATTGTAAAAGCTTTGGCCACACTACATCTTAGTGCTCAGAAGAATATGTGACAGAGACCTAGACAGAGGAGGAAACCAACGAGCTTGCTAGCTCGGCTAGCATGAGGGACGAGGAAGAGATGGAAGGAATATTCCAGGAGGAGCATTTTGTCACAAAGAAAGGTGGGCATGTAGTAGGGGCAACCGGGGCTCTAAGTGAGAGGTCTTCCTCTAGAGGTTCCTTAAAGGAAAGAGACAGGAGAGGGCTTGCTAACAAGGTAGCAACTACAACATTGCTTGATCGAAGCATGGTTACAACAATGGTTTCAATTTCCTAATGCTAGTTACCAAGGAGAACTACAGGATTGCTGTAGAGATTCTATGAGGTCTACCTGAGCATCCACATCCCAATTTGTCCACCTTCTTTAGCCACCTCCTGAAATCGGTTGAGGAATCCTCCCCATCCTCTTTGCCGAGCTTCCTTCTTTCTTCAAGAATAGAAGGCGAGCCAAACCCCTTAGCAACCTAAGAGGAGACAAGGGATTGCTAACCCAAGGGTCTGGCATCCAAACCCCTTATTTGTTGTATGTGGTTTGTTTAGTTCCTTTGAGCACATTGACACTATGAGATGAGTTTCTGTAGGCCTACGATCTTGATTTTAATTAATTACCAGGGGATAGTAATAATATTATCTTCCTCGAATATACTTGATTGTCAGCAGTTACTAAAACTAGCAAATTAACGTACAACGTACGTAAAATAATTTTATCCTTCTAATATTAATATAAAATTATTTAAATATTTAAATATATTTAATTTAAAATTTATTATATATATTTTTATATTTTAATTAAAATTTATTATATATTTGATTTGATTTTAATTTTAATTATAATTATTTATGGATATATTTGTACTTTTTATAACGAGTCTTGAAAACGATTAGCTACGTAATATTATTTAATTATAAACAAAAAAATTGTAACTCATGTAGCTAAGGTGTGAGGTGGCCGGATTCGAATCCCTGTAGAGTTATTTAAAACATATTTATTTATTTTTAATAAATTTTTTATGTAATATTTATTTTTAAAAATAATTAATTGATGATATATATACATACGTTTTAGACGGTTTACTTTTGATCTGTTTTGTAGCCTCATTATATTATGGAAGATGGATCTCACAGGAACACAAATATAATAAAACTTTTAGAAGTGTTCCTTCTTAGTTTCTATAACAAAAAACTTCAAAAATATACTATACATCGTTAGATTTAAATTAAACAATATAGGGGAATATATACTAGCATGATGTTTAGAGATATGACGTTAGAAACTTGCATCTTTGCTTTTCATAAGCATGTTTCTCGCAATTAAAAAAAAATTAGAACAATGCATGGATCCTACGAAATCAATCGTTTTAAAAGGTTGAGATAAAATAGAATTAGAAGCCAAAGATATATAGCTGAAATTCCTGTGGTTATGTTGTTATGGGACTCCTCGTAGAGAAAGGTGGAGATATGTTGTCCTAGTAGTTAATATCATAGCCAAGGCGAGACATTTTTAATTTTAAGTTCCATGCATCGGAGAAAAACATTAACTATAAAGAGAATTTTATGGATGTTATCCGGTTATTTGTACAGTCACGGAGGACCCAAAACTTGTTCAAAAATATTTTAAAAAAATTAGTATTATTTTTAATTTAGCGCAAAACTTATATCTCCTCACCCAAAACTTGCTCAAAAATATTAAAAAAAAATTAGTATTGATTTTATTTAGCGCGGAACTTATATCTCCTCAATTTAACTATAAATTTCTTATACTTTTATTTTGAAGTAATTTGAAACAAATTTTATTTAAACCAAATTTTTTTTTTTTAATTTGTCCGCACTAAACTAAAACAATTATGTTATTCATGTCCCAAATTTTTTTGGTGATGCCGGATGTTAATATTAATATCACTATCAATATTATCAATTTTAATTTTAATTTTAATTTTAATTTTATTATTAACATTGTTATATTAGCTATCATATCAGATGTTCCATAGTGGAAAATGGCTGATATTTTAATGGATTTAGGCTCAATCGATCTTCGCTCACCCTGCCATAAATTAAGTGTAGAACTCGACCATTTTGCTTGACTTCACTTTTGGGTCATTCGATGCATGCCACGATCTCTCAGCAGAGACGCACCATACTTTGGCATTGACCTTTTTCTATTCACTAGCTAGCTAGCTAACCATCTTCAACTAGCTAGCTAGGTCAAGTTTGTAAGGAGCTTTTAAGAATGCTTGGATGACTACTGTTGAAGGTGATGCAGCCCTAATTGTTAGCATTGCCTTGGAGAGAGAGAGAGAGAGAGAGAGAGAGAGAGAGGGGGGGGAGAGAGAGAAAAGTGTTCGATGAGAATTAGAAGAAAGAACAACAATTAGAGTATACAACAAGTATATTTACTCTTACATTAACATTTGAGCCCAAGGCTCAATTCTTACAACAGAAAAAGAAAATTTACAATGCTAATACAACAAAATAGAAAATAAGGCCATCTCAAATGGGTTTGGGGGTGTCTATCTTTCCTATTTCTATGACAGAAATTATATTTAGAAAAAATTTCTCTTAATAATAATTTATATTCCAATTTTTATCCTATGATGAAGAATTTTTATGAGCGCTTTCACAATTAGAAACTCTCATAGAAATTTTCTATCTCTCATAGAAATTAATATTGGACCTTACTTTCAACCTAAATTATTTATTTTTTTTTTTTTATTTTTTTTTTTTTGACACGTAAGACAGAAATTGAGAATTATTGAATAGTATTTTTTGTTACAATTTCAATGTAAAAACTTTGCCAACTAAGATAGAAACTTGCTAGTACAATGCTAAGTAGAATAGAAACTCAATTTTAGAAATCAGTATTGGAGATAGCCTAAGCAAACTATCATGTTGCTAGTTTTGACACTGACTATCGTGATGCAATTCAATAAATAATTGATTTCATTTATAGCACATCAGCTCTTTTTTGAAAATTCACTAACATCGTTTTAATTGCTACATGAAATCTTTAGTTGAAGATTAGTAAAGTGCAAGATTTTTTGGTTTTTTGTGTTTGAAACATTTTTTTAGTTTTTTTCTGCAATGCAAATTTTGCACGAAAAGTCTAAGAGTTAATTGAGGCCAAGAATTGGGGCTAGGGGATGGCTGGATTACCCGGTTTGGACATGGATCAGAATTCGATTGCAACCAGATATGGATATATTATTTTTTGATCCATTGATCGGATCCTAACTTGAAATTAGTTTATCAGGTTATGGATACGGATTCCTATATATATATATATATATATATATATATATATATATATATATATGAATTCGTATTTCTTTCTATTATGCATTTTCAAGCATCTCCATATTTACAACCGTTTGATCTCGTTTAAGTCATCTAATTTTAACCTTTGATTTGAACCATTCAAATTAATAGTTAAGATTAGATGACTTAAACAAGATCCAACATAATATATATATATATATATATATATATATATATATATATTAATATTAATATATCTACAATTGAGCCGGTGACCTATTCACGAGTAAACCTATTATATTCAAAGTATACGTCAACTCGTGTGGGGTCACACGTGTTACATGATCAGCAACTCATTTTAGAAATATTAATACTATCTTATATAACAAAAACAACATTCAACCAAACTAATTCAAAAAATTCATTATTTTCCAATAGGATTTGTTTCATTAGAATTGTTTGATACAATCTTATGTAACAAAGACAACATCCAACCAAACTTGCTTAACAAAAAAATATATTTTTCCAGTAGAAAATCATCCAGATGGCAAAATTTTAATAAAAAAATATTACTCATCAGTATAAATCTTCGAGCAGCATCTTTCATCAGCACGGCTCGACTGCTCGCCATCACTTACTTATAACGGCCCGATAGTCACCTGTATTGACAACATTCGTTGTCTTGCGCAAGAAAAAAGAAATAAATTGAAAAACCATAACATGATGACAGTAGCCCATAAGGAACGAATTATCTATATCTTTCCAATAAAGCAATAATTTGAAACACTAAACTACGCATTTGATGCAGATGATTTCATTATTCATGATTGAAAAGATAAATAATCTAATGTTGTTACTTTTCTGCTGTTTTATTAGCACTCTCCCAAATTCATTAATTAAAAAATTAAATATAAAGTTATTTTTTTAATATTTTTAAATTAATTTTAATTTATTATTTCTTTATTGACTTATTATACTTTATCTCAAATTCGTAATTTAAAGTCTAACTAAATCCAATCTACCATAGTTTAAATGTAAGTGATCAAATTCATGGATTATTGTTTATTTGATTTAATCCAAAGTTTCGATTTCATGATTTAAAATCTAAATAAATGTAATCTACCATAATTGAAATATAATGTATAAAAATTGTTAAACCTATTTGATAATTTTGGGTCTAATCTATTTAAAAATTAATGTAAACCAAATCTAACTAATAATCTAATATTATAAAATTAATCATTTTAATTATAATAAAATTTAATTTAGTCTAATGCATACTCACAATCCTAGTTAATATAATAATTAATTTAATCCAATTTAACCTAATTTAATTTAATTTAATTTATTCAAGTTGGATAAAATTTAATATAGTTAAATTGATCTAATGCAACTTAAAAAACTTCTCGTTAGATATAAATTAATATAATTTAACTTAATCTAATGAAAATTAAAAAATTACTTGAAATTTATTCTAATTCATAACTTAATTTTAAATTTCTCTATATAAAAATATTTATAAGAACATTCGTTGAGGTTTCTTATGTTGTCACGTCCTAGAACCAGAATTCTGGAGAGCGGGGGCGGGCAAAGTCAGCTACGTACACCAGAGTACTCAATACTCTGAGATACGGTCATGACTGTCATATTTGGGTCAAGAGTCCTAGGTGTCCCAATCTTAAGCAAGGAACAAATTATAAGATGTATGATCACCAAACATATATATAATAGTAAGGTGTCCCAAACTATACATACACAGATGATCATGAAACTAGTTACAAAATTAAGAACTAGCAAGAGTACATGATCAGCACTATCTATAGTCTAGAATATGCTTTACATATAGGCCCACATGCTAGAATGTAAAGTTCTAAAATACAAACTAAATACGTGCTCGGTGGCTAAATGTCTCAAGAGTATAAGTACAATATCAAGTAGGTGATGAAGAAGAAACCCACTCATATTCTCGGGTGCTCCTGGTGTTCACCATCTTGTGACAGAAAATAATAGAGATCCTGCGTTCCTGCTCCAAAATCTGGCCATACAAAACTAGTGGGGTCAGACCCCAAAACAGCAAGTACCACAAGGGAGCTAACGTAGGAACTAAAACCAGCATACAGACAAATCAGTAAGAAAATAGCACAAGGAACATTTAAATAAGTGCAACAGGTAAATTAATAGTTAAACAGTTCTAGAGTATTTAAACAAGGATATCTGAAATCAGTACTCATGTTACAGTTTTCGAATCAGTTAAATAAATCAGGACCATACTAGACTAGACTAAAAATCAAGAAATCATGGCCAATCATGCCTTACGGCTTTCTATCATTAGCTAACTAGGGCTATCACAGTTCTAATTACGTTATGCAGTTTGAGATTTTATACAGCTACATGTCCTGCAGACTATCCGAATTATCCAGGCGTAAGGATACATAGAATAGACACTACCAGAATAAGATAAATTAGTGACGCGGATAAGCGTCGCCAAATGTCAAAAATACGTCGCTAATACCTAGTAGCAACGTATTTAGCAACGTTTGGCCTTAGTTGCAAAAAAGCTACTCGCTGATAAAAATAATGTCAGAAAATGTTGCTGTAGTGACATAATTTAGCGATGATACAAAGTCGCAAAAATGGCAACTCTTAGCGTTTAGTTTCGCCAAATTTGTGACGTTGAAATTTGGTCCGTAAATGTCGTTAAATTTAGCGACAACCTGCCACAGAATCACCGAAGAATAGCTAACATGGCTAAAATTGTCATTCAACAATATTAAGCGACGTTTAGTGATGATCATCGACGTCATGAGACAGTTTAGCGACGTCCTTACGCGTCACTAATGACGTCGTTGAACGTCACTAAACGTCGCTAATAATCGCTAATATTTAAAAATAAAAAACTAAAATAAATGAATGCCTGCAATATCATAGTATAACATGCCTGCAGTATCATATTTCAAATACATAGACAGACCCGGAGCGACATTCCGTTGAATTTTTTGGATTTGTCGACCCTTTCGGTAGAACACTCAACACCGGTACAATCACATAATAACAATAATAAAATAAATCAATAAAAAGATGACTCTAAGGCCCGAATGTAGTCACACAATATCCAGTCACACAATAAAAATGTACAAATAAGTCACACAATAAAAGTGTACAAATAATAAGTATAAATCCCATGAATGGGCCAATACACACATGTCAAAAAAAACTACTAGTAATTAGGAGGAGGAGCCGCGTCGAATCTGAGATAATAACGCATCAAACTGCTTCTGTGTAAGCGTCACGAAACCCGATGCAGGAGTTGTCACGACCCGCACCCGGATATTCGGGCACAAGTGCGTGGGCACGTCCAGCCTACGCCGCAGTGTCGGCGGTAGTACGCTGTCTAGGTCATTTTCTGGGGTCAATAAGTATCTATCTCATCCGCAATAACGAACATGCAAGAAAAATCACAGGAAATAGGAATGCCAAGATTTCATAATATTTAATCTGTGACAATCAAATCCACAGTTAATACAAAGCCAGAAGATAAATCGGGGACAACCCCGAGTATATACTGAAAGGAAATAAATAAGCAGCTACTGCTGACTACTCTGCAGAAGTAGCCTCCTGGATAGGAACAGGCTCCTCAGATGTGTCACCTGCTAACTCACAGTGGCCACGAAAGTAGGGGCAAGGTCCTCATCATCGCCTAAAACAACGGATCCAGTCAGGAAAGGAGCAAAGTACACAATGCACAACAAGATTAAACTAAATATTCATGACAATTAAAAAGAACTGACAGGTATCATGTTGAGGATATGTATAAATAAATAGTAACAATAACTAAGAGTTAATTTGCTGTAAGACAGGGACATGAGTAAAACAGGAACAAGGTGACAGGAAAATGAATTACAACCAGACAATAGGAACTGTAACAAGACAAGAAACTATGTGTGTGAACTTGTGTATTTAGAATACCTAGTTGGCATGTAGGGGTTTATAGGGTTAAACCGGCCGCCATAGACGGCTATTAATCACGAATAATCGAGATCCGGCTGATGGACAGTCGTGTACCAACAGCTATTAATCATGGCAAGAGTCAGGGTAAGCTACATGCCTTTCAGTATTCTCCCACCCGACATGAAAAACAAGACATGAACTCCAATATTCAAGACATGAAATCCAGTGTTCTAGCACTACGTGTAATCATCAATGGTACATGTAAGGCAGGGAATTAACTATCACAATATAAAGATTAAACTTGAAGTGCAGGTACTTGCCTATTGTTTGGATCCGATTAATAGTTCTTGGGAGAAATATCCAGAGATGAGTCCAAAAGCTAAAATAGACATTACCATCATGCTCAGAAGATGCCAAATAGCTAGAAATGTCTGTCCTTGGGTCCAATTTGGAGACAAGGACAAAAACGGCAGTTTCGGGTCAAAACGGGGTCCGCTGGTGGGCCCGCTTTGCACCAAAAAACATGTCCGGGTCAAAGGTCTCCAAATTCACCAAACTTAGTGTCAACAGGTCAGGAACGCTAATACGAGCCCAACGAAACTTCCAGATTTGGATTCCGATGAGCCGAACACAAAATCGCCCGTCGAGCGGGGCCTGTGGGGCCCACGACACGCGATTTCGTCAACGTTCTCAAAATCGAACCAAACTTGACCCACAGGACCAGCGTATCGCTACGAGTCCGATGGCGCAAGTTTCGTCTGGATCCGACGTGTGTGCACGAAGTTAGGGTGAATTGCAGAAAAGGCAGATACGGGGCAATGTTCGCGGATACGCGTTGATTCCGGTGTGCACGCACACCCGAATCAGCTTCCACGAAAACTCACACGTCCGTATCGACGATGGACACGTATCTGTGAAGACCGCACGCGACCAAGTTGTCCCGTTTGGCGGAACGTACTCAGTCCCGGGGTGAAACAGGGTCTGGTTTTTCCTGTTTTTGGATCGCGGTGTGCGATCACCACAGGACGCGATGCCCCGAACAGTTTATCCGGACACCGAGAGGGTCATACAGGCTTCACAACGCAATTTGCAGAATTGAAAACGGAGCTACGAGGCGAAAGTTACACGCACCTGAAGGGGACCCGAAAATCAGGGTCGAGTCGTGTCCGACTCGTGTCGGACACGCGAATCCGAAATTAGGTTTAGGGTTAGGGTTCTGGCTGTAGGCGACGGTCCGGCCGGAGGAGGGCGGCGCCTCTGCGGGGAGGCCGGCCGGGGCTGGGCGGCGCTGGCGAGGACGGCACGGCGGGGCGGCGCGGCCGGCTTGCGGCGGCGCTGGAGCTGCTGCTGTCGGCTGCGGCTGGGCGCTGTCGAGCGGGGCCGGAGGCAGGCGGAGGACGGGGGAGCTGCGACGGGGCTGCAGCGGGCGGCGCCGGGGCGGAGCGGCGCTGGGGCGGAGGACCGGTGGCTAGGGTGAGGGGATTCGAGGGGGCGGCCGGAGTTATATAGGGGAGGGAGAGGGAGGAGTGGCGGTCGAGGGGCCGGGGAAGGCGGAGGAGCTCCGGGCGAGGCGGGCGACGTAGCCGCGGGGCTCGCGGCGACGTGCGGGGCGGGCGGCCGGCGGATGCGGCGGCAGAAGCGGGCCGGCGGAGCGGTTCGCGCGGGGGAGAGGGCTGGGTTACTGGCGGGTCGCGGGTGCGGGTCGGGCGGCGGAGGATCCGACCCGACCCGCTGGGCAGGGTCTGGGCCGGGCGGGGCTGGGCCCGATTTCGGCCCAATGGGCCGGGCCGGGCTCGGGTTTTATTTAATAAATACTAATAATAATAATAATAATATAAAATCAAAAATTAATTAATAATTAATTAAATAAATAAATAAATAAATACTTTTTAGGCATTTAAAAATAGGTCCGGGGCCCGATAAATTCCAGAAAAATTACCCTAAGTCCAGTTTTCCATTTTACACCCAAAAATATTATTTTCACAATATTTTAATATTGTTTAATATCAATTAAAAAATTATATAATAATTCAAGACCCTGATTTTAATTTCAGAAAATTTCCAAAAAATTCCAGAAAATCGCGAAAAATCCCAATTTTAATATTTTAAAAAATCGGGGGCTTACAGGAGTTGATGTAGATGACGATGCAGGCGGACCAGGAGGATGTCGCTGCTCCAACTCTGTCAATCGATCGTATCAAGTATCCATGACAGATAACAACCTCCTAGTAGTTTGCTCCACTCGCTCGCCTATCTGAAGATGTGACGCCTGCATCTTCGATAGTGTAGCACCCACGGTCTCCACTCGCTCGCTTATCTCAATATGTGACGCATGCATCCTAGATAGTGTAGCGTCTACGATCAACTACCACTCCTTCATAGACATGCTCTATCGACGTGACCAGATCACTCAGTGCCACGATGCTGCGCTCTAGAAATTCAAAACATGCTATGAGCGTCGCATCGTCCGTCTGCGATTTCAGCTGCACCGTAATCCTCTGAATCAACTCGTCACGCAGAGGTGCGATCTGAGATCAACCCTCTCCTGGGTTCGCTGTGACTCCTGGGAGGGCTATAGGATATGCACATCGGCAGAGGGTGTCCTAGAGGACAGTGACGCAATATATGCGTCGTAAGATCCCGTACCGTAGTACGTACCCCTGTGCAGACCACCAATGGTTCTTATCCACAGCTCGTCATCCGACGGAGCTGGGTGCGCCGGGGGTTGCGAGGAACTACCCCCCTCTCCCTGGGTGGGTTGGGTCGACTCTTCGCGGAGTCTCCTATATTCATCCTAGAAAAATACGTATCTATCTATAAGCGTACTACTAACTATATATCCTAGATACTTATTACTAATTACATGTATTTTTGCTAAGTTATATCAAAATTAATAAAACATAAGAGTAATACTTACGTAGCTCTGTGTCGCCCTATCATCGATAAGTGGCCCCCCTTCCTATGAGTGACGAGGAACACTGTCACCATGTTTGCGTCCACACGCCTTTGGACCTATTAAGAAATATATTATTTGTTATTAAAGTAAAAAAATTAGGTCACAATGATTAAAAATTGAACATATACAATGGAAGATGTACCAAGTGACAGAAATGCTCCGTCATCAGATCGACCCACCACACCACTTTTTTGTCCTCTGTTGAGCCACCTTAGCCTTTTCCGACTTTTCCCTATACCTATCCTCGTTGAATCTAGCCCTCATCGCAGTTTACTTCTCAGGCATGATCCAACCTTGGATCGGTTTTCATTGCGATCACGAGCCTTTTGGTCATCCATAGCATCACGAATCAGCTTGGTGGCGACGGTAGAAAATTGCTGCTCGATCTGTGCAGCCTTGTGTAGTGGATAAAAAAATGTTCTCTACAAGTAGTACAATACTAAGTTATAAAATATTAACTAAAAATATTAATGATATTAAAATCAAATATAGTTTTACCTTGAAGTGCCCAAACTAGAACGTCTTTCTCTTTTTCGAGGCATCTGAGTAGTACTGAATCTGACGGCTCGGGGAGTCAATACTATACCTGATAGATTCTGACTGAATCTGAATCTGTAACTGTCTTTGTACCTATGAGAATCTAAAACACTAGAGGATGGTCACGGACAACTTGTGAACAAGGTGGGTTTTCGAATCCAGTTCCGAGGACGGTCACTGGGGCACTAGGGCCGATCCGATCTAGACGAAACAAACTGGTAGTCGTTTGTTATCGACAGGATGGGTGCAATGTCATCCGTATTATATTTTGCTTGCATACCATCTTCGTCTCAAGACTACACCGTCCACTATGGAAGTCATGCCAACGACCTTCTGTCATATAGATTAAGTTGAACTCGATTGCGTAAACCCGCGTGCGAGTCATTGCATTATAGGTGACTGCTCTGTGTAACACACATGTACCTATAATTGTATCTGAATACCTGAGAATCCAATGCAACACACTTGAGTAATCCGTGTAACTCGTGCACCTGAAACAGAATCTCGCTCATGGAACTCGTGTTTGCTTATGCTATTGCCCCCGGATTTTATTATATAAGCTTGTGCTTGGTTTAACTTAGTTTGCCTTGGACGTGGAAGAAAAAATGGTAAGTTGGTAAGTCTCGTCGTGTTACTCTTATATAGCACGGCGCGCTGCCACTCGAGTTAGGCTTTACATTATGCCATAAAACTGATCCTAAGGCAAGATTATAAAAATAACTTAATAGATGGTGAACAAAACCTATATAACATGTTTGAATTTATCGAGTGGGCAATAAGCCTCCGCACCAGTGCATTCATATATTGATAACCCACTAGATTGCTTGCAGGGTACGAAAAAATCTCGTTCGGTACAAAAACTTCTTTCGTGCGTGCTAAGGCGTGGAGTTCACTTTGGAGCCTTTGAACGTTGCGTCTGAAACTTAAGCACATATACAAGACATAATTTTGGAACAATGCCTATGTATTATTCCACAAAGTTAGCCACTTGGCACATTTTTACTGTTTCGACAGCGAGGGCTTGAGCGACTTGTAATCTCGGCGTAGCGCCGCTTGTAGAACTTTTGCAATATCAATAAAGTGCTTGTTTTACTTTTATACTAGAGTTATTCATTTCTTTCGCTATTGACGACTCTGTGAACTTATTACCAATCGCCTGTTGGTTTTTTATTCCACTGTATTCGGACTATCTGTGCCATTTTATGGCTTAGTTATTTTACCTCCTATTTGGATCATGGTCTTGCACAGACGCAGCTTACGCTCGTGCGGCATCACGTCCAGATGGAAAAGATCATCCTGCGGGGGCGCTGGCGTGGTGATTTGTGCCCAGCGGGGACAGCCGATTACCTGCGGGAGATCGGGACGTGACATATTGGTATCAGAGTATGGCTTATGCCTTTGGACTTCTTATCAATTTTATCAGTTTTTAAAGCTCGTTTGTGGGTTATGTACATGTGCTTTTTCTCAATGTCCCAATAGAATATTATATACAATGAGTCTAAATACTTTTAAAAGTGTATGTGATTGGTATGATTGCTTGAACTGGATAGTTGTGCGATAACCCTTGTTCTGACCTATGTTAGACTTTGTGGGAATGGACTCGTGCTAAAATTTGCAAGTTATGTGTTAACATAAATACCTATACATGATTACCCAGCTGGTTAGTATGCGAGATATAATATCGTTCGGATGGTTAGCTATGCATACACTCTTTCGGCTAAGTTGTGTTGAGTATCGTGCGCCAAGACCCTTTTGCTAAAATGAGATAAGAGTGTCATTGCAACATTGGAGAGGAGAAAGAAGGATTGGAGGCCGTTTCGAAGAAGGAGATTAGTTTCGAGTATTTCTCATTGTCTTTCTTCTTCATGGTTATAATCTATTTTCTGTTCCAAAAGAGTTCTGGTGATCTGTTTGGATCGGTGAGAAGTTTGTAAGGAGTCAGTGTATTTCTTATTCCATTAGTGGAGGCTTTTCAGGGTTGGACTCCTATCGTCCAGTAGTTTTTTTTTGCATGGATTTTCCACGTCAAAAATCTCTGTGTCTGCGATTTATGTTTGGCAATTTTGGTTTATGTGTTTTGCTCGGTTCTCTCTCAGGTACTCTCTGATTTGGGGAACGGTTTCCGCACTTTCGTTCCCAACAAAGTGGTATTAGAGCCAGGTTCTAGAATTTCAAAAGGGTGTCAGAAGTTGATAGGCAAACCAGGGAGAAGAGATGGACGCGAAGTCGGTACGTATGGTAAACCTGAACGGTACCAACTATCATTACTAGAGGAGCAAGATGGAGGATCTGCTATTTGTCAAGAAGCTGCATTTGGCAGTATTTGCTTCCGAGAGGTCCAGTGACAAATCCGAAGAGGACTAAAATTTTGAGCATATACAGGTGTACAGGTACACCAGGCAGTTCATTGATAAGAACGTGTACAACCACGTTGCCAGAATTGAGCACGCGAGGACATTGTAGGATAATCTAGAATCTTTGTATGCGAAGAAGACCGGAGTAAATAAATTATTCCTGATTCGGATGATGATGGGTCTGGGATACAAAGATGGAGCGTCTATTACAGATCACTTGAGTGAGTTCCAGTGCATGGTTGACCAGCTATCCTCGATGGTAGTCAAGTTCGACGATGAGGTTCAGGGACTATGGCTGCTGTGTACATTGCCAGACTCATGGGAGACCGTACGAGTGTGTATGTTCGCTTCTGCTACGGAAGGCAGGGTCAGTCTAGAGTTTGCCAAGAGCGGGGTACTGAATGAAGAGATGCAGAGACGTTCTCAGGGCACTTCATCCAAATTCCACTCAGAGGCGCTTGTTTCAGAGAGCCGCTGAAGAGGTAAAAGCAGGGTAAGATCCAAGGGTCGGTACGAGGACTTGGAGTGTTACTATTATGGTAAAATGGGCCACATCAAGCAAAACTGTTTTGCTTAGAAGAGAGAGAAGAAGGGCGATAAGGGAAAGAAAAGTGAGAACACTACAGCAGCGGCCTCGACACATGGAGGCGACGTGATCATTGTAGGTGATGAGGTGGTTATGAACCTCGCATGCGATGATAACTCTTGGTTGGTGGACTTATGTGCTTCAACGCACGTATCTTATAACATGGCACTATTTGCTACATACACAACAAATAACTATGGAGTGTTGAAGATGTGAAATAAAGATTTGTCGAAGGCGGTTGCCATTGGTGTCACGCCCCGAGGCGTCCCCCGAGCCGTGACCGCCGTGCGGGCCTGGAGTTGCGCCCGCACAAGGCTCTTTAATGATTTGCATAGCAAGCACATACTCAGAGTACGCAGATAAATTGAAACACAGATTTGAAACTTAGAAAAGTTCTCTTTATTGATAATGAACATCTATTACAAACTCTTGAACGAGTCAGCTAATATGCCGAACGGCTTACAAAAGGGTTGACTCAAAATGAGATAGCAGTCCTGTACATTACATCCTTTTATAAACTCAAAACGTTATAGACCTCCGGGCTGGAGGATCGCCTTGCCACGGAGCTGCATTTGTGTATGAAGAGTTGCAGGCTCCTGACTCCAAAATGCTTCGGGGGCGCGGTGAAGATGCGCCAACAGTTGGACTGGATCGGGTAGACGACTTCGGCTCCTCGCTCGGTTCGCCTTGGTGCGGAGAACCTGTTTCAACGAGGGTCAGCATATCGAAACATGCTGGTGAAGGCGAGCTAGCCTGACTATACCAATCAACACGTTGTTTAGTGAAGCATGCATATTTGGTTGGTTTCTATCTTGCCTTAGTTCATTTACAGTTAAGCAGCATATTGAATTTACTGAAATGAACGTGCCACCGTTCGGTGGATTTTACCTGCCCGTCTGAATTACCTGCACAATACTTACCATGCCTTCCCTGAAACGAAGACACAAGTTAGTATGCAACAGGTTTTTAAATATACAGATGATCACTGGCATAATACCACGAAGGACGATTTATAGTCTCAAGACGGACGGATGTGCAGCGCGGGTGCGAGCCCCCGCTGCACGCCTCATTTCCGACGATTCAGACGACTATACAGACGTTCCGTCCGGATCGGATCGGTCCCAGTGCCCCGGCGACCGTCCGCAGGAACCAGATTTCCTTGTGCACAAGTTGTCCGTGATCGCACGTTATATTAACTGATTTATAGCAGATCATACTGTTGAGGCAACACGAATACAGACAAGCAGAATTTCATATATGTGTTCTATATTTAGCCCGTTTTATAGAACCTTTGCACGAACAAGCATACGATAAGGCAACAGTTCACAGGTTTGATTGACAAGCATAATAACCAAGTATATTTGTCTTTTATCTTGGTTTCTTTTATTATTACTTGGTATCGTTTGATCGGGGCAACAGAGTGAAGCTGGAAGCAGAGCTAGCTAATCGGGTTGGTAGCCACTCACTTAGATTTTAGAAGGGAGAAGCAAAGAGGCGCTTCACGACTCCGTTCTTTGGAATGGAAAGTATTATACAGAGCAGGAGGAAGCTTCGTTCACCTGCACACGAACAGCTCGATTAATACTTCTTCCTCTCTTTCCATTCTCGGAATTGAAGTGCAGTTCAATGAACGAAAACAATGAAAATCATCGAAACCGTTCAAGGAAAACAAGCAAATCCCAAAACCAACTCAAAGCACGAAAGCAACAAGCGACATCGAAAACCGAGGCAATAAAAGATAGCAGCGGAGAGGTCCCTCCTGACTCTGCCGCTAAGCCGATCCTTGGGGCGCAGTCCACTGAATATGGGAATCGATTCCGAAGAAACAAATCCATAACGAGGACGAGTTCTTAATTCAATCTATCCCGATCGAACGATACCGTCTTGTGTTTCTTAGCCGCGCTCTCCGCATCGGGAGAACGGGGCGCTACAATTGGAGATGTGCATTTGAGGACAAAAACAGCTGCAGTTCTTGTTCTCAAAGATGTCCGTCACGTCCCTGATATATGTTTTAATCTGATGTCAGTTGGAAGGTTGGATGATGAGGGTTTAATCCGTCTCTTCGGGAATAATCAGTGGAAGCTTTCTAGAGGTTCAATGGTGATTGCCAGAGGAAGCAATAGATTTGGACTCTACTATATAGAAATGAGCTCACAGGGGGCACATGAGTTTAACACAGTTACAGATGCGTCTACTGAGTTGTGGCACAGGCGGCTCAACCATATCAGCGAGAAGGGGATGTGCTACTTGGTGAACAGGAAGGTTATTTCAGGGCTAAAGTCTATAAAGTTGGAGAAGTTCACTCACTGTTTGGCGGGGAAGCAAAATAGGGTATCTTTCCAAAGTCACCCAAGTTCAAGGAAGCCGGCATTACTCGAGTTGATTCATTCAGATGTTTGTGGTCCTATGAAGGTAAAATCCATTGGTGCTGCTTCTTATTTTATAACATTTATTGATGACTATTCCAGAAAGGTTTGGGTCTATACCTTAAAGACCAAGGATCAGGTGCTGTCCACTTTCAAGGAGTTTCAGGTCTCCGTTGAAAGGGAGACGGACAAGAAGCTGCTTTGTGTTCGGTCGGACAATGACGTCGAGTATATCGGTTCCTTTGATGCTTATTACAGAGAGAAAGGAATACGACACCAGAAGACTCCACCAAAGACACCGCAACTCAACGGTGTAGCAGAGCAAATAAACATGACGCTAATGGAGAGGGTGTAGCGTTTGATGTCAGAAGCAAACTTGCCAAGCATATATTGGGGTAAGGCACTTTACACAGCTGCTTATGTTATTAATTTATCTCCTAGTTCTCCTTTGCAGGATGATGTGCCTGACAAAGTATGGTACGAAAAAGAGTCATCATATAATCACCTGCGAGTGTTTGGTTGTAAGTCCTTCGTGCATGTACCGAAGGACGAGAGATCCAAACTTGAGCCAAAGAAGAGGCGGTACATCTTTGTCGGCTACGGTTGGGATGAGTTTGGCTATAGACTCTTCGATCCAGTGGGAAAAAAGCTCTGCAGAAGCAGGGATGTGGTATTCATCGAGGACTAGACCATGACCAACACTCAAGATTCTGAGATGCCTTATGAGGCTAAGAAATTATCTGAGTTAGAGTCATTTCGCTTTGAGCAGTTTCCAGAGGACATCGCAGAGGATCCAGTTATGGGGGAGCCAGTACATGGAGTTACTCCTAACCTTGATCATTAGCCTGCTGATGGTGGTCAGGGTGACCCTCAGGAGGATGAGCATGCCGAGGAGGCAGTTCCTGGAGGGGAGGATACTGTAGATATACAGCCAGCACTAGTGGTTCCATTGAGGAGGAGCGATAGAGAGCGTCAACCATCTACGAGATACTCACCGGGTGAGTATGTGCTAATGACTGACGGGAGATCAGAACCCGAAAGTTTCACAGAGGCTATGGAAGACGAACACAGGCAGGAGTGGATGGAGGCCATGCAGGAGGAGATGAGTTTCTTGAAGGCCAACTCTACTTATGATCTGGTACAATTTCCAAAGGGAAAGAAGGCTTTGAAGAATCGATGGATGTTCAGAGTGAGGCAAACAGATGATGCTACTCGCCCTCGATACAAAGCGAGTTTGGTAGTTAAAGGCTACGGTCAGCGAAAAGACGTAGATTATGATGAGATCATTTCGTCGTCTATATGGGTGGTGCTAGCATTGGCAGCCAGTTTTGACTTGGAGGTCGAGCAAATAAACTTGAAGACGATATTCCTCCACGGTGATCTTGAGGAGGAGTTGTACATGGAGCAGCTAGAGGGATTATGTGAGAAGGGCAAGTCATATTTGGTCTGTCGGTTGAGAAAGAGCTTGTATGGTCTGAAACAGGCTTCGAGGCAGTGGTACAAGAAGTTTGACTCGTTTATGGGGGAGCATGGCTATGCACGGACGACGTCGGATCATTGTATTTTTGTGAGATAATTCGTCAAGGTTGATTTCATCATTTTGTTGCTTTATATTGATGACATGATGTTGGTGGATCGGAATGGCACTAGGATAGCAGAGTTGAAGCGTCAACTGGGCACGACCTTCTCTATGAAGGATTTGGTCGCAATGAAGACTATTCTTTGGATGGAGACCAGCCGAGAGAGAGTCCAAGATGCTACACTTGCCCCAAAAGAAGTACATTCACTGGGTACTTCAGCGTTTCGGGATGGACGGGTCTAAGAAATTGAGTAACCCCCTTGCGGCTCACTTTAAGTTCACCGAGGAGCAGTGTCCATCTACCGAGGACGAGAAGGAAGATATGGAGCAAGTTCCATATGTCTCAGCCGTGGGGAGTCTTATGTATGCTATGGTATGTACAAGGTCAGACATTGCTCACCCAGTCGGCACAGTTAGCAGGTACACTTCCAATCCTGGAAGGGTATATTGGAGTGGGGTTAAGTGGATTCTACGATATCTTCAGGATACTGTCGATTGGAGACTTTTATTTGGTGGTGATGAGCCGAAGTTGGTTGGATATACCGACATTGATATGGCTGAAGATGTAGAGACGAGACGATCAACTTTGGGTTATGTGATGATGTTTGCTGGTGGAGCAGTATCGTGGCAGTCGCGTTTACATAAGTATGTTGCCTTGTCGACGACAGAGACAAAATATATTGCGGCGACGGAGGCTTGCAAGGAGTTGTTGTGGATGAAGAAGCTACTGCAGGAAATTAGGCTAAAGGAGGAGCAGTATCCTTTGCTTTGTGATAGTCAGAGTGGTATTCACCTTGTGAAGAAGCAGACATTTCATAGCCGGTACAAGCACATTGATACCCGGTATCATTGGATACGGGATGCGGTTGACAAGAAGGAAGCGGCACTTGAGAAGGTTCATACAGATGACAATAGAGCAGATATGTTCATAAAGGTTCTACCAAGGGAAAAGTATAAGTACAGCAGGCGGATCGTCGGGATGACGACCCCCTCCACATAGTTGTGAAGGGGAGATTTGTTGGAGTTTGTGGGGTTCCCAACCTGTGTGAAAAATACCCCGGAGTAGGATTGAGTATTTCTACATATAATAGCAAAAACTCAATTTATTTGGATTAGATATTCCTAAATATAATAAGAATATCTCAATGGATTTGGATTGGATATTCCTACATATAATTGGTATATGTCAATGGATTTGGATTGAATATTCCTATCTATAATAGGAATGCTATTTGTTTGTTTGAGGCTATATATAGGTGTCTCCATGGCCCTAAAATATATATCTCTCTCTAAAAAATACAAAAATATAGCAACAAGGAGAGAAAAGGAGGCAAGAGTGTCATTGCAACATTGGAGAGGAGAAAGAAAGATTGGAGGCTGTTTCGAAGAAGGATATCAGTTTCGGGTATTTCTCGTTGTCTTTCTTCTTCGTGGTTATAATCTATTTTCTGTTCCAAAAGAGTTGTGGTAATCCGTTTGGATCGGTGAGAAGTTTGTAAGGAGTCGGTGTATTTCTTATTCCATTAGTGGAGGCTTTTCAGGGTTGGACTCCGATCGTCCCGTAATTTTTTTCGCGAGAATTTTCCACGTCAAAAATTTCTGTGTCTGCGATTTGTGTTTGGCGTTTTTGGTTTATATGTTTTACTCGGTTCTCTTACAGGTACTCTCTGATTTGGAGAACGATTTTTGTACTTTCGTTTTCAACATTAACATCCTTGATATGATGTCATGGAGCTTCCAAAGGTTTTTTCAATTCTCAAAACTTGCAAGTACTTCTGGAATCTGAGAACAGTTGATTCTCTCATGGAGCATTATTTATGTTCTACACACGGCAGATATTTCAATCTTAGTGATGGCTGAAGCTTCATGATGGGAAAAACAGACTACAGTATGCATGCAGTAGAGCATGTTACGAGATTTACCGAGTGGAGGAGTAAATCAATGACGACAAAGAGTGAGATGTGGGATGTGGATGTGGTGGAGGAGGAAGAGTACTTGTGGATGCATGGATGAAGGCAAAGTAAAGATGACTGACTGACTATGGGGTCGGATCACGATGGTAGAAAACATGCCATGAGGCTTTTCAAGAATTAATTGCCACTGCATTTATTTTCATCCCACTCCATTAATTGCTTGCTTGCTTGGAGTAATGAATGATATGTGGTCTAAATACAGGGCCACAGGGCTTTGGGAGGGAAATTTGGTGGAGTTTACAGGGCCACTCCCGCCGTCACCACCAAACGCAAAACAATTTGCGTTTGGAGTTTAAAGAAATTGTTTTGCTATATATATATATATATATATATATATATATAGAGAGAGAGAGAGAGAGAGAGAGAGGGGGATCGGTATTTTCGTAAATAGTGCATTTTTATTCATTCCTATGATAGCATTTGTTGGATATTTTTTAAGTTATTTAATCTTAACCGTTGAATTGAACCATTCAATTCAACGTTAAAATTAGATGACTTAAACAACATCTAACGAATTCTATTTCGAAGAAGGTAAATATTTTTATTGATAAACACGAAGACAGCTATCATCTAGTTCCGATTACAAAAGAGATTATCTGGGGTCTAGAATATCTTTGCCAGCTTGTATATTTCTTTGTACAACAAAGTATTGAGAAAAAGACTCTCAAAGATGTGACGATTTCGTTTTCTCTAAACATGACATACCACTGCCCAAAACTAAGACGAAGATGACAGTATCCAGTCGCTCTGCTGCTTTTGTGAGCTTTCATTTCATCCATAACACATGAGAGAGATCTATTTGTGGAGTAGTTAGACCAAACCTAGATCTATGGTTGCTCCAAATGTCCCAAGTAAAGTGACAAGTAAAAAGCAGATAATACCTAGACTTATCCCACTACCAGAAAAAGTCAAATTAGCGACGTAAAGAAAAGTCGCTAAATGACCAATAAACGTCGCTAATTACGTTTAGCGACGTAATTAGCGACGTTTTACAGAAGTCGCCTTAAATGACGTCGTTGAACGAAAAAACGTCGCTAAACGTCGCTATACCGACGGTTTTTAGCGACGTAAATGCATCGCTAGATTAGCGACGTTTAGCGACTCAACCTCGCTAATTAGCGACGTGCTCATTTGTCGCTTAACGTTGCTAATTAGCGACGTAAGTAGCGACGTTACAGCGACGTCTTTAATGACCTGGCAAAACTGCCATGTCAGTAAGTTGCGACGTACATCAACGTTTTTAGCAACGTGTAGTAACATCGCAACTTAGCGATGTATTTAGCGACGTGTAGTAACATCGCTAAACGTCGGTAAAAATGTCGCTAATTGTACAGTAAAAAAAATAAAAAATGGATACTGAATTATTTTCAAACTATTATTCCTGCAGTATATTAATTCACAATCTGTACAAATAGATCCGGAGCAACCCTCCGTTGAATTTTCTGGGTTCGCCGACCCCCTTGGGTTGAACACTCAACACCGATAAATTAACATATATTTAATATGAATAATATAATAAAATTTGAAGTAAATAAAATATCCAGCAAATATCGTCGTAAAGAATACATCAAATATAAATCCATACAACTGAGTCTCATCCTAAATAATACAAAGAATACAAATATCCAGCAAATATCCATGCAAATATCTATACTACTGCGGATCTGTAGGAGAATGACCACCGACGCGCATGAAATATAAGAACAGATCATACTGCTCCCGTGAAATCGACACCGATGTCGATGGAGAAGGCAGTGACGTCGGTGGAGTCTATGTTGATGTAGGCGCACCAGGAGAACGTATCCGCTCCAACTCTGTGAGTCGCTGGTTGTAAGAATTCATGGTAGATAACAGCCTCGTACTGCTATGAACCATTGAATCCTGCATTATCGTCAGCCTCTCGCCCATGGATAGCTGTGATGCCTGCCGCTCCGTTACGCTGCGCTCTATCGAGGCTCTAAGATCATTTGTCAAATCCTGGAGCTCCGTGATGTTGCGGTCGAGCATATCGAATCGTACGATGAGCATCGGATCGTTCGCCTACGGCTGGGACCGGGGCTGCTCCTCCATCCTTCGCAGCAACTCGTCACGGAGAGACGCAATCTGACGGTCAACGGCCTCCTGGACTCTGGCCGACGACTGCGAGGGCTGTAGGGAATACACACTTGTCGGGGAGGCCCTAGATGACTGCATCGCAACCAAGGCGTCATAGGATCCCGTACCTTAGTACGTACCCCTCTGGAGACCACCAGCGGCGGTCACCCATAGGTCGTCCGCCGACGGAGCTGGAGCGAGCTACGAGGAAGTACCAGCCTCTCCAACTGTAGGTGCACTAGCAGCCGTCCGCTCACGCAGTCTAAGATACTCGGCTTAGAAAAGTTTGGATACTCGATAATTGCCTAAGTTATATTAAAATTAACACAAAGTAAAGTAATACTTACATAGGTCTGCGAGGCCCTCTCATTAATGAGATTTTTGTCCTTTCGATGGGTGACCAAGAAGACGGTCACCATGTTTGCATCCTCATCCCTCTGTACCTGTTAAAAATATATTATTTAGTACTAAAATTAAATATTTTTTTCTACTACCATTTTATCGTACTTATATTAAAATAATATATCTTAAATAAAAAATATAACAAATGACAGAAATATTCCGTTATCGGAATCGAGCCACCACACCACTTTGCAGCATTCCGTCTAGCCGCCTTGGCCTTCTCAGATCTTTTCTTGTAGCTCGGATCGTCGAATCTTAGCCCTCATCGCAGTCCACTTCTCAGGCGTGATCCAACCTTGGATCGATTTTTCAGCACGATCATGAGCCTTCTGGTCATCCAGAGCATCACGGAAAAGCTTAGCGACAACAGCAGAAAACATCCGCTCGATCAACTCTGCCCGATGAGGAGGATAGAAATACGTTTGCTACAATAAATAATTTAGTAAGTGAGCATCACGGATAAGTTATATAATATGCATAAATTAGAGGATTTATATAATATACTTTTACCTTGAAGTGCGCAAACCAGAATGCCTTCCTCTCATCAGGAGCTTCAGAGTAGTAGATCCAAGGGCCACCATAGTTGTTCCTCAGAAATAGGCCCATGCGTCTCTGAACCGACGATGAACGATATCTATACAGAGATAATTATTTTGATCGAAAAAGTCAATATATGATGAATAAAGAAATACACGATATATATGATGCTAAACCATCTAATTGACTTACTTTGTACCGTTGGCTCAAATCTGTGTCTCCGTCTCCTCCGGAGGTGCGCATGGAGGATCTTGCTGATGTTGGGACAACGTCAGCTCGACCTTCTCCATATGCTCATCTGTCTACATGGTTCCGTCAGCAGGAGGAACGCTGGACGAGGGAGTACTATCAGGCCTGGAACTACTCGTCCCAGGAGTGATGCCACGTAACGTCATCGGAGTCGAAGATGTGACTGGTCAATATACTGGAGTACTAGGCGACGAGGATCCAGAACCAACAGTAGGCAGTACCGGAGGAGCACTCCGTCTACCTCGGGACCTGCCGAACTGTCACGCCCCAGTCCCAAAAATATACGGAACTAGGCCACGTGGCATTGGCCAGCTGACACGTCACTAAGGGAATACCCAATTTAATGGACCCAAAGTGATGTGCTACGCTGTCCTAAACTACTACAAGTCTAATTACAAGTAAATCTATCTCATCCACAAGAATAACAGAGAAAGTGCTGAATATATAAATGCTAAATCTGAAATGTCATATACAACCCAGATAAAGTCAGGTGGGAACAATCCCACTACAAAAAGTAAGCAGAAGTGAAATAAGATAAACTAGCGCAACATCCTCAAAATATGTAGCTCCAACTCCAGGTGTACTCAGGTAGACTCTGACGGCATCTCCTCTAACTCCATCTCAAGGCATGTCCAGACTCCTGTCCAGGTCCAGGTACTGAGGGGTGGAATGTCTCAGCTAAACCTGGCAGGGAACCAGGTCCTCAGAGGGACGTAACAAGATACAAAAAAATAACATGCCATGTATGTAAATACTGAATAAAAATTTCTACAGGGTGCTAACCATCTAAGTGAAATGCAATTTGAGACAACCTAGTACGTATGGAAAATGTGTGGCTAGACATATGCTGACGTAATTCACCAATCTGTAGTGACTGGCTAGTATATGCCACATATGCCCCCGTTCAAGGGCACTATACAATTTTCCATCTACGATGAGAATGGTCACATGAATATATATATATATCATCCGTATCACTCCGTCGAGTGCGGCACATGGTAAAGAGATGGGTGTCCCATACGTATTTTAGTCGTTCTCCCCGCCCAATGTAACTAAATATCAAGTCGTACATTTCCTGAATTATTCTAATCCGTGATGCGGGTCACACGTACTGGTAGCTAATCAAATACGCAGCTCGCATCCCAATATGCATTGCAACCATGTTGCGTGTTCCCGTGATAGGGTCTAGGAGAATATCAGGATATCCTCACAGTTGTTGGTAAGTCTATAACTACTACGTTGATTATCCTAAGTCAACGTATTTGTTGACTGTACCCAAGGCAATCTCAGATACATACTGTTATATGTAATTTCAGGAGCAGTATCATATGACAATAATTGAATTTAAATTTAACAGTTAATATTTAAGCAGTAAAAACTTGGCAAGGTATACTTGCCTACTCCCTGATAATGTTGATAACCTGATCTCGCAGTCAGGTTTTGAGGTTGCTGGTGACAGGGGATCACTGGCTGTGCTGAAGGTGGTTTCTGTTAAAATAGACAGGGTTCGTGAATATCAAGGCTGTAATATAAAATATGTATATATATACTTATATACACATATATAATATAGATATATATAGTATGTATATATATAGATATAATATATATAGTAGTATATATAGTATATGAAAAACAGACAAATGCAGATGTGTAGTAGCAGGGTATATCCACTGCGATAGATATATAATACTAATATAGTATTTATCAGGGTGTATCCACTGATATATAATAATATAGTAGTCAGGGTATATCCACTGAGATATATATATATAATAAATAATAATCAGGGTATATCCACTGATAATAATAATATATATAATAATAAAATGAAATGACAGAACAGAATTTAAATACAAATGCTGTACTATTCAACAATAAATATTATCAGGGTCTATATGTGACCACTGTTATATATAGTAGTATATATTAGCAGGGTATATCCACTGATTTATATAGTATAGTATAAATAAAAGACAGTGCAGAAATTTAATATATATATAAATACATATATTTACCTATATATAACAGAAAGAAAAATACAGGAATTTAAATACGTATATATACTGTATCATTATTATAATAAATATATAATATAAATTTATATAAAATATATGTACTGTGTAACCAGTACTATGATATAATATACATATAGAATATATATAAATATATATATATATACAAGTGAAGTTTGGAGATGGAGAGGAGAAGGAGAAGGAGAAGTAGGAGAAGAGAGAATATGAGAAAGGAAATTGCAAGGGCCTAAAACCCTAGGTTGCATCTCATGTCTATTTATATAAATATGCAATACACCCACAATTACTATTATACCCTCATATGATAAATAATAAAATAAAATAACTCTAACACCCTCCCTCAAGCAGGAGCATAGAGATCAGACATGCCCAGCTTGCTACATAAATCAGAAAATGGACCACGAGCAAGTGGTTTGGTGAGGATATCACCTAATTGATCCTCTGACCGAACATAAGGAGTGACAATCTGTTTCTTCAGCAACAAATCACGAACAAAATGACAATCCACCTCGATATGCTTCGTGCGCTCATGAAACACCGGATTACTTGCGATAAACATTGCCGACTGATTATCACAATACATCTCCATCGGAATAGGAATCATGATTCCCATTTCATGAAGAAGAGACTGCACCCACATCATCTCAGAAGCTGTATGAGCCATCGCACGGTACTCGGCCTCTGCACTAGAACGAGCCACAACATTTTGCTTCTTACTACGCCACGTGACAAGATTGCCACCCACAAACGTACAATAGCCAGAAGTAGACCTCCTATCACTGCGACTGCCTGCCCAATCAGCATCACTGAATCCAGTCACCATAAGCAACTGGGAAGGTTTGTACAACAAACCCTTTCCAGGTGCACCCTTCAAGTATCGAAGAATGCGAGAGATAGCCTCCCAATGTGGTTGCCGAGGGGCATGCATAAACTGACTAACTACTCCAACTGCATATGTGATGTCTGGTCGAGTAACAGTAAGATATATAAGTTTGCCAACCAAACGTCTATAATATCCAACATCCTCAAATAACTCTCCCCTGTCAGCATCAAGCTTGTCATGATAATCCATAGGAGTCTCAACTGGCCGACACTCTAACATCCCAGTCTCGGAGAGCAAGTCTAGAACATACTTGCGTTGTGACAGATACACACCTGTCTTAGATCGAGCAACCTCGATTCCAAGAAAATATCGAAGAAGACCCAAATCCTTAGTATGAAACTGACGACTAAGGTAGGCCTTCAAGTCCACAATTCTAGCATGATCACTCCCAGATATAATGATATCATCAACATAAACAATCAACACGATAATACCTGCTGAGGAAGAATGGCAAAATACTGAATGATCTGATGTGGTACGCCGAAAGCCATACTGAATGAGAACTGAACTGAACTTGTCAAACCAAGCACGAGGTGACTGTTTCAGTCCATATAATGCTTTCTTCAATCGACATACGAGTCTTTTATTTCCTGTTACAACATATCCCGGTGGTTGATCCATATAAACCTCCTCCTGTAAGTCACCATGCAAGAAAGCATTCTTTATGTCCAGCTGATATATAGGCCATTGGTGATTAACCGCCACAGAAATAAGAATCCGAACTGAATTCAGCCGAGCCACTGGAGAGAAAGTCTCCATATAATCCACGCCATATGTCTGAGTATACCCTTTGGCAACCAACCATGCCTTGAGGCGCTCAACAGAACCATCAGGGTGATATTTAACAGTGTACACCCATCTACAACCCACTGTTTGTTTTCCAACAGGAAGTGATGTAAGCTTCCAAGTCTGGTTTTGATGTAAAGCATACATCTCCTCATCCATTGCACTTTTCCAACCAGAAGATGACATAGCCTGCTTGTAAGTTTTGGGAATAAAAGTAGAAGACAATGAAACAGCAAATGCATGAAAAGATGATGAAGCACGGTGTAATGAAACATAGTTAGAAATGGGATGCTTATTCTTTGTGGTACAAAGGCGTTGTCTTTTTCTGAGAGCAATAGGAAGATCATCTGGATCTGTGATGATGGGAGCAGAAACCTCAGGCACGGAAGATGATTGGTTGAAGGCTGAATTCTGCAGAACCACTGGCCTGTCCTTGGATCTCTGATAAACCTGTAAATGGGGAATGGAGACAGAAATTAATTCAGGAATGACCGGAAGTGGTATGGAAGATATTAAATCTGTTGTAAAAGGAATATCACGGTCTCCTGAAGGAAAGAAGGGGGTAGACTCAAAGAATGTAACATCCGCACTGACATAATATTTGCGTGACTGTGGACTGTAACAACGATAACCTTTTTGAGTACGGGGATAACCAAGAAAGACACACTTCAGAGATCTAGGAGCCAACTTATCTCGATTAGGTTCCAAGTTATGAATAAAAGCGACACAGCCAAACACTCGAGGAGATAAGAAAAAGGGTGCGACATCTGTATGTAATATAGTAAATGGAACTTTGTTATTTAATACAGATGATGGCATGCGATTAATAAGATAACATGCAGTAAGAACGGCATCTGCCCAATACTGTTTGGGGACATGCATATTGAACATGAGAGTTCGAGCCACATCTAAAATGTGTCGATGTTTGCGTTCGGCTATACCATTTTGTTGAGAGGTGTGGACACAACTGGTTTGATGAATCATACCACGATCAACACAGAAACTGTTCACAGAAGATTGAGTATACTCCAAAGCATTATCAGAACGCAGAATTTTGATACGTTTATTAAACTGAACATAGACTTCATTATAAAAGGCAGATAACACATTTGGAAACTCAGATCTTTCTTTCATTAAATAACACCAAGTCATTCTGGAATAATCATCAATAAAAATAACAAAATACTAAAATCCTTTCGGACTTTTGACTCTAGACGGACCCCAAATATCAGAATGAACAAGATCAAAAGACTCTAATTGACGACTCTCACTACGACGAGGAAAGGAACTACGGTGATGCTTGCCTAACTGACAAGCCTCACATTCAAGACTAGATACATGACTCAAACTAGGAACAACTTGACGCAACTTAGCCAAAGACGGATGTCCCAAACGATAATGCCACTGCAACGGAGAAGTAGAAACAGAAGTGAAGGTCTTTCCAGGTAGATCCAAGTAGTACAGTCCATCTTTTTCATGCCCCGAACCAATCGTCTTCTTCGTCCTGAGGTCCTGAAAAATACACGAATTGGGAGAAAATGTCACAGAACATTGAAGAGATTTGGTTAACTGGCTCACAGATAACAAATTAAATGGAAAATTAGGCACATATAATGAATCAAATAATGATAGTGATTGAGTAGGGTGAATGACACATTTTCCAAGCACAGGACGAGTAGACCCATCAGCCAAGATAATATTGTGTTTCATGGAACTACGATTATGAAAGATAGATGTTATACCAGACATGTGAGAGCTCGCTCCTGAGTCGATGACCCAAGAGGTGGATGGTGACTGGGTTGCCACAAAAGCAGGATTACCTATATGTGCCATGGTTGCAGTAGGTTGGGAGGTGGTACTAGCAAGCGCGTTCAACTTCTGGAGGATCTGTTGAAATGGAGATGAGGTATCGGATGTTGAAGTCTGATTGAAACCCGAAGTATCATCTCTGGGAGCAGAAGTGGTGTCCTGGGACTGCATATTTTCATCATGCACTTGATGTGCATATTCTGGTTTGCCCCATTTGTCCCAACAATAGTCTTCTACATGACCGAGCATTCCACAATAATTACACTTTCGTGGTTGACCACGGCCACCACCACCACCACCGCGGCCACCACCACCACCGCGACCACCACCACGACCATTGTCTCTACCACCACGGCCTCCTCCTCGACCAAAACTACGACCACCATCTCTACCGCCACGTCCAATACCACGTCCACCACCACGACCAACAGTACTAGAAACTAGGGCAGACGAGTCGGTACTCGGCACCACAGAACTCTGTCCCAGAAAGGAACGATTGAGACGGGAGAAAGTATCTGCCACCGTAGGTAACTGCTCTCCAGCAAGGATTTGAGCTTTATAAGGTTCGAGCGCAGGATCCAAGCCGGCAAGGATGAGTGAAACATGAAACTCTTCCTTCTGTCTCCGAGCTTCCTTCAAATCAGTAGTAACAGGATGATATTGAAGCAGTTCCTCCCACAAAGCCTTCTTTGAAGCCAGATATTCATTCACAGGCTTCCCATTTTGCTTTGTATTGAACAATAACTCGTACAACTCATAGATACGGGCAACGTTTCGCTTCTGCGAATAAGATTCTTCCAGAGATGCCCAAATCTGTTTGCTTGATTCACACCACTGAACATTAGCAGCGATATGTGGTTCCATACTATGCCACAACCATGACATAACGTATGCATCTGCACTCATCCAATCTTCATACTCAGCGGACGTTTCAGGCAGGGGTTCTTCGGTCAAAAACTTCAACTTCTTCTTCGCCCTTAACACCACTTTGATAGACTTGGACCAGGCAAGATAGTTCGCACCATTCAGTTTCACCGCTGTAATCGATTTTCCCAATTCATCATTATGAATAACAGTAAAAGGAGAACCACCTCCGCTACCACCACCACTATTAACCTCGCTAGAAGATTCGGTCCCCACCATACTTGCAGATGCAACAGAAAGACGAGATCTTTGAAACCCTAGATCTCACAACGAACCTCAACCGACGACGAATAACCAACGGAGATCTGTAGAAACCCTAGATCTCATAAACGAACCACGAACGACCACGAACAGCGAACGACGAACGGCGAATCATGAAAAGTAGTTCGATCGGCCCTGTCGGGGATGGGATGTACAGTACTTACAAATATATGCTCTGATACCAAGTGAAGTTTGGAGATGGAGAGGAGAAGGAGAAGGAGAAGTAGGAGAAGAGAGAATATGAGAAAGGAAATTGCAAGGGCCTAAAACCCTAGGTTGCATCTCATGTCTATTTATATAAATATGCAATACACCCACAATTACTATTATACCCTCATATGATAAATAATAAAATAAAATAACTCTAACAATACACATATATATATAATATATATATAATAACAGAAATAACAAAGCATATATATATATACATATATATATATACCATAAAGATAATAAGTATAATATGTATGTAAATACATATATGTTTTATATATAAATATATATATAAAGTATAATACATATATTATATTATATGTTTAAGTATAAACATAGTTATATACATATATAAATAAATGAAATACATATATTTTTAAATAATGAAAATACATAATGAATATTTATATACTGTATATATATTTTTAATGTAAATATAATAATAGATATACATACAATATATACATAAATATATAATACCTTAATTATAACATATATATGTATAAATATACATAGTGATATATATATTTATATATAGATAAATATATATATATATATATTAATACTCAATTAAATATATAATAATACAATATGTATTTAGTATAATTATACTGTATTTATACAGTATATAATTAATATAACAGTATATATTAATATATATATATAACATATATATATAAGTATATGTATACATATATATATACATGTATAAATAAATACATATATACGTATAAATACTAGGGGGGTATACCTACTGTCAGGGGCCCACTGGGCTTGCCGCCGGCGGAAGCACGGCGGCGGAGTCGCCGGCGGCTGGCCGGAGAGTCGCCTGCAGCAGCAGCTGCAGTCGGCAACAGCAGCAACAGCAGCAACGTGCGGCAGCTGCAGCGCCGGTAGCGGAGGAGGGGGTGCAGACCGTCGGGGTGGCGGAGGAGGAGGTGGCGAAGGGTTCTGAGGTGGTGGCGGAGGTCGGGGATGGCCGGGGTGGCGGTGGGAAGCGTCGGGAAGGTGGTTCGGGGAAGATGGCAGAGTGAGGCGGTGGGGATTGCGGGGGAGCTGCCGACGGCGGAGGCCGTCGTGGGGCCGCGGGATGGTGGTGGGTAGGTAGGGGAGGTCAAGGCGGAGCGAATGGGGGTGGTGGCGGTGGTCGACGACGGCTAGGGAGGCGGTGGTGGGCGGTCGGAGGTGGAGTAGCTGTTGTGGCAGTGTGGGGAGTTCGGGTCTGCGGTGGCTGGCCACGGCGGAGCAGGGCGGCTCAGGCGGCTGGACTTGACCGGAGGGGAGAGGGGGTCAGGGCGGAGGGTTCGCCGGAGGTGGGCGGCCGGCGGTGCACGGTGGTCGACTGTGAGGAGTGAGGGATGAGAGAGGGTGTGTGGTGTTAGGGTTTATATAGAATTAGGGTAATGGCATTTTAGTAAATATAGGGAACTTTGGGGGTATTTTGTTAAATTTGGATTTTTGGGATATTTTCGGCAGATTTTTCTGTGGGTCCCAGGCCACCTATTGTCTAGCCAATAGGGTAATGCCACCTAACATGCATTTTTGCATAAAAATCCCTAACTTTTCATAAATTGCATAAAAGCCTAAAATGGGTATTTTGCGTATTTTCGCAATTTACCTGATTTTAAATACTGATTCCCCGAAATACTGATTTGTACAAAAATGAGGGAATAGCTGGGGAAAAATGTTTTGGACAGTGTGGGGTGAGCCTGGGCAGATGCAGGGTCTGATTCTGCAGGTGATATGGGTCACCGTATTTATTATTTAATAAATACTGCGCACGGTGTTAACTAATTATTTAGGGGCAGTTAGGGTCATAATTTTTCTACGGTGTCAATACGATAATTGTAATACAATTAGTGTAGAATATTATCGTATTTTTGGTTGGGCAAAACAGGTGCCTACTGGTCCTCAAATCCCTAAGGGTACAGAGATGGTTAAAGAGCAGAAAATTTAATAGGGATTAAATACGTACGTTTGTAACGATATTTGTGCGACTAAAACGAACCACAAAACGAGGTTTCTGGGAGTTGCTAAAATATAGAAAATGTAGTCTAGCAAGTCTAGGGCAGGGATGTGAAATTATTTTAGGGTTAACAGCTAGTGTGAGGCCCTAATTAATTGCGTAATGAACAGGTGCACAATCAATAGAATATATAATAAATAAAAATTTTAAAAAGTTGCACTAATTCTAATTAACTAAAAATAATATTAAAATACTGAAATCAGGTCGAGGGAGTTTACACGAACCCTCCGCGTCGTCCTGTCATACCTGATAACAACATATAAGGAATAAAGAAATACACAAATATATAGTACATTCTACAGTCAAAATATTATGCATATCTCACAGCATTCATAGAATTGTACAGTAAATAACTAGTAATGTCACAACTCTAAATGGATAGTACATTCTACAATCAAAATATAATACATATATTCATCAAAATAGTACATTCTACAGTCAAAATATAGTTACATTCTACAGGCAAAATATTTTATTTTCAATCATCTTCAGAAAATTTATCTTGTTCGCCTTCCTCGTCCTCCTCTTCCTCTTCCTCCTCCTCGTCTTCACTTTTATCTACTTCGTCTTCATCTTCGTCTTCATCTTCCTCTTCAGATAATTCTACATCTTCTATATTATTACTCGTTTAATGAGTAACTTCTTTTGAGTCCACATCTACAATATTTGTTACAAGAGGTAGCTCGTCCTCCTGATAAGCTATTTCGTCAATGTCAAAGGTATTTCTAGCTTTAGTCTTGCATACTGCCCACCAATCCGACCTCGCTGTCCCCCATCTAGGATAAGTTGTGAAGTATATGAGCTGAGCCTGACGTGATAGGACAAACAGTTCGTAGCCTTGATATCTACGCTTGTAGTTTATATCCACAAGGCCATGCTTGTCAATTTTCCAACCTTGATCTTGAATCGGATCGAACCATTCACACTTGAATAGCACAATATTAGCAGGTTCTGTACCATAATTATATGTCAACTCCACAATCTCTCGTAAGATGACAAAATAATTATTGTCTGGATCTACATTTTTGTAGTTCAAAGATTTGATACACAAATTACTGTTTTTTGTGGAATCAAGATCCAGAAAGCTGTCTCTGATAGGAGAATTTGTTGACTTGAACCTAAACCCATTCACACAGAAACTTGGCCATATTTTAACGACAGTAATTGGTCCCTTGGCTAGAGTTCTAATAGATTCAGTCTCAGGTGTTATTAGACGATCGACCTAAATACCAAAGTAGCGATCGTAAGTTATTTGTTTTGCAAGTGCAAAAATAAAAAGTAATTACCAAGTACCTTACATATGTGCTCAACCAAGAAGGAAAATGGTATCTCATTTCTTGTTCTACTTCTTCGTCTGTTATGTAGGGTCTAACCGACCTCAACTCATCATTATATGTGATGAAAAACAATGAAGCAGCTGCTGATTAGTAGCATAATAGTAGCTTATATTATTACATTGAGATGATGTAAACATGGACGTATTAATTACTTATCCCTCTAGCTTCTCCACTTCATCCTCTTCGCAATTGAGTAATATATACAACTGAGCAGCCCTTAGCTCGTCGTCATTCAAATATCTCTTCTTCATTTTTCCCGAAGGCTTTCCGGATGCATTGAATACTTTGAGTATTGCATCATTAGATTCCTGATATCCGTCGTCGTTTCTCGGAACTTTCATTCTATTAGTAGTTGTAAACCCCCTGAATTTTCATAATTTTCAAAACTGGATTTTTCACAATTTTCTGGATTTTTCTGGGATTTTTCTGTAATTTAAAACAGGGTTTTAAATATTTAATAATTTTTAATTGATATTAAACAGTATTAAAATATTATGAAAATAATATTTTTGGATGAAAAATGAAAAACTGGACTTAGGGCAATTTTTCTGGAATTTATCGGACCCCGGACCTATTTTTAAATACCTAAAAACTATTTATTTAATTTATTAATTAATTTTCTGATATTATTTATTATTATTATTGATTTTTATTATTTTTATTTTATTTTCTTCGGCCCGCGGCCCGTTGGGCCGGCCCGGCCCAGCCCAACCCGGCCCAGACCCCGCCCAGCGGGTCGGGTCGGATCCGCACCCGAACCCGCCCGCTCGCCCGCAACCCGCCACGACCACCCCTCTCCCCCGCTCGGCCCGCAACCGCCCCGCGTCGCGCGCCGCCTCCGCCGCGCCCGCGCCGCGCTGCCCGCCACGACCCGCCCCACGTCGCCGCGCCCCTCGGCCCCTCCGCTCCGCCACGTCCTCCGCCTCTCTCGGCTTCCCCCCAGCCTCATCGCCGCCTATAAAAACCCCGACCCGGCGCCCTAACCATCCCCCACCACCACCGTCAGCCCCCTACGCCGCCAGCGCCGCCCACCGCAGCTCTCCTCCCCTCCCCCTTCGTCTCCGACGGCTTCCCCCACCGCCGGCAGCAACAGCAGCGAGCGCAGCAGCGGCCCTCAGCGCCGTCTCCGGCCGCCGGCGAGTCCCCAGCCACCGCGAGCCCGGCCGCCCCGCCCAGGCCGTCCAGCCGCCGCCCCTCCGGCCAGCCCCGAGCCGCCCAACCGCCGTCCCCGCCGCCTGAGTCCAAACCCTAACCCTAACCCTAATTCTCGGTTTCCGTATCCGACACGAATCGGACACGTGTCGGACACGATTCGATCCGGTTTTTCGGGTCCCCTTCAGGTGCGTGTAACTTTTTATTCGTAGCTCCGTTTTCGATTCCGCAAATTGCGTTGCGAAGCCTGTATGACCCTCTCGGTGTCCGGACAGACTGTTCGGGGCATCGCGTCCTGTGGTGATCGCACACCGCGATCCAAAAAGGGAAAAACCAGACCCTGTTTCACCCTAACTTGGTGTACACACGTCGGATCGAGACGAAACTTGCGCCATCGGACTCGTAGCGATACGCTGGTCCTGTGGGTCAAGTTTGGTTCGATTCTGAGAACGTTGACGAAATCGCGTGTCGTGGGCCCCATAGGCCCCGCTCGACCGGCGATTTTGTGATCGGCTCATCGGAATCCAATTCTGGAAGTTCCTTTGGGTTCGTAACATCGTTCCTGACCTGTTGACACTAAGTTTGGTGAATTTGGAGACCTTTGACCCTGACGCATTTTCTGGTGCAAAGCGGGCCCACATGTGGACCCCGTTTTGACCCGAAACTGCCGTTTCTGCCCTTGTCTCCAAATTGGACCCAAGGACAGGCGTTTCTAGCTGATTGATATTTTCTGGATCTGATGGTGATGTTTGTTTCAGCAACCGGAGTACCGCCTGCAATTCTCGCCGAGGTCAGAACTGCAAACCGAACAGGAACCACAGGCAAGTGTACCTCGCCAAAACTTGCAGTCTCGCTAAATAGTTCCTGGACTTAGTTATACATCAGAGGGCAAGTTTACATTACCAAACCCTGCAGCTTGCTAGTTATTTTCTTGGTTTAATTTTGCAACAGTAGGAACATAAAGCTTGTCAATCCTCAGATATTCCTGGTTATAGTATTATACTTGATTTATTGTAGATTCACATGTAACTTGTTTAATTGCTTAACCCAGGACACCTGACACTGTTCATGTGACGGAATTACCTGACATATACTGGGTGATTCCGTATAGGTTACATTTTCATGTCATTTCCCGTTTAAATGCTTAGATTCTAGCCTGACTCGTTGCATTAGTTCAAACTTGCGTGACTGGTACCTGATATATTCTGGAACTGTGACGTGAGATTTCATGGGGTGGGGAGAGTATTGTCATATCAAGGCTGAATATAATATAATATAAATACTTATATCTGGCGGTGCCTTAGACTCTGATACAGAGCTTTGGTTCCTTACTGGCTCCTCGAGAAAATACTGCTATGGTTTCTTCGACACTGATCCTGTAGTAGTCAGCCTGAGTATGACTAAACTCTCACATGCATGTCACTAGCTGGTTTATATATTTACCCTGCTGTCTATTTTATTGCTGCACTGCATATGTTTTGGCTTGTATTTTCTGTACCTTGTTATGTCCCCTGAGGACCTGGAATGGACTATGTCCCCAGGTATAGCTGCAGAGGACTACCTCGAGGTGTACGGTACAGGAGCACTCCTTGGAGCAGAACAGGGAACAGAGGATGAAGTAGTGGCCGAAGACTTCACCTGAGCACCGGCTTCAGCTACACAGTATTTTCCATTTTTAGCATTTTATTTCCTGTCTATTTCCTTAAATGTAACAGACTAATTCTCGGAATTGTTTCCCGAGATAACCTTATTTGATATTGCTTATTTCATTCCATTGCATTATTTCTGGCATTAATCTGTGTTATTCTGTGGATGAGATTAGAAAGGCCTGAGACTTGTAACATATTACTGCTAGACTACAGCTTAAGCATGAACTGATGGATCCATTAAATTGGGTTGTCCATCGGTGCGTGCTGCTGGCCATTGCTCACGTGTCCAGTCCCTCGTCATTTTGGGACTGGGGCGTGACATGGTTTTTGTGGTGGCCCATGCAGGTCTACGACTAAATTGTTCGGTTTCAACTTAGGGACCGAACAGGCCTGCAATAAGATAGGATACGTTTTTAGGATCTCATCCACTTGCTTGAATCATTTTTGATATCTGTATCGTATTCGAACTAACTTGAACTTGCATCTTGCCTTGTTTCCTGTGTGCCTCTTATTGGTTATTTTGGATACAGGGAAATGGACCCACAAGAATGCAACGAGACTCCCGTCAGGACGCCACAAGCTACAGGTGTCACCTACGACGACGACGTGACACCAGTCGGAGGAATCCCCACAACTCAACAGAGCCAGCAGGCAGGTCAACCTACCTCCCGATTCCGACGCGATGACATTCCACCTCCGCCGCAGTTCGTCCCACCAATGCCCGTGTTCCCACCAGGACAGCCAATCGACGGGCAGCAAATATTCCAAATGATCTACGCGATGATGCAAGCACAGCAACAAGTTCAACACGAGGCTCAGCGTCGCGAAGCTAATTTCTTGAGGAACAGCATTGTAACTGCACTGGAGCAGGCCAACCTACCAGCTCGACGGCCAACTACAGGCTCAATCACTGACTTCCGCCGACTGAAGCCCCGCACTTTTTCTGGAAAAGAGGAGCCCACAGAAGTTCATGAATGGCTCACCAACATACGACATCAACTTGAAGCAGCTGAACTTCCACGGGAACGCTGGATGACAGCCGTCAGAATGCAATTGACGGACAACGCTCATCACTGGTGGCTCTCCGAGGAGACACGGCTCGGACCAGACCGAGTCACTTGGGAGGAGTTCTCCAAACTCTTTCAGGAGATGTACATACCTGCCATCGCTCGATCAGAACTGCGGGACAAGTTCAATCGCCTCACTCAGGAGGCTATGACGGTGGAAGAGTACAACGCTGAGTTCATTCGGTTGAGCCGCTTCGCCCCAACACTGATCCTGACTGAGGAAGAGAAGGCCGAGAAATTCTTCGACGGACTGAACATTGAGCTGCAGAAACTAATTGGGTCCGTCGCACCAACATCATACTCGGACGTTCTTGCTGCGGCTCGACGCATAGAGCGCGTCACTAAGAGAGAGACCAGACTGAAGCGGCCGTCCCCATCCGCACCAACCAAAGCAGCACAAGAGGAGTCTGCAAAGCGTCAACAAGTAAGCTCGCCACCAGCAGCAGCACCAAAAGCCTTCTACCTTCCTACCTGTTACCACTGCGGCAAGATAGGCCATGTCGAGAAGGAATGTAGATGTAAACTCGGACTATGCTTAGGCTGCGGATCCAGACAGCATGCAGTAAGAGACTGCCCTGAGCGAAGAGAAGGAGCACCAAGGGCGAACCAGCAAACTCCACCAGCACCTCGAGCAGCACCCTACCAGCAAGCTCAGCAGCAGCAGAGGAATCTACCTCAAGGACGAGGACAAGCTTACGCGATGACTGTGCAGGAAGCCGATGCGAGTAAGTGATTTATAGTTATCCGTTTTTAGTCTTGTTGTAGTTCGTGCCTATTGGTTCGTGACCTCAGCCCCAACCTAGAAATTTGCAACTTGTTAATAATAACCTGATCTTGATAAAAGTTACAGTTTTAACTAGATTTTCCTGGAAAGTGTATAACTTTCGATTTTTTAGGGAAACGGTATTTCCCTAAGCCTCTTGTGATGTGTTTTCAAACGATGCTTGCGACCGTGTCATCTCGGCTGACCGGTTATTCTTTGATTGCGAGGACGCAATCCTCTTAAGGGGGTATATTGTAAACCCCCTGAATTTTCATAATTTTCAAAACTGGATTTTTCACAATTTTCTGGATTTTTCTGGGATTTTTCTGTAATTTAAAACAGGGTTTTAAATATTTAATAATTTTTAATTGATATTAAACAGTATTAAAATATTATGAAAATAATATTTTTGGATGTAAAATGAAAAACTGGACTTAGGACAATTTTTCTGGAATTTATCGGACCCCGGACCTATTTTTAAATACCTAAAAACTATTTATTTAATTTATTAATTAATTTTCTGATATTATTTATTATTATTATTGATTTTTATTATTTTTATTTTATTTTCTTCGGCCCGCGGTCCGTTGGGCCGGCCCGGCCCAGCCCAACCCGGCCCAGACCCCGCCCAGCGGGTCGGGTCGGATCCGCACCCGAACCCGCCCGCTCGCCCGCAACCCGCCACGACCACCCCTCTCCCCCGCTCGGCCCGCAACCGCCCCGCGTCGCGCGCCGCCTCCGCCGCGCCCGCGCCGCGCTGCCCGCCACGACCCGCCCCACGTTGCCGCGCCCCTCGGTCCCTCCGCTCCGCCACGTCCTCCGCCTCTCTCGGCTTCCCCCCAGCCTCATCGCCGCCTATAAAAACCCCGACCCGGCGCCCTAACCATCCCCCACCACCACCGTCAGCCCCTACGCCGCCAGCGCCGCCCACCGCAGCTCTCCTCCCCTCCCCCTTCGTCTCCGGCGGCTTCCCCCACCGCCGGCAGCAACAGCAGCGAGCGCAGCAGCGGCCCTCAGCGCCGTCTCCGGCCGCCGGCGAGTCCCCAGCCACCGCGAGCCCGGCCGCCCCGCCCAGGCCGTCCAGCCGCCGCCCCTCCGGCCAGCCCCGAGCCGCCCAACCGCCGTCCCCGCCGCCTGAGTCCAAACCCTAACCCTAACCCTAACCCTAATTCTCGGTTTCCGTATCCGACACGAATCGGACACGTGTCGGACACGATTCGATCCGGTTTTTCGGGTCCCCTTCAGGTGCGTGTAACTTTTTATTCGTAGCTCCGTTTTCGATTCCGCAAATTGCGTTGTGAAGCCTGTATGACCCTCTCGGTGTCCGGACAGACTGTTCGGGGCATCGCGTCCTGTGGTGATCGCACACCGCGATCCAAAAACGGGAAAAACCTGACCCCGTTTCACCCTAACTTGGTGTACACACGTCGGATCGAGACGAAACTTGCGCCATCGGACTCGTAGCGATACGCTGGTCCTGTGGGTCAAGTTTGGTTCGATTCTGAGAACGTTGACTAAATCGCGTGTCGTGGGCCCCATAGGCCCCGCTCGACCGACGATTTTGTGATCGGCTCATCGGAATCCAATTCTGGAAGTTCCTTTGGGTTCGTAACATCGTTCCTGACCTGTTGACACTAAGTTTGGTGAATTTGGAGACCTTTGACCCTGACGCATTTTCCGGTGCAAAGCGGGCCCACATGTGGACCCCGTTTTGACCCGAAACTGCCGTTTCTGCCCTTGTCTCCAAATTGGACCCAAGGACAGGCGTTTCTAGCTGATTGATATTTTCTGGATCTGATGGTGATGTTTGTTTCAGCAACCGGAGTACCGCCTGCAATTCTCGCCGAGGTCAGAACTGCAAACCGAACAGGAACCACAGGCAAGTGTACCTCGCCAAAACTTGCAGTCTCGCTAAATAGTTCCTGGACTTAGTTATACATCAGAGGGCAAGTTTACATTGCCAAACCCTGCAGCTTGCTAGTTATTTTCTTGGTTTAATTTTGCAACAGTAGGAACATAAAGCTTGTCAATCCTCAGATATTCCTGGTTATAGTATTATACTTGATTTATTGTAGATTCACATGTAACTTGTTTAATTGCTTAACCCAGGACACCTGACACTGTTCATGTGACGGGATTACCTGACATATACTGGGTGATTCCGTATAGGTTACATTTTCATGTCATTTCCCGTTTAAATGCTTAGATTCTAGCCTGACTCGTTGCATTAGTTCAAACTTGCGTGACTGGTACCTGATATATTCTGGAACTGTGACGTGAGATTTCATGGGGTGGGGAGAGTATTGTCATATCAAGGCTGAATATAATATAATATAAATACTTATATCTGGCGGTGCCTTAGACTCTGATACAGAGCTTTGGTTCCTTACTGGCTCCTCGAGAAAATACTGCTATGGTTTCTTCGACACTGATCCTGTAGTAGTCAGCCTGAGTATGACTAAACTCTCACATGCATGTCACTAGCTGGTTTATATATTTACCCTGCTGTCTATTTTATTGCTGCACTGCATATGTTTTGGCTTGTATTTTCTGTACCTTGTTATGTCCCCTGAGGACCTGGAATGGACTATGTCCCCAGGTATAGCTGCAGAGGACTACCTCGAGGTGTACGGTACAGGAGCACTCCTTGGAGCAGAACAGGGAACAGAGGACGAAGTAGTGGCCGAAGACTTCACCTGAGCACCGGCTTCAGCTACACAGTATTTTCCATTTTTAGCATTTTATTTCCTGTCTATTTCCTTAAATGTAACAGACTAATTCTCGGAATTGTTTCCCGAGATAACCTTATTTGATATTGCTTATTTCATTCCATTGCATTATTTCTGGCATTAATCTGTGTTATTCTGTGGATGAGATTAGAAAGGCCTGAGACTTGTAACATATTACTGCTAGACTACAGCTTAAGCATGCCCTGATGGATCCATTAAATTGGGTTGTCCATCGGTGCGTGCTGCTGGCCATTGCTCACGTGTCCAGTCCCTCGTCATTTTGGGACTGGGGCGTGACAGTAGTAACATGAGGTTTGAAATACGTCGAGCAAAAGTTTGTAATCTCCTCGAGAACATAAGCTTCACAAATAGAGCCCTCAACCCGTGCCTTATTTTTTACCTTTCTCTTTAGGTGATTCAGATGCCGCTCGAAGGGTTACATCCACCGATAACCGACAGGACCACCAACACGTGCCTCATAGGAAAGATGAATTGTCAAATGCTCCATAGAGTCAAAGAATCCAGGAGAAAATACCTTCTCGAGCTTACATAGTGTTACCGCAATGTCCTTCTCTTGCTTTTCTAGACAATCGACGAGCAATTTATTAGAACAAAGATCTCTGAAGAATATGCTGAGCTCTGTCAATGGATCCCAAATGACCTGCAGTAAGAATTCCCGAAATGCAATCAGAATTAACCTCTCCATGAATACGTGACAATCGTAGCTCTTCATACCCGCCAGTTTGTTCTCCTTGAGGTTGATGCATCTTCTCAAGTTTGACACGTACCCATCTGGAAACTTTAGAACCTGAATCCACCTACAAAGTCTTCCTTTATCCTCTTTCTCCAGTGAGACTTAGGTTGCTTTAACTTTCCATTTCCCTCCTCTATCAAATGCAATGCAGGACGTCTACATATTTCTTCTAAGTCCAACCTGGCCTTCGGATTATCTTTGGTCTTCCCCTTTACCTCCATTAGAGTATTAATTATGTTGTCAAACACATTCTTCTCGATATGCATGACATCAAGGTTATGTCTAATCAGATTGGCGCTCCAATATGGTAGATCCCAGAATATACTCCTCTTCGTCCAGTTATGGGTGCGACCAAATCCGTCACACTTGTACCCCTTAGTAGGCTCTTCGATAGCACTTGGTAAATCTTTTACCTCTTTCCATATCGTGTATCCGGGCCACCTTGGCGGTGGATCCTTTTAGAAATATCGTACGTGTTGGCCTACTTTCCACAGCTGATTCAACTCATCTATCAAAGGCTATAAATAGATATCGATGTTCCTTTTCGGATTCTTTGGACCCGGGATAATAACAGTTAGGAAGATATACGGAGTCTTCATGCACATCCAAGACGATAGATTGTACGGAGTGACGATCACAGGCCAACATGAATACTGGGAGCCCAAAAGTCTGAATGGGGTAAAACCGTCAGAGGAGAGTCCCAATCTGACATTATCCGGATCCGAAGCAAAATTTGGATACTCTCGATCAAAGTGCTTTCATGCTTCTCCATCAGATGGATGATCCAATACTCCCTCGATCTATTTTCACCTGTGCCAACTCATGCTTTCTGCAGTCTTTTTAACCATAAACAACCGCTGCAACCGCGTCGTCAAAGGCAAGTAGTGCATCGAATCGATAGACTTTCTTGCACCGACAGACTTTTCTCTACCAGTGGCCTTGTAGCGATCAACACTACAGAATTTGCACGCATCTTCATCCTTGTCGTCTTTGTAGTACAACATGCACCCGTTGCGGCATGCATTTCTCGTATCCCATCCAGAGCGATCTCACCATCCTCTTAGATCGATAGAAGTTTTTAGGCAACTTTGCACCCTCGGACAATATCTCTATAATCAAATCGATCAGTCGATTATAGCATTCTTGCGATATGCTAAAATTGGACTTGATGCTCAATAATATTGTAACCACCTCCAACGGTGAATGATTCTTACAACCAGGATATAGTGGAGTCCTTGCATTCTCCAGCAACTCCATAAACTTTGCAGCATCAGCATTCGGTGCCTCCTCAGCTGCATCATATTTGTCCGAATTGAAACTAGGCCCTGCCGCATCAAAAACCATGTTCTTCCACCCGTCGTCGTAAGCAACGTGGTCATAGAAATCCATATACGGCTCCACATAAGGCTACGACTCCGATGCTAGAGACACAAGTTCTTCGTGCGCGGTCCACTGATAGTAATTCGGCGTGAAGCCCTTCGAGTACAAATGATATGTGACTTCCACTTCTGGATGATATTTCAAGTTGTGATATCTCACACACGGACACTTAATTTTGGTACCGGCCATGTACTGAGGGAACGCCTTAGCGAACTACAGGAACTGTTGTACACCCTTAATGAATTCATCCCGTACACCGCACATGTCATTAGGATGATGGTTATACATCCACGAACGATGACGCAGATAGTAATTCATATCCATTTCTAGATAATTTTGCAAAAATGACAGTATGTGTCCTATAAATCGTTACATACAGTGTGATTCTCTGGAGGAAGGTAAGAACAACTCTAACTTGATACACAATGCCCTATGTGTGTGTGTGTGTGTGTGTGTGTGTGTGTGTGTGTGTGTGTGTGTGTGTGTGTGTGTGTGTGTGTGTACATATGGTTTGAATAAAAACCCTAGTTCTTTCCTAATTTAGTTCTTTGTTTCTTTATAATTTATTCAGTTTTCTTGGCTAAGTGTGATTGTTCTTCTCCAATTCCTGACCAAATGGGAAGAGGACCCATCAATTTGGTATCAGGTATCAGAGCCTTTGGATCATGCTCTTGAAGCTAGTGCAGAGCATGACTCGAGCAGCCATGGCTCCAGAGATGGATATCTCCAAAGAATCAATCACCTATGATATCTATAAGTGCATAGTATGCACAGGTTGTGCACTGCAGTGTTGGAGTGTTGGGCATGCCAGGATTTGAGTGTGAGATGTGGGAGTGTTGTGCAAGCCAAGAGAGAGTCGCAGTGCACTCTTGTGCACTGCAGTGAAGAGCAGCAACAACATGGGGATGCACAGCTGCAGCAAAGGGAGCAACTGCAGCAGCAAGAAGAGCAACTGCAGCAGCAATGCACAACAAACAGCATGTCGTATTCGTGTCTATGTAAAAGGAAGAGCAGCATTCCCATGTTCGTGTCCGTGTGTCCGTGTCAGTATTAGGGTTAGTGTACGCATGTGTTAGTGTGTCCGCGTGCGTGTGTGTGTGTTCGAGTTAGGGTTAGGGTTAGTGTGTGTCGTGTCGTGTTATGTTGTGTTGTGTCGTATCCTGTCGTGTTAGAGAGAGAGAGAGAGACAGACAGAGAAAGGAGACAGAGAGAGGAGCTCACCGAGGAGGGGAGCCGGAGGAAGGACACCGGAGGGAGATGGGGAGCCGGAGGAAGGAGGAACTGACGGCGGAGGAGAGAGAGAGAGAGAGAGAGAGAGGCCAAAGTTAATTATTTGGGTTGAAGTTTATGGTGAGGGTTTGGAAAACGAAAGATTAGGATGGATGGAAGATGGAGAGATGAAGATCACCCCTATGTGGCAGCTGACTGTGATACTATGTTTAAAGAAAGAAAATGTAAATAATTGGGATTTATTTTCATTAGAGTAGGCTAAAAGTAAAATAATAATAATGTTATTGATCTCTCCAAATTATTCTCCCTTATGTGACATCTGACGTAACGGTTAATGTGACAGTTGACATGATAAAATTTAAAATTAACATTAACATAAACAAAATTTAGACGATTAGTTTTTTGGATTAAAATTTGCATATCAGTTGTCATGTTAGATGTCACATAATGCTATTTAAAATGCTACGTCAGCCGTCATATAAGGAGAAATAGTTTAGAGAAACACTTTTGAGAGATGAATAACATTACTCAAGTAATATGGACAAAATAGATAAGTTTGACAAAACAATATACATAGTATCATTACGAGTTAATCATTACAATCAATCTAAATTAAGATCAGTTATATTATAAAAGTCATATCAATTTGTCCCTACTTCCTAAAATCATAAACTAGGAATTTCTATTCTATATAGATAAAATAAGGGTGTGTAAGAATTTCATCTCAAAACTAAGTTGGGGTCGAAAGTTATGCTAGTTACAAATTAAGGTCAAATTTAAAGAACTTCTGTTAGTGAACAACATGATTTGTGACTTTTAGAAAATACAAATAATCAACTAGATCAATAAATTTTTATGTGTTGTAGCCTATTTATAGAGGAGAAAAATTCTTTTGTGACAGGAAGTTACTCCTGAATTCAAAAAAAGAAGAAGACAGGAAGTTACTCCTTAATTGGTAGAGACTACTCAAAGTTTGGACGTTGTTGAAAGATCGATTTTTAGAAAATCATTTATAAGTCGTAAAATAATCCAAAAATACAAATCAATTTGTAGACATAATTAGGGAAATTGCAAATAAAAAAATGGGCACGATTTGACATCCATGGCTAGGAGAAACGCCTCTTAAAATTGGAGAAGAGTTGTTGTAATCCAACATAAAAATTGGCCAGAAATAAAGAGAAAGAAAATCCTAAAACTCTTATTTATAGGCGGTGGTCAACTCTGGGTCAAGGTGGGCTTTTCATTGATAGGTGAGCTACTTTGACTATAGTTAGAATCTTTTTAAATTATAAATAATTCCAAATTTTAATTTTAATAGTTTTAACTCTTAAAATTTATGAAATAAATTAAAAAAAATTCCCCTAAAAATCAAGAAATTACATTAGATCATTAAGAACCTAAAAATAAAGTTTGGGGATATTCTATGATAGGGTTTGCCTACAGTAAATCCTACATGCTACCTATAATTCATTTTCTAGGGTTTTTAATTAATATAAAATTTCTAAAAATCTATAAAATTTTCAAATAAAATTAAGATGCCAAAATTGAGAAATCTAAGCTACTTGGGGACTTTTGGTCATCTTTCTAGGCTATGGTTCAACTATTGATAAGTTACAGATCTATCTGTAAACCAAAATCTCTTAGCTCAAAATATCAAATAAATTCTATATCTTTTTTTATAAAAATTCAATAAACTCAAAAAATTTATTAAATGATATTCTAAACTATTATAGAGTCCATGGTGACATTTCAACCCTATATTCTTGGACAAGTTCGTAATAGTCTTCATTGACGAAATCTTAGTGTACAGTCGAAGTGAAGCAGAGCACAAGCAACATTTTCGCACAGTTCTTCAAACTCTCAGAGAGCAAAAGTTATACGCAAAGTTCAGCAAGTGGGAGTTCATAACGCAATTTTTTTGAACTGATAAGACTATCCGGGTTGTTAAACCATTGTTGTAACTCATAATGCGATATTGCGTCAAAATAACTGGTCTGAAACCTTTCACTGAAGACAGCTCAAGGGAGGGGTACTTTTAGTAAAATCATCTATGTTGCTCACCAGTCTCGGGCTAAGTCTAGCAACTGCAGTCGTACTATTGACACTTGTTCTCTTACTGGCACTCCCGTTGCCTCTAGGATAGCTTCAGTGTCCTGAAGCCAAGCGTCCGATGCAATCGCATCCTCGGTGCCGTAGAAATACAATAGTTGGAGGCGGTTGAAGTTGCTTACCGAGTTGTTGGCACGATGTCCGTTTCTTTCCAAGACCTCTTGTACTGACTGAATGAGTACGTCCTCTCGACGTCCTTGAGATGCCAATAATTCCCGAATGATACCAATTAGCACATTGTTTTCCCTTCCTACATCAGGTAGTTGTTGTACGGGAGGTACTGGCTGGATCTAGGGTTCCTCATTCATTTTTGTTCTGGATCCAGCCCCGTAATGATGAGGCTAAATCTCAAGGGTTTGCTGGACATTGGGATGCTGTCCTGCTAATGGAGGAACTCGATTTGGATGATCAAAAGGACAAAGAACAATGTTCCTGAAAGATAAAGGACACAAGCATCAAAGGGAAGGGACAAGATTGATTAATGATCAAAGCAAATATTGAATCAAGATTTCAAGAATATAAATTCGACACTAGAGGAGATCAAAGATGTAGAAGCATAAAAAAATCATGCAGGCCACATAAAGGTCATGCCCCCTCAACAAGCCGCAAAGAAGCCACATGCGGCCTGAAAAATCAAGCCGCAGAGAAGCCACATGCGGCCTGAACAGTAAAACCGCAGAAGAGCCACATGCGGCCTGATCAACCAAATCGCAGAAGAGTCGCATAGTATACTATATGCGGACTGAACGAACCTAAAACCGAGAGGCCGCATAAGGACCCCTGACACAGATTTTGATGTCTGTCAAAGGCTCTGACATATCACTCATCACTCTGAGACGCTTCGAGACTCGTGAAGACGATGGCTCAGAAAAGACAACGAGTCACATCAGTGCATTAATTGATTCGAGACTCGTGAAGACTACGCCCTTTGCGGCCTCGCCAACATGCGGCCAGAGTGTCCATTTGACCAAGGCCAAAACAAGAGCACGTATGCGGCTACAAGACCCATGTGGCCTCGCCAACATGCGGCTAGAGTGTCTATTCGACCAAGACCCAAATGAGAGCACGTATGCGGCTACATGACCCATGCGATATCGCCAAAATGCGGCCAGAGTGTCTATTTGAACAAGGCCCAAATAAGAGCACGTATGGGCTATAAGACCCATGCGACCTCACCATTATGCAGCCTAGTTGTTATGCGGTCTCCAGCTCACAAGATCTTCCCGTTACAACTGCAGAGATCTTCGCACAGTTAGTGCTGACTAAATGTCCAGCTGACCAAGTCACGTCCACAACGGGTTGATAACAACCCCGAGATCTCATCAACAACATATCTGAACCGAACTCACGTGGCAGCTTTCCCATCACATGCAGCCACAGTTACAACCGCATGCTGTTGAAGTAGCCCTATGCGGCCATCAAGCAGGAACATATGCAAAATCCATAGTACGTCCACAGGTCAGCTATAAATAGCAAGGTACCTTACCCATACAAAGGACATGGCTGGCTATCTACGGATCTACACTTGAGCAAGAGAGAAGAGCTTTTGTATCGGATCATCCAAAGAGTAAAGAGAGTTGCTAAACTCCTAAATCTCTATCGCCAGCCCCAGAAAATAAATTTGTACTTAGATTGTCTTCTAGGACCTCTCTGTACTTTTTCTTAGTTTGTTAATCAAATCAAGTTTTTTTAGTTCTCATTTTGATTTAAATAGAAAATACGATGGTGAATCTGCTTGGGACAAACTTATCCTCTGTTGAGAAGTCAGTGACGCAGTCTATTGCGCCCAAGCTCGGCTCAACACAAAAGATGCTGGTGGATCGCTTCGACCAGCAAACATTCGATGATATGCTCTCGGAAGGAAGCATCATCCTTCCTCAAGGCGCGCATGCAATGGGTAGTGAAGACAGACGCGCATCGCCCAACAAAGGAGGGGGCACTTCCAACCGCTCACCCTATTATTGATAGCCAGGCGCGCACCCAAGAAGTCCACATCCATGCAGCCTCCCTACCGGACCTGGAAACTACTCAGCGCCCAGACTCTGGTAAAGAAAAATACTACGATACCAGACATTCTGGGGCTGAAGCAAGCTATACGGCTAAGAAGGAGGCCGCATAAGACTGGAAGACGTCTTCATGATGTCTCTGTTCACAACCACATGCAGACATCCCCATGCGGCCCAGACAAAAGCAGAATGTCTTTCTTAGATCGTATCTCATGCGGCCTAGATTCTATGTGGCCCAATAAGAACGGCGAATACCCAAACTTGGACTCTACGTACTATTTGCCCGCAGAGGCTAAGTCAAAGAGATCTAGGATAGTACGGGCTCGCCAAGATCAGACAACTATCCAGTCAGTCGACCGTCAGAGGACACCGCTAATCATTACGTGGTCCCCTGATGGAAAATTATATAAGACTGCCCCATGCGTTCAGCCTCCAGCAGCAAATGGACGGGGCCGGCCTCAAAAATCTCCAGCCAACGATCCAAGGCAAGTTCTTACGAACCTCGAATCTGGGAGCCAACACAACACCTATACACCCATGCGGTCAGTCTACCCGGACCCACAAAAGGGTGCAAAGGTGGAACAACCCTCGCTCGACTTGCGCAACGTGATCAATCACAAGTGCAAAGCGAGGGAAACAACTGCGGCCGATGAAATGTCCTATCTATGACGTTATTGTGCCAAGATTATCATCAACTACTGCTGCAACAGAGCAGCAGCATCCACAAACAAGCAGTCGGCCTTCCAACGACTGCACTAGAAGATACCTGTCCGACAATAACCCGGAGGTCAGGTGCAAGCGCCAGAGGACGAGGAGCTACCTTTCGTCGCATACTACTCGGATCAGAAGGTCCCCTCCACCAAAGGAGGAAAGAAGACCAGCACCTTCAGTCCATCACTGAAGGAGTTTTCCAGGGCACTCGCTCGAGGAAGAAGTTGTCAGCTGCTGAGGGTACTTCTTTCTCAGAACCACTAGGGGCTCCCCAAGCCGGGGGTAGTAAACCACTAGACCTACACAATAATCCAGTATTTCGGCAAGATGATGACTCTCAAGGAACATATTCTGAAATTCCCGGGGGTAGCTACTCTCGCAGAGATGACATAGCCTCCTACGAATCCGAGGAGGACACAACGCTGCCAGTCTTCCTTGAAGACGGCTTACTGCAAGGGTATGAGACAGAGAATGTGGCATCCACGACCCGTCCATCTCTTTCCACGTGAGGACAATATACATGGTCGGGGATGACTATGATGCCTCTAGTGACCGACAACGCCTGGAGGCTCTCGAGAACATGATGCAAACCATGAATGCATCGATACAAGCCTTGACCCAAATAATGTTGAAAATCAAGGCAAACTTGGCCTCTTAGCCGGCAAGGACCTCTGTGCCAGCTAACTTGAATCCCGGGACTAACGCAGATTCAAACACAACAGCTCCACCCGCGGACGACAATCCTCTCCAACCTGGTTCCTCAGCCCCTTCGGCATCAAATGAGGCTAAGGAAGCAATGAAAGGGGTCCGAGAACTCCGAGCTCGACTGGACTCCATGGGTAATCGGAACTCGCTCAGCGATCTCGGAGTACGCCAACCATACCCGCTGGAATGGAGGGACGTACAATACTCGCCCAGGTACAAGCTTTTCAACATAGACATGTTTCATAGGAAGTCCTCCTCTCGTCGGTATATGAGCTACTTCGAGACAACAACATGACACCTACCCTGCAATGATGCCATCCTTACTAGGCTCTTTGTTCGGGCATTGGTAGGAGTAGCCTTCGACTGGTTCTGTAGCCTGCCAGACAAATGCATATCATCGTTCAACGATATCAAGAGTCTTTTCTTCAAACGATTCTATGAGGCAGGACATGATATGACGATGTCTTCCCTGATGGATGTCGTCCAGGGATAAAAGGAGCTCGCTCGTAACTACATCGAACGATTTTGACAGACAGCTCTAAGACTTCCCCTTGGCAATCATGAAGCAACGCTAATGGAGATGTGCCAGAGGAACCTACTTTCGGCAGTCGGCCTCTGGATGGATGACGCCCAATTTGAAGACTGGATGACGTTCATCGTAAGCGCCGTCAACACTGAGAAGAAGCTGAAGAACGCCCAAAACTTGGGGATACATATCCCTATCACTAAGGACAAGGGGAGACGTCCTATGTCACGCCCCGGACCCGCCCGGGCCGCCGCTCCGCCCTGCCCCGCCCCGTGCGGCCGGGAATCAACGAACCGGGCACGAATCACCGTGCCTCGGCGCGCCGGACGCGAATCACCGCGCCCGTCCCGCGGGTGCGAGGGAGGAAGGGAGCTATGCAAATGGCCCGTTCGAGCCTTCGGGGGACGTGATGCCGCACGGGCCTGGGGTTGCGCCCGTGCAAGGCCAATCGTTTAAGTTGATAGTTGGCTATCATCGCATCAATCGAGTAAGCAGCGAAAAGGGACTTGTTGCAATGCAATGCATTAGCCAACTGAGTGTTCGGGACAATCGAGGCAACTTGGGTTTCCTTTAGCAAAGGCACACGTTCGTTCCATACATTATGCCCCCTTATACGATAGCATTCTCGGGGCAACAATCGAAACCAGAATTCCGGGTCTTCGGGACTGTGGCACGCCTATCGCTCCCTCGGACGATCCAGTACCTGCACAAGCAAGTAAACTGTTGGGGGGTCAGCACTTTATACAAGTACTGGTGAGATAAATCAACTGAACAGAAACAAGCATTCACTCAAACAGGCACTAAGTAATCATGTTATAAAACATTACATTACTAGTGATCTTTCTAGTTTTACCTAGGTTCGTTTCATGCAGTTCTAGCAGAGTCAGATTACTTGTTTAGAAACATGTTTGGAAACAGAGTTTCATATACTAAGCAGGCAAGCAATCCGTTCATGTTCCAGGGTGTGCGCAGCGTGTCTCGTGCGACTCGAGGGTCTGATGCAAAGCTAGACACACAATGCACATTCTTAGGGGCAGTCCTCTATCCAAGCCAACACAATGACTTAGCTATATGAATGGCGGTCCCCGAGTATCTCAGGATCGGCAGCGGTTAGTCCAGCATACCAATGACTCTTTTATCTGATGCTAATGGCAGCTGTGACTCATGGTTGCTTTCCACTATCTCTGTAGCAGCCGTGACACATGCAGTTCAGCTCTGCACCAAAAGCCATTGTCCGACCGCGTGCGAATGCATGGATCACTATCAAATAAACTCTAGTATGCAGACGAGACGAACCATCTATAAACAATCTTTGTTGCGGGGCAAGCCGACTTATCACTTGAACACATTCAGGCACAGTATGGTTCTCTCGAAGCATAGACGATAGTGAACATGTTCATGCACTCTAAGCAAGCGATCTGGATTCTCGTTTAGCAGACTTATTGATTCAAGACAAGCTAGGTGAGTTCGTTCATTAACATGCCAGGCAGGTTCTATTATTCTCTTAAGAAAACATTGCAAGCAAAAACTCAGGTTATTATTAAGACGTGTAAGAATCAGAGAACGAAGTTCTGCCCACTCACCTTGATACATAACGCCGGCGCGGAGCGGGGCATTACATACTTACCCACCAACAAAAAGTTTCGTCCTCGAAACTTCAAGGATAAACTTCTCGATATCCCGAGTAGCGATAGTGCCGTCCCTCGCCGTACTCAACCGAAACAATCAAGCAATTCAAGTTCAGGAAACTTTTGCACTTTGAGAATATCTATGGACTTATTGTATGGAACGCTCTTTGCAAAACCATATCGATCTCAGAGTCATAGCCAGAAGATCGATTCTGCTCTGATACCATTCTGTCACGCCCCGGACCCGCCCGGGCCGCCGCTCCGCCCTGCCCCGCCCCGTGCGGCCGGGAATCAACGAACCGGGCACGAATCACCGTGCCTCGGCGCGCCGGACGCGAATCACCGCGCCCGTCCCGCGGGTGCGAGGGAGGAAGGGAGCTATGCAAATGGCCCGTTCGAGCCTTCGGGGGACGTGATGCCGCACGGGCCTGGGGTTGCGCCCGTGCAAGGCCAATCGTTTAAGTTGATAGTTGGCTATCATCGCATCAATCGAGTAAGCAGCGGAAAGGGACTTGTTGCAATGCAATGCATTAGCCAACTGAGTGTTCGGGACAATCGAGGCAACTTGGGTTTCCTTTAGCAAAGGCACACGTTCGTTCCATACATTATGCCCCCTTATACGATAGCATTCTCGGGGCAACAATCAAAACCAGAATTCCGGGTCTTCGGGACTGTGGCACGCCTATCGCTCCCTCGGACGATCCAGTACCTGCACAAGCAAGTAAACTGTTGGGGGGTCAGCACTTTATACAAGTACTGGTGAGATAAATCAACTGAACAGAAACAAGCATTCACTCAAACAGGCACTAAGTAATCATGTTATAAAATATTACATTACTAGTGATCTTTCTAGTTTTACCTAGGTTCGTTTCATGCAGTTCTAGCAGAGTCAGATTACTTGTTTAGAAACATGTTTGGAAACAGAGTTTCATATACTAAGCAGGCAAGCAATCCGTTCATGTTCCAGGGTGTGCGCAGCGTGTCTCGTGCGACTCGAGGGTCTGATGCAAAGCTAGACACACAATGCACATTCTTAGGGGCAGTCCTCTATCCAAGCCAACACAATGACTTAGCTATATGAATGGCGGTCCCCGAGTATCTCAGGATCGGCAGCGGTTAGTCCAGCATACCAATGACTCTTTTATCTGATGCTAATGGCAGCTGTGACTCATGGTTGCTTTCCACTATCTCTGTAGCAGCCGTGACACATGCAGTTCAGCTCTGCACCAAAAGCCATTGTCCGACCGCGTGCGAATGCATGGATCACTATCAAATAAACTCTAGTATGCAGACGAGACGAACCATCTATAAACAATCTTTGTTGCGGGGCAAGCCGACTTATCACTTGAACACATTCAGGCACAGTATGGTTCTCTCGAAGCATAGACGATAGTGAACATGTTCATGCACTCTAAGCAAGCGATCTGGATTCTCGTTTAGCAGACTTATTGATTCAAGACAAGCTAGGTGAGTTCGTTCATTAACATGCCAGGCAGGTTCTATCATTCTCTTAAGAAAACATTGCAAGCAAAAACTCAGGTTATTATTAAGACGTGCAAGAATCAGAGAACGAAGTTCTGCCCACTCACCTTGATACATAACGCCGGCGCGGAGCGGGGCGTTACATCCTAACCCCAATAACAACAACAGTAACAGCGGCAATAGCAGCCGCGATGGAAAGGAAAAATAGAATATGCTTTACATGTAGGTCCGTAGACAAGATATCAAGTTTCAAGACATGAGCTAAACACGTGCTCAGTGGCTAAATATCTCAAAAGTATAAGTACAAGATCATGTAGGTGATGAAGAAAAAACTCAATCATGGCCTCTGGTGCTCCTGGTGTTCACCATCTTGTGGTAGAAAATACGGGAGATCTTGCAGGCGTGCTCCAAAATCTGTCCATACAAAACCAGTGGGGTCAGACCCCAAAATAGCAAGTATCACAAGGGAGCCAACTTAGAAACTAAAAACTAGCATACAGACAAATCAGTAAGAAATAACATAGAAAAAGAGTAAATAGATGCATCAGGTAAAATATTAGTTAAACAGCTCTAGAGTATTTAAATAAAAATATCTGGGATCAGTATTCAGGTTACAGTTATGTACTAGTAGCTGAATCAATCAGGACAATACTAGACTAGAAATCAAGCAATCACGGTCAATCATGTCCTACGACTTGTTATCATTAACTAAGTAGGGTTATCATAGTCATAGTTACTAACGCATGCAGTTGAGATTCTATACAGCCACATGCCCTGCATACTATTCGGGTTATCCAGGCGCAAGGATACATAGAATAAATTATATCAGGTATAGTAATTTATAAGAAAGTGCAACACTCGACGGCGTGCTGGAAGTATGCCCCTCACGACGGAGAGCTCCAAATCCATCTGGTGTCGCTGGAATACCAGGATTTAATGTAGCCAAAAAATTTCTCTATATGCTTCTAATTCATTATTCTAGTCATTATCCTGGGCAAGTTATCAAGAATTCCAGATCGTGGTACTCAGGAATTTACCTTAGAAATAATGCAGGGCATGACAAGACAAGACCGTAACTTGACAAGCACATTCAGGACATGAACAAGCAAATCAACCACGGAAATTTATCAGAACAGATCAAGCAATTCAGTTCTGAAAATTTTAGTATGTCAGGAGTGCCCTACGCCAAGCCACTATCAGGGATATCAATAGTACATGTCAGGTTATCTCGATATGGCGAGCCGTTATCAGGATTATCAACAAAGTCTGTTGTAAGGAGTTCAAGATTAATAGTGCCAATATAATTCATGTTCATGGAATTCCATGTTCTGGTAAGTGCCACGATTAAGTTATAAGCATTTTAGAGAAAACATACATTCACAAGAATTAAGCAGAATAGGCTAAACAGTTAAACCACAAGAAAATATATCATAATAAGTTGGCCGCATATGACAAGTATCATAGGTGCATGGGCTAAGATAGCCACAGGGAACAAGTTGGCCATATATGACAAGCTGGCCGCATGCAGCAAGCTGGCAGCATAGAACACCCAGGCCTCATGTAAGAAGCTGGCCGCATGGAAGAGCTGGCCGCAAACAAGAAACAAAGTCCATATCTTGGTTAAAGTGCTGAGTGACGGCTCATTAATGCATGTCAGGGGTGTGCCTAAAGTGACAGATGTGACTAGCCGCATGAGAGAAGTGGTCGTTGTGCCTAGCCAATAAATGCGTGTAAGAAGAAAAGACAAAGCTATGAAAAGGAGTGCAAGGTCGGTGCCGATTCATGCGCCTAGGAGAATAGAACATTTCTCTCCAGCCGTATGCTTGTTTGGCCGCATGAATACTTCAGCCACATGCTTAGACTTTTTCAAAGCACATTTTTTTAAAACTCCCGTGAAACAGTCACGTGCCTAATAAGATAGGCACATGCTGCAAAGGAATGAGGCGGAGAGTGCATGCCATATATGATAAGCTGGCCGCATAGTTATCTCGGCCACATATTGTCCTGGCCACATGAAGTTTTCATCGTCCCAATAGCAAGTCCCTGCCATGGAAGCTCCAATATTTTTGAAAAAATATTTTCTTGGTAAAACTCTCATTTCAAGTCCGAATCCAGCAAAGTAAAGTTTTAAAACACTTAAAATTGAATGCTCAACAACATAGAACTACTAAAATTTGAAAACAACAAGTTTTAAAGAATCAAAACCATGGAAATCTCAAGAACATCCAAAAACTTAGAACTCAGATCTACTAAAATCAAGACCACAAAACCCACAATACCAAGAAATAAATATGTAGAGAACTCCATAGAGCAGAATATAAGCAAATAAAATGCAAGAAAACCAAAGACATCTAAATGTGCAAGTTCTTCCTCATTGGCAAGATATAATTGCCTAAACCCACTACTAAACAACTACCACTACTACCACCAAGGGGAGGGTCCACGGCTAAGGGAGAGTGCTCGGGTTCGGCCAAGGAAGGAGAGGGAAGAGAAAAGAAAAGGAAAAAAGAAAAGTGAAATAATGAGGAAGAGAGAGAAAGGGAGGAGTATATATATCAAGGGTTGGCTAACACTATTCACTATACTAGAAATTGTACAAAAGCAGCTAGAAAATCCAAAAAATATACGGGAAGCAATTATACAGCAATAACACACATATACCATATTACAAATATAAAAAATACGAAAATAGAGAGATGGATCTCACACAAATCGTTGCCCAGCATGCGACAAAAGCGACAAAATAATAACCTTACAACGACAAGAATAACAGGGCATAATAATATGAATGATAGCATACAAACATACCCAACACACAATATTTAATGTGGTTCGGTTAAGCTCGAACAGTGAGAGAATTAACTTTTTTGAATCAACAAGAGAACCTTATAAGGATTACTCACACAATATCATAATGTGAAACCCTCCCTTAACGATATCTCCAATGATTATGATCTCATTCTTCCTCTTGATGACTCCATCTTATAATAGTCTCCAAGAATTGTATCTTGTGTCTTTATTTGGTCTTTCTGGGGAGATTTGAAAAACCTACCATTAAGATATGCTCGTGGATCGAGAGCGGCCACCCTTACTGGTGGAAGTGAAGCTTCACAGTTCGGTCTTTTTCTACAGCCTCGTGAAAATCTTGTAGTAAATCATGTGGCCTAGCTTTGATGGTGGATCATCGGAGTAAGTATCACACCGAAATTTCGAACTAGGTGATTCCCATTAAAATTCTGCCCGATCGTTGTGAAAGACCGAGAGATTTGAACCTTACTCCTACACGACATGATCAATTCGATCATGCACTCGCACCGGGCGCCTTCGTCAGGCTAAGCATCTTTCGGCGGAGAAAATGAGGCGACGTCTAGCTTCTCTAAGGACAAAATGCTCCCTACCGAGCTCGATGCTTTGGGTAAGTTGTGAAATCGATACCAGCAAAGTGGTCATATCTCTCTGATCGCTTCCCTGGAATCTCCAAATAGAAAAGCTTTGGAATTTTTGGGTAAAGGTATGGCACATGAGGGTTGCTCATTGATGAATTTTGATTCTCTTTAGCGCTTTTGAAAGGGCGGTTGTTGTGGGTTGCTTTGACTTGGATTAGAAGAAAAATGGAATTTGTAAGTCAACTCCCATCTCTCCTGATTATCCGCTATTTCTTTCTTAGGTTTTTAGAGAGGTATGCAAGCATACTGCCGAGTGGACATAGTCTTGGTTTTTACGTTTTCCCAAAGGAAAGAAATATTTTCGGGTATGTGCATGACCTTGCACACATAGCAGCTCTTTCGAGTCCATTTAAATTAGAGCATGTTGAGAGCCTTATAAAAGATTTCCCACAAACCCCCAAAGCAAGGAGCAATCTGGACCATCAATGCTAGTTCCTCAAATCTGAACTTTTTCCAAATTTCAGCCCTAACCAAATGTACCAACATACTGATGATATGTCGTTGGTATATTTAGTGAGCACATTTTGTGCTCAAACTTGTTGGAATGAATAAGATATTATCTAGCAGATTGGCAATATGTCGTCGTTACACCAATCTTAATACTTTTTCTTGTTCCCAGCCCTCCTTATGGACTTCTTTAATCATCATACATTGTTCATCGCATTCTTCATTGCATTTTGTAGTTAAACACGAGCCATATAAAAGAGATTGCAACACCTAAACTAATTATAACGTAGAAAAGCTCCAAATTTAGTATAAAGACTCATAACTCGAAGGATCTAACTTTGAAGCCTCTTAAGAATTATGAAGTAGAATCTTAAAGTGTGATTTAGATTGGTCACATATACAAGACAAGAAAATTGTGGCCATATGGACCCCAAGGCTTGCTTGATCAAATAACAACTCCACATGCTCTACAAACATTTCATAGTTGAGATTACATCAACCGAGGTATTTGTTGCTTCTAGTTGAATTCCCATCTGAACAATTATATTGAGCAACCTTTATATCAAAATCTTTTCATCATGAGAATTTTATCATTTAAATTTTGAGTACTTCAATCCATAATCAAAGCTCTTCACCCTTTCTAATGTGAGATTATATATATGCAATCTACAAGAAAACATGGCGAATAATACCTGAGAAGTATTAATTAGTATATTCAATGAATTGCTACCAACAGTTTTACAAAAAATCAGATTTTTCAGAAACTAATCTTCAGTATGTGAGAGTAAAAGTTGGTACATAATGGCAAGGTAAACCTCATATGAATAACATCAAAAATCATTGCTGTGTATCCATTATTGCATGAATACATTTGAACACATTAAGACCACCACAAGAAATACGATTGAACAGATAGTCCAGAAAAAGAGTGCAATTATATATAACACAAAAATGAATCAAAATAGATTGCTTATAAGATACCATTATGCGCCTACTTGTTCCTGCAATAGGTATCATGAAAAAAAAAAGAAAAAAAATCTCAAGTTTGACTGGAAGCTCAATGTAGAAAAGTCATAAAGATTTTTTTTTTTTTTTTTTTTTTTGCAATGTTTGGTATCAAGAAGTTGTTATCAAGTATATATTGGTCATTGTAAACTGATCATCAAGAAAATCGTGAGACATTATTCTCACCCTATGCAATTGTCATAATGTACTTTAATCTATTCTACTATATAATCTATTCTACTATAAAATGAGGAAGGTAGGCTTCACCATGAAACTTTTCTTTCCAAAAAGACCCTTCAATATATTTACTAATTAAAAATAATACCTACAATAAATTCCAATGACAATCATTTAAAAGATGCATTAATATATTATAGAAATCGAAGAGTTCATGCTACTTGCTAAGTCTTCTAAGCTATTACCAAGGAATTCGAATGGTTGAACTCTTAACCTATATAATTAAAAACGGCAGAATTAAACCAACTCATCAAAATCATCCATTCCAAGATACGTGCAAAGCACTTGCATATATACTAGTTCTAGCTAAAGTATAATTACCTATGATATCTTGAGTATATACGTTCAAACATCAAATTGCCAAAACCGAAAAAATGCAAAGGAACTTGGTGAGGCTACGTAATTTTTGGAAGAACCCATGACAACCTTAAATATCATCAGCTACATTTATTATAACTACTAGTTTGTCGGTAATTGAAAAGACAACCCTTGACACAAAGTTGCATGTTTGATCCAGCTACAGCCACAACAACACTTAAAACTATATTTAAGTCTAAAAAGTTAAATTGGATCTGATGCCATGGGCTAATTAGTTGCAAAATGCACCTTATAAAACACCCAAATTAAAGACCCATATCTCAGCCTCGGTTAACCCTAAACCTAACCCTAATTTCTTAAATTCCTTCCAAAATAAGGCAATTCCAAGGTTCAATCTTCTACTTTGTCCTCATCCTCTTATATCACACCAACTTGGTGATAACAACATTAAACAATTATATATTATATAATAATTTATTGTAATTCTTTATATTTTTACTTATAAATAGAAAATGTAGCAAGTCTTGATTGTAGTTTTAGCTCATGCAACCGAGGTAGCCAGCCTACAAGTTTTCCTTTAGACTTAAAAAGAGAGTCCAGAACTAACATTTTTTAGGAATTTGTTCATATATATATATGCAAATGCCAGATTGGAAAATAATTGACATCATCATAAACTAAAGCACTTCAAACTGATATAAATAAGATAGGATGAATGCGCTTTTGTAAGAAAATATTAAAAGATAGTAATTAAGGTTGTGTTTAATTGCTATGAAAGTGAGGGAAAGGAAAAGGAAACTTGGTCCTTCTAAATGAGATCAAGTTTCTACATCAAACAATTTCACTTTCTTCCTTACTCTCACTTCACAACAAACCAAACACAGCCTAAGGGTGTCTATGGTCTTCACAATTAATACATGAAACACAGCATTTAAAGTTTCCGTGGAGAAAAGAAGAAGAAGAAGACAAATATCGAATGATCAAATGACATTATATTATATTATGTTCATTCTTAATATATGTAATTAGATAATAAATTTTAGTACAGAGTTTAACTAATTGATTCATTTGTAACTTCTGCAAAACATGTGAAACTGATGACAATAACATTAATTTCATATAAATGTTACCATGTCCATCGGCATGTGTTTGGGAGTCCTTGCTCCAGCAATCGAATCAAATGACATTTTCCAAATCCATATTTAGTTCTCGAATAAGATATGCATACAATATGAGTAACTCTTGTGATTAATCAATTTCTTTGTCACTCATTTCATACATATTTCCTCTAAATTTGTGACATAGAAGATGCAACAAAATCAATATTTTTTTTTTCAATATATGAAAATAGCATATTTACCTCAATATAAGTCATGTTCGACGAGAGGTAAATGTTCACTATCCAATATACATGTAATTCAGGAATGAATTGAACAAATGTAAATGTAAAGGTCTCTATATCCATTTAACAATACTGTATCCAGTATATATATTTGATCTATATTTTTAGCTTTTGTTTTCCTGAATAAATGTTTAGCCACTATAACATACTCATCATACATTACATTACTAAAAATGGGAATAAATTAATCTAATGTTGAGATTTCATCTAAAAGACATAATTAATTATATCTAAGAAACTGAAAATATAATTAGCATTCATAGGCATCAGCTGTATCAGCTGAAAAATGCTTATAATCAGTTAGGACAATTTCTGATTTCTTGCACAATGAATAAAATCATCACTTAATCAAACTGATACTTGTGCACATATAATCACCAGAAGAAAATATATATATATAATTCAAAACAAGTATACAAGCAAAGATCCAACTTCAGCTCCCTAAGTTCGACAATTTCATCACCAATAAAAGGAACTAAGGCTACGGATCTTCATACACAAAAGATTAATTATGACAATTAATAATTTTAATATGGAATTGATGTTGTAGGCTTTTGAGAACATGGCTTGGATTTGTATACCTCAGCCTTCTGGAGATAAAATTCCTGATCTTGTGGCTATGGCTAGCTCGACCGAAAAAGCTTCTACTGATCCATCCCCTTCGGAAGAAGTTCATAGCTAGCAACGACATCGGCATCATCCCTGATCAACGGGTAGTCTTTGCTCTGGTGGTAACCCAGCATGAAAAGAGGGATCGTGTTGTTGTCGACAAGCCTCGATCTTCCCTGGCTAAGTGAGGAACAACTTGAATACTCCAAAATTGAGCTGACAAGTGAAGGCACCTTCTCCATGGAATCGTAACGGAGGTGGTGCTCCGTCGAATCAAACTGGCCTATTAACATCTTCTTCTTCTCCATCGTTCTACACCTCGCGCGAGCTCTGGCTTTAGCCCTCGACTCTCTTCTAGAGACGGTCTTGAACGCAGCTAGTCTGAAAGAGGAAGGTTGCGACTCCTTCGCCTTCTCGTAAAGCACGTGATGATCAGATGTCTGCAAAGAGTTCGACGAGTTGGTACACTTCGGGGGGCTGCTGCAGCCTGCGGGGATATCAATCAGTACGGCCGAGGGGACAACGTTGGCGCCATGTGCGGCCTGCTCGATCGCGGACTTGGACTGCTTGAGGAGCCAGTCGACCGTGGCGCTGGCCTTGTCGAACCCGAGCATGTCCTGGAGGGCGAAGAACCTGTTGGCGACGTCGATAGAGAGCCGCATCCTCCTGTCCCTGAGCCCCTGCGCGGTGCAAATCTTGCTGTGCCGATCGTTCCTCAGGCCGCGGCGCCTCTTGCCGCCGCCGCCGCCGCCACCACCATCGCTTCGGTCTTTCGGCGCCGGTGCCGGATCCAGTGGAGGCAGTGGTGTTCCAAAGCTGAAGAATGGAAGATTATAGTAATCAACAGAAGTAAGAAGAGGAGGAGGAGGAGGAGGAGTACTATTGTCAACTTCAAGATCATTATCAAAACAAGAGGAGGGGGGATCAAAGAGGAAAGAGGAATGGTTGGGGTATGGCAACATCGATCTGTAAGTTTGTGGTCAGCACTGATTTGGCAAATGACAGTTAAAGGAGAAGAAAAATATATTAATGGCACAGAATTGGGAGGGAGGGAGAGACAAGCAAGAGAGGGAGCGGTGAGGGAGGGAGGAAGAAAGCCGTAGCAGAAATGATGAACCAAAAGCCACAGAATTTGATGTACTGTCTCTTGTTGCTTTTGGTGTCATCAGTGTGAGGAAGTGGACACACATATAGAGAAATAGTGTGTGTGTGTGTGTTAGTCTAGCTAGGGTTTTACTCTCACTCTCTGAAATAGTAAGAAGAAGTAGGCCTTAATTGCAAGTCATTGTCCTAAGGACAATAATTTCTCTCTCTCTCTACTGAGCTACATTAGAATCAGACAGTACTATTGCATGTATGATTGTCTTTGGCAGTGATCCTGCCCCCACATTGACTCACAACAAATAGTCAGGGAAGAGAATGGCAGCACTACATTAATTAACTATGGACATGCAGTTGAGATAATATACTTAAGACTCAATGCGGTGGTATAATTTCTAGGGTTTGGAATTGAGGGGAAATAGTAGGGCTAGATTTTATAGGGGCTGTGTTAGGGTTTTGAGGGGATTCAAAAGGTGTTTGGTTTGGTTATGTACTTATATGTGCACTACTAAAATACTAAAGAAACAATCCTGCAATAGAAAATAGGACATCGAGTTGAGATTTACGTGAAGTTGTTAGAGGTGCCTTTAGGCTTTTGGTTGTATTTTTAGGATTTGAAAGTGAGAGCAATAAGCCACTAGACTTTATAGGTCTATGTTAGGGTTTTGAGGGGATTCAAAAGGTGTTTGCACTACTTAAAAATTGTAAATCAGAGACGCATACGGGCGGCAGACTCATCATGTCGTTGACCACTGATGGATCGGCGGCAAGAAAGAGTTGAATCTCATACGAGATATAAGTCCGTCGCTGAAATGTCGCATAATCTGTCGCTATATTACATGGTAACCTGAGGAAGACTGATGGGCGATGAACATTTCATCGTTGTCTTTAAGATTGGTGACGGACAAGTCATCGAAGATCCTTTACCTAGGACAGAATAGATTAAGTTTTGTCCTAGCATCATTTAGATCATTCTACTTCTCCAAATTCAGCCCCTTTCGATTCTCCTTCTCCCAGGCGACCTCTCAATCATTAGGCACCCCCGACGTTCCCCTCTAGACCCTCGCTCCAATTGCATGCGCCCCTCTAGACCCACGCCTTGTTCCGCCTCTGCTCCAGCCACCTCCAGTCCCTTCTCACGTTCCCTCCACTGCCTCCTCCCTCCTTTCCTCCGACAAAGGTAAACCCTAACCCTATTATTTTACAGTAATTACTTACCTAAATTAATTTTTCTATACCTAAATTTTTCTATATATTTTGATTATGCTTTTCTACATCTAAATTGGACGTTCAATTTGGCCCTTAAAAAGGTTTTGCAATATTATTTCGTCCCTAAAAGTACATACAGTTCTTGCCAGACATCGAGGTTGCAGAGGATATACATGTCCATAAATACAACCTAACACATGACCCATGGCATGGCTTGGGGCTATGCGGCTAGGTTTGGATGAGCGAGTCGCATGTGGAGGGGACAGGGTCTGCTTTAGGCGGCGCATGCAGCGCATGGTTTTCTGTGCCTTTAGAAATATGAGGCACGAGCGGCTGCTTTCGGCGTTTGGCGGCGTTGTCTGCCTCGTGCTGTACAGCGTAACCGAAGGCGGAGGCGGCGTCTGAGGCATTAACACCCGATTTTGGGAGATTTGGTCGGTCAGCGCATATGCGACTGGTGTTTCCTCAGGCCGCATAGGTGTTGTTTTCTTCTATTTGTATAGAGGACCTCCTCTTTCATTTGAGGAGAGAGAATACATAAGGAAAACCAAGAACACCAGATCATATGCGGCCCAGAGTGTCTTTCTCTCACATGGTGTTTTCGAGTATTTTCGAAGGTGACTTTGAGCGTCCAGAAGTTCTTTTGTGAACTTACTGGTTCCTGGGGGAAGATCGTCTGTACGGCGAATCTTGCTTTGAGCAACAGTAGTTTTGACCACCCCAACAAGGAGCTTCTCTTCATTTTTTTTCTTTGCTTCGTTCTTTCTCATTGTAGCATCTGCGAACGTAAAGAGAAGAACGTTTTACTTGTTGCTTGTTGTAATCTTCATTTTATTCGGAGCCAGTTTGTAACATGTTCTTGGTTCGTGCTTCATTGGAATCGAGAAATATCGGATGAGGAACTCTTGTGTGAATCTCTGATCTAGATGACAACTTGGGTTCCAGTAGAGAGCGACCTTCGGGTCTCGCTAGCAGCTCTGCTATGGTCCACGTTCTACCATCTTTGATCCGTCTCGGAAATAACATATCTTTGGCGAAACAAATTAGGCCAACGACAAAAAACAGTGGAAGGAGTAAATATACAATCACACGTGAACCTTAAGGCTTAAACCAAAACATCACAACTATGTTATGTATATAATACTCTCCTCTCATACACACACATGCACACTCAAACATGGACATAAATCCCATTGGATATAAAGTACGTACATTCAGGTTGCAAAGTCAAACACTTAATCCAAGTTTGTAATTCCAGCGAACATGTTATATATTAGCACTATCAAAACAATCTTACAATTGTTTTCATTTCAAATAATCATTAGTACAAATCATTAATAGCTTATGAAAATAAATAATGTTCTATTGGAATATCTCCGAAAATATAACAAAACAAAGAAAAGCAGATTGTATCGTATATTGTGAGTCGTGAGATACAGTTTAGATAAGATACGAAAGATCATGTTGCATAGAAGATTATGTCATGTCAAGCATTGGATGATGTATCTTCATATAATAACAAGTATGAAATCAGAAATTGCATAAGATTGAGATTTTAATCCCTTTTTCACGTTTCAAATTAGGATTGCTCATCTTGTTTATTTTGTTGAATTGGGATTTAATCTCTCTTTTTTCTCTCTAAATCAGGATTAAATGGAGTCGTTTTCTTGCTATAAATAAGGGAGTGTAATCAAATGAAGAAGTGCTGACTTATGAGAAATTACTGAATACTCGTGAACCTCTCGCAGATTTTATCCTTGTTTGTTCCTCTCATCTTCCGCTTTCTCTTCTTCTTCCTTGCTCTGTTCAATTCATTGACAAATTCGTCACGTAAAAGTCCTTTCAGCAATACATTTGGACAAGAGGGAAAGAAAGAGGGGCATTCTGTTATGACAATGACCATCTTATGTCAAACTCAATCCATGTTTAATGTGCTAGAAAAGTAAGAGGTTATAAAAGCATTAAAGAGCCTAGAAGGCAGGATAACAATTGGGGTTGTCAACATCAAAGGAGCAGGACGAGTGGTTGTCAACCGCAAAGTTAGTCATTGTGGTCTCTGACAACAATCATCATAGCAAATACCTTAAAATGCCCAACTGAGAAAATATGAGGAAAAATAGTTGTTACGGTAGTGCTTGCTGGTGTTGGTTTTTGTTGCCCCTACAATCGAAAAACAGTTTTTTTCACTTGAAAGTAAGATAGGGGAGGGGATATATATCCGATTTATATCAAGTCACAGTATAAGAAATTAAGATTAATCTTCATAAGATCTTCAGTGAATCGGTGATACGGTGGAACACATGAAGTTTAGACGATTGTAGCTAATTACAATTTATGATCTTGTCCAGTCTACTGAGATTTGCTTATACTTTTGCGAGCTTTGTAACTTGGTAGCAAACTCATAAAAAAAATTGATTAAGGAAGAATCATATATATACGTAGTGTCATGAAGATGTCCAACAGTTTAATCATCACCATATATATTTGTGTACAAGAGTCCGCAAGAGGATTAGCTTACCTCTGCACAACATAATTTTCATATCTTATTGGAGAAGTTGTGAAGTTTCTAGATTTGTTTATGTATTTAAGTGCAAATAGGCCTTCTTTTTCTTTAGCTTTCTCATGTCCATACCCAACTTCCTTCTGATGGGAAAAAGCTTGGATGAGAATTCATGCTTGTCTCTGAGATTCAACCAAAACATGTAGCACTTGAAACTGAAGGTTAATTGTGACTTCTATCTACGTGATCATACAAAAGAATTCCATTTCCAGATTAATCACTTGAGAAAGCCAAAATAGATAGCTGAAATCAATGCCAAGGAGCAAATCATTCCTAAACCCTTGTTTAGCTCTGGATTGAGAAGGCCATGCGATAACCTTGACCAACTTTTCCGATCAGATATCAAACATATGCCGAACCATGTGGCGCCAAATTCCTGCTTGAAACTATAGACAAGTGAGGCTTCCTATAATGATCTAAACGGCTATATGGTAAGATGCTAAGTTTGTTATAGGGAATAGAGCCACAAAACACATTCCTCAAAAGAAGCAAGGCAAAAGAAAACAAAAATACTAGGTACCAATCTAAATGGCACATGGGACAATTCAGTTGCCAAAGTATTTATTGTCTCTATGTTGTAGAAAAATATGCATGTTGACACTTTCAACAACTAAATTTTGCTAAAAAAGTTCCTACATTGCTTCTCAAGATTTTAGTACTGGTGGATGATAGTTGTTCTCAATATACAATATTAATGATTTAATTAGAGAAATATGGAGTTGGTTCAATTCTCCGAATTCTGCATGACTATTTTTTCATGGATTTGTCAGGAACTTCTATCAAACAGAGGTTCGTAAATTAAGCTATGGAGGCCAACGGATCAAGGGGGATGACGTCGAGCAAGTAGTGTTCGACGCCGGTAGCTCTTATACATATTTCACAAATGAAGCCTACACCAAGCTGATCACCTTAGTAAGTATGCGCTAGTTAATGAGTTGTGCTTGATTGCAGATGATTCTAACCTTGTGAATTTGACAGCTTGAATCTTTCTCTAATGGTTTTGTCCGGGATGACTCAGATCAGACACTGCCAGTTTGTTGGCGAGCTGATTTTCCTGTCAGGTATAGTGTCCACCAAACTAGATTGCAGCAACCATTGAAACACAAAGCTTAAGTACTGTGGTATAAATGAACATCTCATTGGCAATGTAACCTGGAGACTTAAATTTTCATCTCTTGTTGTGTCAGACACTTGGACACTTTCATCACTTGGTTTGACTGACCCCACTATTACATAGACACTTTAAAAAGAACAATGCTATGTCACGATGCGAAACAAATGTCTAAATCATTTCAACCATACTGTTAAACAATTGGGTAAGGAAAGCTATCAACACATCATATTTTAGTCTTGTTTTCCTTGATTACAACCTTTTTTTTTTCTCTCTTTCTTTCAGTACCCACATGATAATCTCGACTCACGTTCCATTCTTATCTTTTCCTTGGAACATGGTGATTAATTTTCTGAATAAAACAACTTAAAGATGAGAAAGATGTGTGTACCTTGCCTCCTTCCCCCACCACAACCCTATCCAGCCCTTTGTTATCCGGACTTTCCACTTTAAGGAGAACTACCCGTGTCGACCCGATAGGACATGAGTATGGATATGGGATCCGTATCCGATCTTCCATGGTGACAATCGGATCCTTCACGGTGACAATCGGGAGAATAGTAGTGAAGTTGATAGTTTATTTTAATGTGGTAGTGAAATAGATAGTTTATTTTAATATGATAGACTGGTAGTAAAGTAGTAGGGGAGCTGAAGGGACGGTCCCTTAGAGACTTATTCAACTAATTCAATAAAATTTACTACTGGTTTATAATCACTACCAGAAAAAGTCAAATTAGCGACGTAAAGAAACGTCGCTAAATGACCAATAAACGTCGCTAATTAGGTTTAGCGACGTTTTACAGAAGTCGCCTTTAACGACGTCGCTGAACGAAAAAACGTCGCTATACCAACGTCTTTTAGCGACGTAGATGCGTCGTTAAATTTGCGACGTTTAGCGACTCAACGTCGCTAATTAGCGATGTGCTCATTTGTCGCTTAACGTTGCTAATTAGCGATGTATATAGCGACGTTACAGCGACGTCTTTAATGACCTGGCAAAACTGTCATGTCAGCAAGTTGCGACGTACAGCGACGTTTTTAGCGACGTCATTAGCGACGTGTAGTAACGTCGCAACTTAGCGACGTATTTAGCGACGTAAAGTAACGTCGTTAATTGTACAGTAAAATAGTAAAAAAATGGATACTGAATTATTTTCAATCTATTATTCCTGCAGTATATTAATTCACAATCTATACAAATAGACCCAGAACAACCCTCCGTTGAATTTCCTGGGTTCGCCGACCCCCTTGGGTTAAACACTCAGCACCGGTAAATTAACATATATTTAATATGAATAATATAATAAAATTTGAAGAAAATAAAACATTCAGTAAATATCGTCGTAAAGAATACATCAAATATATATCCATACAACTGAGTCTCATCCTAAATAATACAAAGAATACAAATATCCAGCAAATATCCATGCAAATATCTATACTACTGCGGATCTGCAGGAGGATGACCATCGGTACGCATAAAGGATAAGAACAAATCATACTGCTCTCGTAAAATCGACACCGATGTCGATGGAGAAGGCAGTGACGTCGGTGGAGTCTGTGTCAATGTAGGCACACCAGGAGGACGTATCCGTTCCAACTCTGCGAGTCGCTGGTTATAATAATCCATGGTAGATAACAGCCTCGTACTGCTATGAACCATTGAATCCTGCATCATCTTCAGCCTCTCGCCCATGGATAGCTGTGATGCCTGCAGCTCCGTCACGCTGCGCTCTGTCGAGGCTCTAAGATCATTTGTCAAATCCCGGAGCTCCGTGATGCTGCGGTCGAGTATATCGAATCGTGCGATGAGCGTCAGATCGTCCACCTACGGCTGGGACCGGGGCTGCTCCTCCATCCTTTGCAGCAACTCGTCACGGAGAGATGCAATCTGACGGTCAACGGCCTCCTGGACTCTGGCCGACGACTGCGAGGGCTGTGAGGAATGCGCACTTGTCGGGAAGGCCCTAGATGACTGCGTCGCAACCAGGGCGGCATAGGATCTCGTACCGTAGTACGTACCCCTCTGGAGACCACCAGCAGTGGTCACCCACAGGTCGTCCGCCGACGGAGCTGGAGCGGGTTGCGAGGAAGTACCAGCCTCTTCAGTTGTAGGTGCACTAGCAGCCGCCCGCTCACGCAGCCTAAAGATACTCGGCCTAGAAAAGTTTGGATACTCGATAATTGCCTAAGTTATATTAAAATTAACACAAAGTAAAGTAATACTTACATAGGTCTGCGAGGCCCTCTCATCAATGAAATTTTTGTACTTTCGATGGGTGGCCAAGAAGACGGTCACCATGTTTGCATCCTCACCCCTCTGTACCTGTTAAAAATATATTATTTAGTACTAAAATTAAATATTTTTTTCTACTACCATTTTATCGTACTTACATTAAAATAATATATCTTAAATAAAAAATATACCAAACGACAAAAATATTCCGTCATCGGAATCGAGCCACCACACCACTTTGCAGCATTCCGCCTAGCCGCCTTGGCCTTCTCAGACCTTTCCTTGTAGCTCGAATCGTCGAATCTAGCCCTCATCGCAGTCCACTGCTCAGACGTGATCCAACCTTGGATCGGTTTTCCAGCACGATCACGAACCTTCTGGTCATCCAGAGCATCACGGATAAGCTTGGCGGCAACGGCAGAAAATATCTACTCGATCAACTCGGCCCGGTGCGGAGGATAGAAATACGTTTGCTACAATAAATAATTTAGTAAGTGAGCATCACGGATAAGTTATATAATATGCATAAATTAGAGGATTTATATAATATACTTTTACCTTGAAGTGCGCAAACCAGAACGCCTTCCTCTCCTCCGGAGCTTCAGAGTAGTTGATCCAAGGGCCGCCATAGTTGTTCCTCAGAAATAGGCCCAGGCGTCTCTGAACCGACGATGGACAATATCTATACAGAGATAATTATTTTGATCGAAAAAGTCAATATATGATGAATAAAGAAATACACGATATATATGATGCTAAACCATCTAATTGACTTACTTTGTACCGTCGGTCCAAATCTCTGTCCTCGTCTCCTCCGGAGGTGCGCATGGAGGATCTTGCTGATGCTGGGACAATGTCGGCACGACCTCCTCTACATGCTCATCTGTCTCCATGGTTCCGTCAGCAAGAGGAACGCTGGACGAGGAAGTACTATCACGCCTGAAAATACTCGTCCCAAGAGTGATGCCACGTAACGTCATCGTAGTCGGAGATGTGAATGATCGATATACTGTAGTACTGGGCGACGACGATCCGGAACCAACAGTAGGCAGTACCGGAGGAGCACTATGTCTACCTCGGGACCTGCCGAACCCTCCGCGCCGTCCTGTCATACCTGACATATGATGAATAAAGAAATTCACAAATATATAGTACATTCTACAGTCAAAATGTTATGCATATCTCACAGCATTCATAGAATTGTATAGTAAATAACCAGTGGTGTCACAAGTCTAAATGGATAGTAGATTCTACAGTCAAAATATAATACATATATTCATCAAAATAGTATATTCTACAGTCGAAATATAGTTACATTCTACAGGCAAAATATTTTATTTTTAATCATCTTCACAAAATTTATCTTGTTCGTCTTCCTCGTCCTCCTCTTCCTCTTCCTCCTCCTCGTCTTCACTTGCATCTACTTCGTCTTTGTCTTCGTCTTCCTCTTCGGATAATTCTACATCTTCTACATTATTACTCGTGTAATGAGTAACTTCCATTATGTCCACATCTACAATATTTGTTACAAGAGGTAGCTCGTCCTCCTGATAAGTTATTTCGTCAATGTCAAAGGTATTTCTAGCTTTAGTCTTGCATACTGTCCACCAATCCGACCTCGCTGTCCCCCGTCTAGGATAAATTGTGAAGTACACGAGCTGAGCCTGACTTGATAGGACAAAACGGTTCGTAGCCTTGATATCTACGCTTGTAGTTTATATCCACAAGGCCATGCTTGTCAATTTTCCAACCTTGATCTTGAATCGGATCGAACCATTCACACTTGAATAGCACGATATTAGCAGGTTCTGTGTCATAATTATATGTCAACTCCATAATCTCTCGTAAGATGCCAAAGAAATCATTGCTTGGATCGAAGTCTTTGTAGTTCGAAGATTTGATACACAAACAACTGTTTTTCGTGGAATCAAGATCCAGAAAGCTGTCTCTGATAGGAGCATTTGTTGGCTTGAACCTAAACCCATTCACACATAAACTTGGCCATATTTTAACAGCAGTAATTGGTCCCTTGGCTAGAGTTCTAATAGATTCAATCTCGGGTGTTATTAGACGATCGACCTAAATACCAAAGTAGCGATAGTAAGTTATTTGTTTTGCAAGTGCAGAAATAAAAAGTAATTACCAAGCACCTTACATATGCGCTCAACCAAGAAGGAAAATGGTATATCATTTCTTGTTCTACTTCTTCGTCTGTTATGTAGGGTCTAACCGACCTCAACTCATCATTATATGTGCTGAAAAATAATAAAGTAACTGATGATTAGTAGCATAATAGTAGTTTATACTATTACATTGAGATGATATAAACGTGGACGTATTAATTACTTACCCCTCTAGCTTCTCCACTTCATCCTCGTCGCAATTAAGTAATATATACAACTGAGCAGACCTTAGCTCGTCGGCATTCAAATATCTCTTCTTAATTTTTCCCGAAGGCTTTCCGGACGCATTGAATACTTTGAGTATTGCATCATTAGATTCCTGATATCTGTCGTCGTTTCTCGGAGCTTTCATTCTATTAGTAGCAACATGAGGTTTGAAATACATCAAGAAAAAGTTTATAATCTCCTCGAGAACATAAGCTTCACAAATAGAGCTCTCAACCCGTGCCTTATTTTTTACCTTTCTCTTTAGGTGATTCAGATGCCGCTCGAAGGGGTACATCCACCGATAACCGACAGGACCACCAACGCGTGCCTCATAGGAAAGATGAATTGGCAAATGCTCCATAGAGTCGAAGAATCCAGGAGGAAACACCTTCTCGAGCTTACATAGTGTTACCGCAATGTCCTTCTGTTGCTTTTCTAGACGATCGACGAGCAACTTAGTAGAACAAAGATCTCTGAAGAATATGCTGAGCTCTGTCAATGGATCCCAAATGACCTGCAGTAAGAATTTCCAAAATGCAATCGGAATTAACCTCTCTATGAATACGTGACAATCGTGGCTCTTCATACCCGCCAGTTTGTTCTCCTTGAGGTCAACGCATCTTCTCAAGTTCGACACGTACCCGTCTAAAAACTTTAGACCCTGAATCCACGTACAAAGTCTCCCTTTATCCTCTTTCTCCAGTGAGAAAACTGACTTAGGTTGTTTTAACTTTCCATTCCCCTCCTCTATCAAATGCAATGCAAGACGTCTACATATTTCTTCTAAGTCCAACCTGGCCTTCGCATTATCTTTTGTCTTCCCCTTTACCTCCATTACAGTATTAATTATATTATCAAATACATTCTTCTCGATATGTATGACATCAAGGTTATGTCTGACGGATTGGTGCTCCAATATGGCAGATCCCAGAATATACTCCTCTTAGTCCAATTATGGGTGCGACCAAATCCGTCACACTTGTACCCCTTAGCAGGCTCTTCGATAGCACTTGATAAATCTTTTACCTCTTCCCATATCGTGTATCCGAACCACCTTGGCGGTGGATTGGCTTTCTCCACAACGCCCGCGCGAAAAGCATTCATGTTCCTTCGGTACGAATGATCCTTCGGCAGAAATTGTCGATGACAATCGAAAAAGCACGATTTGCCTTCGTGTTTCAAACGGAAAGCCTTAGTGCGGTCCATACAATACGGACATGAGAGACGACCATGAGTGCTCCATCCCGATAATATTCTATAGGCCGAAAAGTCGTTGATGGTCCACATAAGTGCTGCCCCCATCTGAAAATTCTGCTTTCTAGAAACATCGTACGTGTTGACACCTACTTCCTACAGCTGATTCAACTCATCTATCAAAGGCTGTAAATAGACATCGATATTCCTTTTCGGATTGTTCGGACCAGGAATAATAACGATTAGGAATATATACGGAGTCTTCATGCACATCCAAGGCGGTAGATTGTATGAAGTGACGATCACAGGCCAACATGAATACTGGGAGCCCAAAAGTCCGAATGGGATAAAACTGTCAGAGGAGAGCCCCAATCTGACATTACGCGGATCCGAAGCAAAATCTGGATACTCTCGATCAAAGTGCTTCCATGCTTCTCCATCGGATGGATGATCCAATACTCCTTCGATCTGTTTTCGCCTGTGCCAACTCATATTTTCTGCAGTCTCCTTAACCATAAACAACCGCTGCAACCGCGGCGTCAAAGTCAAGTAGTGCATCGAATCGGTAGACTTTCTTGCACCGACAGACTTTTCTCTACCAGTGGCCTTGTAGCGATCAGCACCACAGAATCTGTATGCATCTTCATCCTTGTCGTCTTTGTAGTACAACATGCACCCGTTGCGATATGCATCAATTTTCTCGTATCCCATCCAGAGCGATCTCACCATCCTCTTAGATCGATAGAAGTCTTTAGGCAAATTTGCACCCTCGGGCAAGATCTCTATAATCAAATCGATCAATCGATTATAGTATTCTTGCGACATGTTAAAATCGGACTTGATGCTCAATCATCTTGTAACCACCTCCAACGGTGAATGATCCTCACAACCAGGATATAGTGGAGTCCTTGCATTCTCCAGCAACTCCATAAACTTTGCAGCATCGGCATTCGGTGCCTCCTCAGCTGCATCATAATTATCCGGATTGAAACTAGGTCCCGCCGCATCAAAAACCATGTTCGTCCACCCGTCGTCATAAGCAGCGTGGTCGTGGACATCCATATACGGCTCCACATAAGGCTCCGACTCCGATGCTAGAGACACAAGTTCTCCGTGCGCGGTCCACTGATAGTAATTCGGCGTGAAGTCCTTCGAGTACAAATGATATGCGACTTCCACTTCTGGATGATATTTCAAGTTGCGATATCTCACATACGGACACTTAATTTTGGTACCGTCCATGTACTGAGGGAACGCCTTGGCGAACTGCAGGAACTGTTGTACACCCTCAATGAATTCATCCCACACACCGTACATGTCATCAAGATGACGGTTGTACATCCATGAACGATGACGCAGATAGTAATTCATATCTATTTCTAGATACTTTTGCAAAAATGACAATATGTGTCCTATAAATTGTTACATAAAGTGTGATTCTCTGGAGGAAGGTAAGAACTGCTCTAACTTGATACACAATGTCCTAACTTGTTAGAGGAATTGGCTATGTCAAGAAGAGGGTTTGAGTTTCCACCATATGCTCCATCCATGGGAACACCTCAATCCCCTCTAAACATATCAAATATACCACAATTTGGTATAAATCCAGCTTGAATGGCACCAAATCTACCACAATTTGGTATGATCCCTACTGGAGTAGCTCAATCCATTCCTCAAACAAATCAAACAACCCCAGTATAATAATTTTTCATCAAAACCCTTGCCAAACTGCAACATATTACCAATTTTCTCATAACCAGATAACAACTCCAGGATTTTAAGCAACTCGTACTCAATCCAAATGTCACTGCACTAAACCCTAGTTTTCCTACATCACCTATGATATCTTCCCCATGTATAAGTGCATAGTATGCATAGGTTGTGTAACACCCCGTTCCGCTCAAGCGGACTGCCGACTCAATTGGCAAAAGTGCAACTGTCCCGACCCACTTTGCCTCGATCAAGAAGCAAAGGATATCCAGACTTGCCCCTACAGGAATCCGGCTTGGACTTTCAGAGGCTCGCTCAGACGTATCGCTCTACCGAGGCGAATCATCGCTAAGGTGGGTGGCTACGGTGAACTTGTCTTTGCTTAGCCAGCACACATAAAATCTGGAATGTTTATGCTAGTCGCTAGGTGAATCACCCCCTGCATGCTAATAAATCCAACGCACCTAGCTAAGGGAATAATCCCAACTCATATTGCTTGCTAGAACATGGAAATTGAAATACTGCTTATATTCAGACCCTAGCATGCTAAGTCCCTTAACGGTTTCATCTCTCGGACTACCTTCGGGCCCGAGCAACGTGCCTGCTTATGTTCCTAGGAACGCATGCTTGTCTGCTTGAATGTTGCCGTGTTTTCATCCAACTTCGGGAGACTACTCAGTAGTCGTTCCGTGTATGATTGACCCTGCAAGTATCCAGGACCGTTAGGTCACCAGGCAGCCCCGAACCAGGGGAATGCATCAAGACAAGTTATTGTACAAAGAACAAGATCCAAGTATCCCGTGTACTCGTGTACTCGTGTTCCCGTGCACTCGTGTTCTCGTGTTCTCTTGTTCAAAGTGCACGCGTGTTCTCGTGTATCTCGTGATAATTGAATGACCCAAAAAGAAAGTGCATATCGCGGACAACTCGGAAACGAGGTATAGTTCCACGGACGGTCACCGGGGCACTGGGGCCAATCCGATCCGGATGGAACTCTTGTGTGGTCCCTCGTGTTCGGGCGAGTAGTTTGTAGCACCTCGTGTACTTACGTTGCATTCCACTTTCCCGGGACCACATCACGTGTGTAGTCCATCGTGTGCGGACAAGATGGTTTGTAGCACATCGTGTACTTTGTTGCATTCTATCTTGGCCTTGGACTACTTCATGTACAATCCATCGTGTACGGGCGAGATGGTTCGTAGCGCATCGTGTGCTCTCGTTGCGTTTCATTCTCGTCTGGGATTAGTCCTTTATGGCTATGCCAGCGACTCATGTTCATATAGATAAGTCATCCTCGCTTAGCGGCTATCCGCGTGCGAGTTATTGCATCAAGAACAACTGAGCACACCAAATACTGTCCCGTTCACTGACTCTCATGTTTGCATGTTGCATATGCTATGCTCCTGAATGTTTATACATGCCCCTGCTTAAATTAACAATGTTTGCCTTGGACAGGGAAGGAGATGGTAAGTTGGTAAGTCTCGCCGTGTTTCCTCTAACATCGCACGGCGCACTGCCCGACACATTAGGCTATTCAATATCTGCATGAAACTGATCCTAAGGCAACTAGAAAGACAACTTAATAGTTGTGCACAGAACCTGTATTACGTGTTTGGATTTGTCGAGCGGGCACTACCAGAAAAAGTTAAATTAGCGACGTCTAAAAACGTCGCTAAATAACCAAAAATCGTCGCTAATTAGGTTTAGCGACGTAATTAGCGACGTTTCAAAGCAGTCGGAAAATACCAAGTCGCTAAAACAAAAAACGTCGCTAAACGTCGCTATGCCGACGTTTTTTAGCGACTTTAATGTGTCGCTAAATTTAGCGACGTTTTGCGACGCCAAGTCACTAAAAAGCGACGTTTAGAAAAGTCGCTAAACGTCGCTGATTAGCGACATCTATCACGACGTTACACCGACGTCTTTAATGACCTGGCTATACTGCCATATCAGCAATTGGCGACGTTTAGCGACGTAATTAGCGACGTTATTAGCGACGTCCTTAGCGACGTTTTACAGCGTCGCTAAGTAGCGACGTAATTAGCGACGTAAATTAACGTCGCTAAACGTCGCTAATAACGTCGCTAATTTTTAAAAAAAAAATAATAATGTGCAGAAGCAAACATTGGTGATTCCCTGCAATTTTACATCATCTTCATCATACACACCAACATGATTCAATCTAGTTAACTATATAATTCAATTAAATTAAAGACCACAAGAAGTATCAATCCAATTAAATATGGATAACTATATAATCCAATTAAATTAACTAAAAAATTAAAGACCACAAGAAGCATCATACATCATGTCTATTGTTGAAGTATCAATAATTCATAAATAATAATAAAAATAACTATACTACTACGGATCTGCAGGAGGCTGACCAGCGGCGCGCTTGAAGGATAACAACTCCTCATACTTGTCCCGTGGAATCGACACCGATGTCGATGGAGAAGGCAGTGACGTCGGTGGAGGCCGTGCCCGCTCCAAGTATGCGAGTCGCTGGTTGTAAGAATCCAGGGTAGATAACAGCCTCGTACTGCTATCACCCATTGAATCCTGCATCCTTGTCAGGTTCTCGCCCATCGATAGCTGTGACGCATGCATCCTCGTCAGCTTCTCGCCCATCGATAGGTGTGACGCCTGCAGCTCCATGATGTTGCGATCATTGGAGGCTCTAATATCATTTGTCAATTCTCGTAGCTCCGTCATGCTGCGGTCGAGCATATCCAATCGTGCGATGAGCATCGGATCGTCCGCCTGCGGCTGGGACCGGGACTGGTCCTCCATACTTCGCAGCAAGTCGTCACGGAGAGATGCAATCTGACGGTCAACGGCCTCCTGGACGGCCTCCTGGACTCTGGCCGACGACTGCGAGGGGTGTGTGGAATGCACAGCTGTCGGGGAGGCCCTAGATGACTGCGTCGCAACCAGGGCACCATAGGAGCCCGTACCGTAGTACGTACCCCTCGGGAGACCACCAGCTGCGGTCACCCACAGGTCGTCCGCCGACGGAGATGGACCGGGCTGCGACGAAGCACCAGCCTCTCCAGGTGTAGGTGCACTAGCAGTCGCCCGCTCACGAAGCCTAAGATACTCGGCCTAGAAAAGGTTTGGAAACTCAATAATTGCCTAAGTTATATTAAAATAAACACAAAGTAAAGTAATACTTACATAGGTCTCTGAGGCCCTCTCATCAATGAGATTTCTGTCCTTGCGATGGGTGGCCAAGAAGACGGTCACCATGTTTGCATCATCACCCCTCTGTACCTGTTAAAAATATATTTTTTATTACTAAACTTAAATATTTTTTCCAAGTACCATTTTATGGTACTTATATTAAAATAATATATTTTAAAAGAAAAAATATACCAAACGACGGAAATGTTCCGTCATCGGAATCGAGCCACCACACCACTTGGCAGCATTCTGCCTAGCCGCCTTGGCCTTCTTAGACCTTTCCTTGTAGCTCGGATCGTCGAATCTAGCCCTCATCGCAGTCCACTGCTCAGGCGTGATCCAACCTTGGATCAGTTTTCCAGCACGATCACGAGCCTTCTGGTCATCCAGAGCATCTCGGATAAGCTTGGCGGCAACGGTAGGAAAGAGCCGCTCAATCAACTCGGCCCGGTGCGGAGGATAAAAATACGTTTGCTACAATAAATAATTCATTAAGTTAGCATCACGAATATGCATAAATTAGAAGATTTATTTAATATACTTTTACCTGGAAGTGCGCAAACCAGAACGCCTTCCTCTCCTCCGAAGCCTCAGAGTAGTTGATCCAAGGGCCACCGTAGTTGTTCCTCAAAAATTGGCCCAGGCGTCTCTGAACCGACGATGGACGATATCTATACAGAAATAATAATTTAGATTACTGAAAAAGTCAATATACGATGAATAAAGAGAAACACAAATATATACTAAACCATCTAATTGACTTACTTTGTACCGTCGGCCCAAATCTCTGTCCTCGTCTCCTCCGGTGGTGCGCATGGAGGATCTTGCTGATGCTGGGACAACGTCGGCACGACCTCCTCTACATGCTCATCTGTCTCCATGGTTCCGTCAGCAGGAGGAACGCTGGACGAGGGAGTACTATCACGCCTGGAACTACTCGTCCCAGGAGTGATGCCACGCAACGTCGTCGCAGTCGGAGATGTGGCTGATCGATATACTGGAGTACTGGGCGACGATGATCCGGAACCAACAGTAGGCAGTACCGGAGTGGCACTCTGTCTACCTCGGGACCTGCCGAATCCTCCGCGTCGTCCTGTCATATCTGATAACAACATATGATGAATATAGAGAAACACAAATATATACTACATTCTACAATCAAAATGTGATACATATCTCAAAGCATTATACAGTCAAAATATAATACATATATTCGTTAATGTCAACATCTACTTCTACATGCAATATTTACAGTCCAAATACAGTTACATTCTACATGAAATATTTTATATTTTCAATCATCTTCAGAAAATTTATCTTGTTCGCCTTCCTCGTCCTGCTCTTCCTCTTCCTCGTCTTCACTTTCATCTACTTCGTCGTCCTCTTCGGATAATTCTACATCTTCTACATTATTACTCGTGTAATGAGTAACTTCCGTTGAGTCCACATCTACAATATTTGTTACAAGAGGTAGATCGTCCTCCTGATAAGCTATTTCGTCAATGTCAAAGGTATTTCTAGCTTTAGTCTTGCATACTGCCCACCAATCCGACCTCGCTGTCCCCCGTCTAGGATAAGTTGTGAAGTACACGAGCTGAGCCTGACTTGATAGGACAAATGGTTCGTAGCCTTGATATCTACGCTTGTAGTTTATATCCACAAGGCCATGCTTGTCAATTTTCCAACCTTGATCTTGAATCGGATCGAACCATTCACACCTGAATAGCACGATATTAGCAGGTTCTGGGCCATAATTATATGTCAACTCCACAATCTCTCGTAACATGCCAAAAAAATCATTGCCCGGATTGACGTCTTTGTAGTTTGTAGATTTGATACACAAACCACTGTTTTTCGTGGAATCAAGATCCAGAAAGCTGTCTCTGATAGGAGCATTTGTTGACTTGAACCTGAACCCATTCACACAGAAACTTGGCCATATTTTTACGGCAGTAATTGGTCCCTTGGCTAGAGTCCTAATAGATTCAGTCTCGGGTGATATTAGACGATCGACCTAAATACCAAAGTAGCGATAGTAAGTTATTTGTTTTGCAAGTGCAGAAATAAAAAGTAATTACCAAGCATCTTACATATGCGCTCAACCAAGAAGAAAAATGGCATCTCATATCTTGTTCTACTTCTTCGTCTGTTATGTAGGGTCTAACCGACCTCAACTCATCATTATATGTGCTAAAAAATAATGAAGCAACTGCTGATTAGTAGCATAATAGTATCTTATACTATTACATTGAGATGATGTAAACGTGGACGTATTAATTACTTACCCCTCTAGCTTCTCCACTTCATCCTCGTCGCAATTGAGTAATATATACAATTGAGCAGCCCTTAGCTCATCGTCATTCAAATATCTCTTCTTCATTTTTCTCGAGGGCTTTCCGGATGCATTGAATACTTTGAGTATTGCATCATTAGATTCCTGATATGCGTCGTCGTTTCTGGGAGCTTTCGTCCTATTAGTAGCAACATGCGGTTTGAAATACGTCGAGCAAAAGTTTGTAATCTCCTCAAGAACATAAGCTTCACAAATAGAGCCTTCAACCCGTGCCTTATTTTTTACCTTTCTCTTTAGGTGATTCAGATGGCGCTCGAAGGGGTACATCCACCGATAACCGACAGGACCACCAACACGTGCCTCATAGGAAAGATGAATTGGCAAATGCTCCATAGAGTCGAAGAATCCAGGAGGAAACACCTTCTCGAGCTTACATAGTGTTACCGCAAACGTCGCTATTTGCGTCGCTAAACGTTACGGTCGTCGCTAAACACGTTGCTAAATATTTCTAATATAAACATCGCTATTTGCGTCGCTAAACGTCGCTAACTTAGATATATTAGCGACGTTTAGCGACCAAAATTGAACTTATAGCGACTAATCTTATAAAAACTGAACATAAGTCGCTAAACGTCGTTAAATGTCGCCAATTAGCGACGTCTACCGACGTTTTACATGGAGTCGCTAAATTAGCGACGTTTTTACCTGGAGTCGCTAAAAAACGTCGCTAATCTCGCTTATTCTAGTAGTGGGGCGAGTAGCTTCCCCACCAGTGCATTCAATGTACTGATAATCCACCAGTTTGTATGCAGGGTGCGGGAGAACCTCGTTCGGTGCGGATGCCTCCAACGTACGTGCTAAGGCCAGGAGTTTTCCTCTGAAGCCTTGTAACGGTGCGTCCGGGACTGAAGCACATATACAAGACATAAGTTGTGAACATCGCCTGACCATCGCCTGTACATTCATTCCATAGTTGTAGCCACTTGGCACGCTTTTACTGTTTCAGAGAGAGGCTTGAGCGACTTGTAATCTTGGCTATACGCCGCCTGTAACACAAGTTTATATCAATAAAAGAGCTTGCTTTACTTCAACTTGTGTTTCAATGCTTCCGCTATATTTGTCGACTCAGTGAACCTGTTACCGATCGCCTATGCGTTCATGACTCCGCTGCACTCGGACAATCTGTGCGACTCTGTGGCTTAGAACTCTTGCCGCCAGCCAATGAACCATGGCCTTGCACGGACGTGGATCACGCTCTTGCGGCATCACGCCCGGATGGGTTAAGCGATCGTTCCGCGGGAGCGCTGGCGAGGGTGATTCCCGCCTAGCAGGAACGGCCGATTGCCTGCGGGAGATCGGGGCGTGACATGTTGGTATCAGAGCCTGGCTTCTACGCCTTTGGACTTTGATTCGATATCTCTGTTTCGAAAGCTCATTCGTGGGTTATGTGCACGCTCTCTCTCAATGCCTCGATGGGATGTTCCAACAATAAGTCTAAATACTTTCAAAATACGTTTTGATTGATATGATTGCCTGTCTGGTTGTATGCTGCGAGTGGCCCTTGTGCCAACCTGTGCGAACCCCTGAGAGTATCGCTAGTAGCTTGTCCGATTTTTACTAACCCTAAGTTTGGCTGAATGCATCTATTCGAGGGACGCCTTGAACTAGTGCACCATCCAAGACTTAGAAAAGGTGAAACTCGAGTGCTAAGACTTCGCTATCACTGAGCTGGTTGACGTGTTCACGCTAGAGGGTACCTTCGAAAGTGCGCACGATCCAGTCTAAGCGATATGCTGATTTCGACGCTTGTGCAAGTGAAGATCCAATGAACAAGTACAACGACTTGTCTAGGATTGCCTCAACCCTAGATTACTGCTTGTCCTCAGTAAGTCTCGAGGACGAGACTTTTTCTAAGTTGGGTAGGATGTAACACCCCGTTCCGCTCAAGCGGACTGCCGACTCAATCGGCAAAAGTGCAACTGTCCCGACCCGCTTTGCCTCGATCAAGAAGCAAAGGATATCCAGACTTGCCCCTACAGGAATCCGGCTTGGACTTTCAGAGGCTCGCTCAGACGTATCGCTCTACCGAGGCGAATCATCGCTAAGGTGGGTGGCTACGGTGAACTTGTCTTTGCTTAGCCAGCACACATAAAATCTGGAATATTTATGCTAGTCGCTAGGTGAATCACCCCCTGCATGCTAATAAATCCAACGCACCTAGCTAAGGGAATAATCCCAACTCATATTGCTTGCTAGAACATGGAAATTGAAATACTGCTTATATTCAGACCCTAGCATGCTAAGTCCCTTAACGGTTTTATCTCTCGGACTACCTTCGGGCCCGAGCAACGTGCCTGCTTATGTTCCTAGGAACGCATGCTTGTCTGCTTGAATGTTGCCGTGTTTTCATCCAACTCCGGGAGACTACTCAGTAGTCATTCCGTGTATGATTGACCCTGCAAGTATCCAGGACCGTTAGGTCACCAGGCAGCCCCGAACCAGGGGAATGTATCAAGACAAGTTATTGTACAAAGAACAAGATCCAAGTATCCCGTGTACTCGTGTACTCGTGTTCCCGTGCACTCGTGTTCTCGTGTTCTCTTGTTCAAAGTGCACGCGTGTTCTCGTGTATCTCGTGATAATTGAATGACCCAAAAAGAAAGTGCATGTCGCGGACAACTCGAAAACGAGGTATAGTTCCACGGACGGTCACCGGGGCACTGGGGCCGATCCGATCCGGATGGAACTCTTGTGTGGTCCCTCGTGTTCGGGCGAGTGGTTTGTAGCACCTCGTGTACTTACGTTGCATTCCACTTTCCCGGGACCACATCACGTGTGTAGTCCATCGTGTGCGGACAAGATGGTTTGTAGCACATCGTGTACTTTGTTGCATTCCATCTTGGCCTTGGACTACTTCATGTACAATCCATCGTGTACGGGCGAGATGGTTCGTAGCGCATCGTGTGCTCTCGTTGCGTTCCATTCTCGTCTGGGATTAGTCCTTTATGGCTATGCCAGCGACTCATGTTCATATAGATAAGTCATCCTCGCTTAGCGGCTATCCGCGTGCGAGTCATTGCATCAAGAACAACTGAGCACACCAAATACTGTCCCGTTCACTGACTCTCATGTTTGCATGTTGCATATGCTATGCTCCTGAATGTTTATACATGCCCCTGCTTAAATTAACAATGTTTGCCTTGGACAGGGAAGGAGATGGTAAGTTGGTAAGTCTCGCCGTGTTTCCTCTAACATCGCACGGCGCACTGCCCGACACGTTAGGCTATTCAATATCTGCATGAAACTGATCCTAAGGCAACTAGAAAGACAACTTAATAGTTGTGCACAGAACCTGTATTACGTGTTTGGATTTATCGAGCGGGCGAGTAGCTTCCCCACCAGTGCATTCAATGTACTGATAATCTACCAGTTTGTATGCAGGGTGCGGGAGAACCTCGTTCGGTGCAGATGCCTCCAACGTGCGTGCTAAGGCCAGGAGTTTTCCTCTGAAGCCTTGCAACGGTGCGTCCGGGACTGAAGCACATATACAAGACATAAGTTGTGAACATCGCCTGACCATCGCCTGTACATTCATTCCACAGTTGTAGCCACTTGGCACGCTTTTACTGTTTCAGAGAGAGAGGCTTGAGCGACTTGTAATCTCGGCTATACGCCGCCTGTAACACAAGTTTATATCAATAAAAGAGCTTGCTTTACTTCAACTTGTGTTTCAATGCTTCTGCTATATTTGTTGACTCAGTGAACCTGTTACCGATCGCCTATGCGTTCATGACTCCGCTGCACTCGGACAATCTGTGCGACTCTGTGGCTTAGAACTCTTGCCGCCAGCCAATGAACCATGGCCTTGCACGGGCGTGGATCACGCTCGTGTGACATCACGCCCGGATGGGTTAAGCGATCGTTCCGCGGGAGCGCTGGCGAGGGTGATTCCCGCCTAGCAGGAACGGCCGATTGCCTGCGAGAGATCGGGGCGTGACAGGTTGTGTACTGCAGTGTTGGAGTGTTGGGCAGGCCAAGATTTGAGTGTGAGATGTGGGAGTGTTGTGCAGGCCAAGAGGGAGTCGCAGTGTACTCTTATGCACTGCAGTGAAGAGCAGCAGCAACAAGGGGATGCACAGCAGTAGCAAGGGGAGCAACTGCAGCAGCAAGAAGAGCAACTGCAGCAGCAATGCACAGCAAGCAGCATGTCGTGTCCGTGTCCGTGTAAAAGCAACTGCAGCAGCAATGCACAGCAAGCAGCATGTCGTGTCCGTGTTCGTGTGTCTATGTCAGTATTAGGGTTAGTGTCTGCATGTGTTAGTGTGTCCGCGTGCGTGTGTGTGTGTTCGAGTTAGGGTTAGGGTTAGTGTGTGTCGTGTCGTGTTGTGTCGTGTCGTGTTAGAGAGAGAGAGAGACGGACAGACAGACAGAGAAAGGAGACAGAGAGAGGAGCTCACCGAGGAGGGGAGCCGGAGGAAGGACGCAGGAGGGAGAAGGGGAGCCGGAGGAAGGAGGAGCTGACGGCGGAGGGGGGAGGACGCGACCGGAGGGGGGTCGCCGGGAGGGAGGAGGGGACGCCAGAGGGAGGAGGGGAGCCTGAGGGGGAGGACGCGGTCGGAGGGGGGTCGCCGGAGGGAGGAAGGGAGCCGGAGGAAGGAGGAGCCGGAGGGAGGGGGGATTCAAATTTGGGAGAGGGAGAGATCGAAGGAAATGGGGGGAATCAGCCCTAAATGAAAAAAATTTAGCGACATCTTAGCGACGCCAAAAATGACTTCGCTAAGTTAGCGAAGTCTTTAACATCGCTACAGACGTCGCTAAATGTCTACAAGAGATACGTCGCTAAATACGTCGCTAAACGTCGCTGAATGAAATATATTAGCGACGTTTAGCGACGTTAATTGAACTTATAGTGACTAATATTTTAAAAAATGAATTACAGTCGCTAAACGTCGCTAAATGTCGCCAATTAGCGATAACTTGGAGTCGCTAATTTATATTATATTAGCGACGTTTTTCTTTAACGTCGCTAAAAACGTCGCTAATCCCGCTTATTCTAGTAGTGAATTATATGTCGTCTTTTTATGAAATCTTAGTCATATCCTCGTATCCGTATCCAAAATTTGGATCCATTTTAGACGAGTCTGTGTGTCCTTTAATTATGAGTTTGAAGGACCCGACTATTGGATATGTACTCGTACCTGACACTCGTACCCGAGTCCAGGTAACATAGATCCAGCCAACAAACACTGACAGACCCCCGAGCACACATTCTAATGTTAATAAGTTACGTGTCTTGCAGGTCTGTGAAGGATGTGAGGCAATTTTTTGAGCCGCTGACTCGTACATTTTGGAAAAAGATGGTGGATAGTGCCAACAACATTTACAATTCCTCCGGATGGTTACTTGATAATTAGTGTAAGATTTCAAACTCACAATTTAGTGAATTTTCTCTCAAATTTCTCAGATAAGTACTATCATCTACAATGACACAAATGAACCTTCTTATTTCATGATGCAGAATGAGGGTAACGTGTGCTTGGGAATACTTGATGGCAGTGAAGTACATGATGGATCAGCAATTATATTAGGAGGTAGGCAGTGAAATTTCCTTGAACTGAATAGTTACTGGTAACAAAAAACAAGCTTTTAAATTTATTTTTCAAGTTGTTAGAAGTTGGGAGTGAAGAAACAAACAGATTGTTCCGAGCAGATAACAAATTTTCAAATATTGCGCTCTGCAGATATATCATTGCGTGGGAAGTTGGTGGTGTATGACAATGTGCAGCAGAATATAGGGTGGATTCAATCCACCTGCAGTACTAAACCTCAGAGAAGAACCAAGGACTTCCCTTTCTTCATCTAAGAAAGCTGCATTGTTCTATTGGAAGAGTTAATGCTATATATTTCTTGTAGATAATATCGGTCACTCTTTATGGCTTACAATGTCTAACATCATGAAGACACACTTGTATGGTCTTCATATTTGTGCCCTTTCTTTCACCAGTGTTTGTAATAGCAGGTTACACTAGTACCATGCGCCTTGTGGTTGCTCATAGATGCTTAATATTGTACCTTCACTTCCCAGAGCCTCAAAATAATGTATACCACTTGTTATATTGTTTCTGAATGATGTATAGTTGTGGTTGTGTGATGATCATTTAATTTGGCTAACCAAGTTACTAGAGATTATAATGCTTCTCAATGATAATCAAAAGCTACTTACAAAAGACTTCATTATGAAAATGGTGGATTTTCAATTTTACCAATAGAATGCAATAGCAACTCAAATATAGAAGACATTGGTTTGCTGTTTAGAAATAAAGAGGTTGGTTTATTTTTGGGCACAAGAAAAACTTTTAACAGGAACATGTCTTTCAACCAACTTGGAACTACAAATACAAAACATAAATTTCGAGGGATAAAAATTAGTCTAAAGTTGTAGGCTCAGAGAGATCAAATGAAAATATGATAAAAAGAATTATGGGCAAACTTTAGCTACGAGAGAACTAAAAACAATGGCTCCCAAAAAAGGTTTGTGATAAAGGCACTACAAAAAATATTTGGGGCTAGTCCAGTATTGGGACTAGTCCATTAATGAATGAAGTTGATTCATACTAGCCCAAATATTACTCATGCTAACCCAACCTCACTCTCAAACCCCCCAAACCTCCACCACCGTCCAACCTTGGCCGGAGCCCTCCTCCTCCACTCCTTCCATTTGAAACCTAAAATTTTGCAATCTCCATCTCCTCAAATTCCAACCATTAATCGATGGCTCCCAAACTCTCAAAAGAATCAAGGTACAATTTTTTCTCCTCCTTGTCCTTCTCAAATTTTTTATTTTTCATTGCATTTCGAAAAAATTTCAAAAATTTTCTTTCCAATCTTTGTTAGAAGCTTAAAATTATAGTGAAATAAGCTAAAATAGGTTTTGGATGTAGTTTCGACGTATTTCTGGAGTCTCGAACCCGATTTTATGGTATACAAGTTCGAAATTCCTCGAACGTTCGGGAGCGGACTGTAGACATTTCTACAGTCATATATACATTGTGGACTGTTGAAATATCTGCAGTCTTTTATGTATAGAGGACCGTAGAAATTTTAACAGTCCTATATATATATATATATAGGACTGTAGAAATTTTTACAGTCCTGAATGTTCAATTAACTTTGGGATGTTAAAATATATATCTTCTTTGTCTTATAGTCACGACCATCGAAAGGGCCTTGAGGATGAAGGTATCATAAGAAGACGCCCCACTGCGTCGATGCGTAAGGAACACAATGTTGAGTGTGCTGTTGAGACAGCCCTCACTATCGTCGACCCCGAGGCACCCCCTCAAGTTAGGAAACATCGACGGAAGAATACTGTAACCCATTCGAAGAGACGTTCTTCTAGTACTTCTGGTTCTTCTTTCTCCTCCGATGAAGACATAGCAACCGTCCAAAACCGGCTAACCGATGGTTCGGGACCTTCTCAGCATGCAGATAGTCCAATCGAGACTCGGCCACCAACCCTCAAAAACTGGCCTACTGATGGTTTAGGACCTTCTCAGTAACCAGATAGTCCAATCGAGACTCGTCCAAACGATTGCTCTATGTTATCGTCGATCGAGAACCATATTGCATACCAAATATGGAACAATCCGGTAAGTACATTACGTTATGATAATTTATATATAGTTCTAAGTTCTAAGTTCATCCAATTATTTATAGATAACTACATTTTATATATAGTTATAAGTTAATCCAATTGTTTACTTTTCAGAAGAGTTCTTGTATGTTAACGGTGATCAACAACGACAAAAAGTGCAGTACATGGGGGTTTGAATTTTTCGAAGACGATGTCAAGGCTAAAATCAATCCCACCGGTTTACAAATTTGGGTAACTACTCATATACGACGGTGGACAATGCACTCATATCAGCATTTGTAGAACGATGGCATCCAAAAACCAACACTTTCCATTTCCTAAAAGGGGAGTTGACGATTACCCTGGATGACGTCCATCATATATTGGGACTTAGGGTTGATGGTCGAGTCATGATGAATCACACTTTTGACCAATCAAGCATTAACATTTACGACCATATCGTGGATTATGTATCAGGCTGTCTGGGAGTTGATGCAACGAGTTTTATAACCCTTCGAGACTTCAAGAAGTCGTACGGACTTCCTTTGAAATATTTGGAGGAGACATTCGATGATCCGGAGCCCGAAGTGGATAATAGCGATAATGTGGCTCGTGGATATATGCAGTTCATCTTAGGGGCTGTCGGCATTCCGGATAAGTCTGGAACGTCGATACATGCTAAATATCTCTTGAATTTTGACGACATAGACACTGTGGGAGAAATATCTTGGGGAAGCGGTATACTAGCATATCTTTACCACGAGCTTGGTGCGGCATCTCGCGTCGGTTCCAAGACAATATCCGGATTTTAGACTCTACTCCATGTAAAGATATATCTTTGTCAACTTGTATACATAATAGAAATTTTGTTGTCAATTTTTTGACTAATTTTTTTTTAACTTGGTTACGTGAAGACATGGATATACGAGCACTTTCCAACCCTGAAGCGGGCTAAACTTAACCGAGGGTATGACGATCACCTTCCTAGAATGTGCAGATGGAAGCCAACTAAGAAAGATGCCAAACGTTCACACACATTGGCCGCCCTACGGAATGCACTTGAAGATATGACGATAGAAGAGATAAATTTAGACCTAATTTTCTTTATGTTTGGTAATAATTTACTAAATTACGCTATGCTAAATTATGTTATGCTAAATTACGTTATGCTAAATTTTATGCGTTGCATATAGTTTGGAATCCATATCGTGATTTGCGACAGAGTAGTTGTCCATTGCAACCAGTCGCTTTATATCACGGTCTAATAAGTTGTCATGAAATTGAGGAGCCTTATATGCTTGATAGAGTGCTCCGTCAGTTTGGCTACACAGTCCCGAAGCGCACATTGAAAATGATAAGTGCTCCGAGAGGTACAAAATCCTAAACTATATTCCTGCGGCGTTCAACTAGGTCTCAGACTTCTTCACTGAGTGGCAACGTCACATTATTAGAGAAACTGGACGACAAGCAGCAGTAAATATGACGGAATGTAACGACGACTACATCGCTTACTACGCTGGTGTCGGACTACCTACGTTGTTCAAACGCGGAGGCGATATTATGCGTGTACCATCAGATCTCCCCTCCAAATATGTCTTGTATACTGCATTGGTCAAGATGGTGAGGTAACCAACTTTAAGTTTGAAGATATGTAAATATTTATAACCTAACAAATTTTATGAATTGTCATCAATAGGCTAAGAAAGCAAAAAAGTTGGGAATAAGCCTCGTTAGTTGCCAGAGTACGAATTATATGGAAATTAATAAGAAGCTACAGCACATCGACAACACTAAAGATTTTCCTTTCTTGGAAAATAGGGAGTAACGTACAAAGAGGTGGCATGAAGTTTAGGCCATGTTTCAATTGATATGAAACTTTGCTACAGTTTTCGAGTTTTTTTGGGTTATAATCTTGACATGTTAAACTTTGAAGTTTTTAGTAACTTTGTTTTTCGATTTTTGATTGGTTATGTTTTGTTTAAGTTGGTTGTCCTAGTTTTGACTGGTTATTTTTGTTTAGATTTGAACTTGGCACTTTTATATATATGTGCAGAGACAGGGGATTAAAACTAGGACTGTCCAAATTTTGACAGTCCTAATAGCTAATGGGACTGCCAAAATGCTGACAGTCCTAGTTTTATATATATGTGTGTGCAGAGACAAGGAATTAAAACTAGGACTGTCAAGATTTTGACAGTCCTAATAGCTAATGGGACTGTCAAAATTCTGACAGTCCTAGTTTTATATATGTGTAGAGACAGGGGATTAAAACTAGGACTGTCAAGATTTTGACAGTCCTAATAGCTAATGGGACTGCCAAAATGCTGACAGTCCTAGTTTTATATATATATGTATAGAGACGGGATTAAAAATATGACTATCAAGATTTTGACAGTCCTAATAGCTAATGGGACTATCAAAATTCTGACAATCCTAGTTTTATATATATATATATATATATATATATATATATATATATATATATATATATATATATATATATATATATATATATGCAGAGACAGGGGATTAAAACTAGGACTGTCAAGATTTTGACAGTCCTAATAGCTAATGGGACTGTCAAAATCCTGACACTCCTAGTTTTATATATATGCACAAAGACAGGGGATTAAAATTAGGACTGTCAAAATTTTGACAGTCCTAATAGCTAATGGGACTGTCAAAATTCTAACAATCCTAGTTTTATATATATGCACAAAGACAGGGGATTAAAATTAGGACTGTCAAGATTTTGACAGTCCTAATAGCTAATGGGACTATCAAAATTTTGACAGTCCTAGTTTTATATATATGTACAAAGACAGGGGATTAAAACTATAGGACTGTCAAAATCTTGACAGTCCTAGTTTTTTCTTATAAAAATTTAGACTTTCAACATATATATATATATATATATATATACATATATATATATATATATATATATATATATATATATATAATATAATATATAAGTTGAAAAAGATACCAAAGCTCAACATACATGACTTATTACACAACATACAGTACTTCATTTCATTTCTTTCATAGTCACTATCTATTGCACTATCACGCTACAAAAGTACAAGATGTTATATTCTATTTCTATTGCATACAAAATGATACAAAAGTATAAGATGTATCAATCGATTAGAATATCAAAGTAGTCCTTAGGCAAGATTTTGGGATCCTCCATCTTCATCGTCTTCTTATAGCCAGCAATTGCATCCATATAGGGTGTCGTCCATGTGATCGCTTCCTCCAGTGCGTGTTTATACCAAAGTAGTCCTTAGACAAAATTACCGACCGATGACCGTAGATATCTTTTTAAACTTGAATGTGATCCTTCGACCCGGTTCGTAGTGATTGTGCCACAATGTTTCACCATGTTCGTCCATGCTAAGACGAATTATTCTTTATGTGGTTCTAGCCAAGTATCTTTGATATAAGAAATGTATGTTAGGTTAATCGTCTCCCACTTTTGTTTTAACAAGTACCATGATGTGTCGTAACTGTCTTTAGTACTTGCTCGCCATACAAGACTCTAATCACTGTAGAATTCTTTGAAGCGAAGCTTGTCGATTTTACCGTCCACATTTTTAAATTTTCTCTTGCATTGAGCTTGGGTATTTCGATTTATATGTCAAGTGCATAAGTAGTCTATGCACATAAGAAAATACAATATCTATAGCATTTATCAGCGCATATTCTCTGTCGGTAACAAAAACAGAGGGCTCTTTGTATCCTATGTAAAGGGATTGTAGTTTCCTCAACGCCCAAGTGTAATCCTCAACTGTCTCACTCTTCATAAAACAAAAAGCGACTGAAAATATTTTTCCCGTAGACGTAAACCCAACAATGTGAAAAAGAGGCATCTTGAACTTGTTAGTCTTATATGTACAATCAAGGCCAATACGTCTGCGAAGGACCTAGCCAAGTGTGTACAATCAGAATTAGCCCAAAATAATGAAAGGAGTTCATCATTTTGTGGATGTCTTCTATGGTACTCCACATAGTGATGTTCCCTAAGCAACTTCAATACTTGCTGCATCGCCATTCTTCCTTTCATACTATTATATTTCGCTCTCGTTAAAGTATTATAGATCATCCTCATGGTTGACTTGTTCTCATCTTCTTTTTGTCGTACGGCAGAATAAATTTGTTTGGGTGCAACTCTGGAAATGAACAATTCTTCAACCAACTTTCTCTCATCCTTGTTCAACCGTGCCACGTAGGCATGACCCGTAAATGTCTCTGGAATAGGATGATTGTGTATTCCATTCTTAACTTCGACTATCCACTTCACATCTTCTACTTTTACAATCAACACCTTAAATGGACAACCACATTTTCTCGTCCCAACGTTATTCTTAGGGATTTTTTTTCAACAACAAATTTTTTTTTCGATGCTGCCTGAACACACCTCCTCTTTCGCAGTCCAGCTCTAAATATTTTCGGCCAGCCGAGATCTGATCGATCTTGCAATGACAATGACTATGTTATGTCGTCTTCCAACTTCTCTGCACCAATCTAATGCTTCTTCGTGGGATGCAAATCGAATATCCGTTGAGAATACATTCTCCACATCAACCCCAATAGCAGGATGTACCACAGCATCTGTACAAGGTTGGTCCCATAACCAATATAAAATAATATAAAAATTAATAACTTCAAATAATTGGCAGTCCAAATTAGGACTGTCACAATTTGTACAGACTAATGTATTGAGTAGACTGTCAAAAATTTTACAGTCTTGAAGAAAATACGTTGGTCAGCATTTTATCTTCAGGACTGTCAGTATTTTGACAGTCCACATAGTCTATAGGACTGTCGAATTTATGACAGTCATATATTTATATAGGACTGTCGTAGTTTATACAGTCCTTACACGATGACTGTCGACTATCGAAATAGGGTTGTCATTTTACGTACCGTAGGTGCTTCGAAACAACCGACGTGTTCTTCAGAAGGAGCGGATTGCATATTTAATGGATTGCATGATCCGACTTCTTCATCGAAGAGAATTTCATGCATCGCTCCTACAATAGTCGAATAAAACTAAATAATTTTGTGACAATCGCATGCTTGAAAAACTTATTCATCGTATGTTATCAAAGACATACTGAAAGAATATTCGTTGGAGAATTACCAAATCAGAATTTTCTTCCACTTGGGACCACAACTATCAAATTCCAAAATTAGTTTTAGGTTTTAGGACTTGGAGAGAATGATGAATTTCTTCATTTGAAGGTGAAAAAGAAAGAAGAGAAATGGTTTTTACTTATATAGGTTGGTATAGGCAGCCCTAAGTAAGTTTGAGGAGTGGCAAACCTGTAATTTTTATGGGTAAAATTATGGCAGCCCTGATTGTTCTTTGTAGTGCCTTTATCACAAGCCCCAAAAAAAATTAGGTGGGTCAATTTTGTTCCTTTTGGTTAGAAAAAATTATCTGATTGGGTTCCAGTAGCCTGTCTTTTCAATAGTTGACTAAGGTCTTCTACTAACATTTGCTAAATTATTTATCAAATCTTTGTTACATTATGTAGAACAAGATCAATATGGATCCAAATATTGTATTTACTTGTTCTTTAGAAAAAGGGGGTAAATAAAGGAGACCTTATAAAGGATTGAATTATTGGACACCCTCTAATTTTGTTTCATCTAGTGTCGTACAACTTGATTAGTGGTAATGACCAATAAAATAAATTACATGAGAAACAAAAATTCTGTGCTTGATTCTCAAAATTTTCAGATTAGATTATAAGTTCATAAGTTTATTATGTCTAATTATAGCACAATCATTGCTTGTGATTTAATTTGCTGTAGGATTCGATATTCAATATATGAACATATAGTAAATTATAAGCTATGGTTGTGCTATGAAGTCTTTGTTCACATATGCTTACCATAGGTAATTGAAGAAGATCAGGTTGCAAATTGGCAATTATTTATTCCCGAATAAATCAACATAATGTTATTTTGCGTTGTTTATTCCTGTATATAACAATTTTCCTTTGCATCTTGGTGCCATTTCAACTGTTGTCAGAGACCTAGTAATTTCTGTTTTTAACAGAAATATAAAAGTTTGGAATATAATGTCCATTAGCAAGAGCTAATAAAGGAAGCAAAATGTAGATTGTGAGCTTCATTCAACAGATGAAAAACCTGATGGTCCATGCTGCAGTGCAGGCATAAGCCTCTCAAGATTTCTGACAATGTACAAAAACAGAGAGCAAAGATGATATCTATACTACTACATAACAAGAAAAATTGACTTCACCGAAAAAAAATTTCCTTCCAAATATGTCCTTATCTAACTTTACTAATTAAAAATGTTCAAACTTTACATATAGAAAGAAAAAAAATTAAGTAAATGCAATTTGTTTTTATGGTACCTTTTGCTCTTCCCAAATACAAAAAAATTTAGTTAAACGACGGTTAAAACACGTGCAACAAACATGCATATATATACTAGTATACCATAATCTAAGCAAAACTCAGTTATAGGTTTTGATAATATCCAGTTTTCTGGGCCCAAGTCTTGCAACAAAAGCAATAAGCATTATATTACATTTCCGAGTGTACAGGGGACTAGTCCACCTTGCATATACATTTAGCAAATACTGACAGATCATTTTGAACTTCTCAAATCTAGCCTGGCTTCAGTAGTTTAATAACTCCTACGAAGTTCAGCAAGGGAAATGAAAACAGGAAACATGCGTTAAGAAAATAGTCTCCAGGGGCTCTTCAACCTGATTTTTCTTTTTCTTTTTTTGCATGCTCCTTGTCAGCAGATAAAAACTTGCTATGATCTACACTCCAGAGGCAGCTCTTTCAACGAACTTTGGTTTGTTCTGTAAGCCATTGGCATATCTGCCCGCATCAAAGTATATTCTCAATTTTACTGTCCTGGTCTACTACCTAAGAAGACTGCTTATTCTGCTCATGAGCCCAGCTTCCTCAACAACGGGTTCATCTACAGCCTCCTTAAACTTAGCTAACTCACTAAGTTCCTCGAATGCATTAACAATATTCTGAAGTCGTGCAACAAACTCAATCAGAAGTGAAGCAAATGTTGCCAGAGACAGTGCACTGGCGCTCTCATAGGTCTTGCATTCTCCTTCTTCTTCTTCAGTAACCACCATATCATCTAGATTGAAGGAGCGCCGCACAGGCCATGATATTTGTGATTTGAAAGGAAATGCAGATTCTGGTGGAGTGCCTACTATTGATCCCTGCTGTTGATTCTGGGGGTTGATATTGCCTCCCATGTTCTGAGAATGAACGTCCCAGCTCTTTGAGAAGAGATGAACCGATCTGAGATCAAGCACTGTTTCACTGTGCGACTTGGTTCCAAGGTGTTTGTTTTCTCTTTCCTTAATATTACCATCAGATAATTCATTTGTTCCCTCAGGAGCCTGGCATCTCCCTCCAATTTCCCAGCTTTCTGAGTTCACAAGAAGATACGATCGTCGATCTATCTTCTTTTGCAACTCTTCAGCTGCCACATGGACTTCAAAGAGGATATCTTGTGAGCTAAGTTTTGTCATCGTCTTCACCTTTTCTCCAAGATCACGAAGAACTTTAGCACCTTCAGTGCCGACTCTCTGCAGCTCACTGCTAAATACATGTCTCCTTTCAGGTGGAGCCTAGAATAATTTAAAACAGTTATTATAAACAAGGACACTACACTGGTGAAACATCAAAGCGAAAAAAGGAAAGGAAAACTAAGATAATAAGATATATGATGTCAACAATACCACACATCAACCGTCAAGTATACTGATTGTTGGCTAGAATAACCTCGTTATAGTTTTCATGAAAAGAAATGCAGGAATAACAAACTACATTTTGCTTTCAAAGTTAAGGATCAATAGACAGTTTTGTTTCCAAGACTGATCCTTTTGGGGCTTGTGGTGAAAAGAAACGCAGGATTAACAAACTACTTTTTGCTTTCAAAGTTAAAGGATCAATGGACAGGTTTTTTCCAAGACTGATCCTTTTGGGGCTTGTCGTGAACGCAGCATGTTTACAGCATATTGACAGGATACCAAGTTAACAGATAATCTTATTTTCTTTCCAACCATATAAAGAGTGACCTAATTGAGTAATACAAGCCTTCTTCCATTAGGAAATGGTTGTCCACGGATCACGAGAAAGCTCCAAGAAAATTGAAAAAGACTATGACAGACCAACCAGCTAACTTAATGTCAACCCTCCATAATAGTTGCAAATTCCAAGCCAAGTTAGTATGGGCAAGAGCAGGCCTTGCCATAAAACAGTGTTCTAAATTTCGGCCTAGGCGCTAGGCAGCCGCTGGCCGTCCACTGCACCGGAAACCCCCTGTTCAGCCTAGCTAGGCGTCTGTTCGGCCCTATTCGGACTTGTTCAGTGCGTAGGCAGGCCTATTCAGCCCTATGCGGCCCTATGCGGCTATTCAGTTTTTGATTTTTTTTTACCTGCTTAGTTGTATTGTGTATATGTTGTTTGGATTTTAAGATTGGATTTGGGTTTTAGAACATTGAAATTTCAATTTTCAAATTTGAAATTCAAAAACAAAATTATGAATTGTTTTATAGATTTAGAAGTTAGAACATGTTTGGATTTCAAATTTGTATTGTGGATTTCAAATTTTTAAAAAAAACTATTTGGGCGCCTAGGCGCTAGGTGGCCCTCCGCCGCACCGATCCTGCCTAGCGAAATTTAGAACACTGCCATAAAATATAGGTCACTTGGCAGGTAGGTAGGTAGGTAGGTAAGGGTAGACTCACCATTTTTTAGCAAGGTTCGCACCAGTATTGGCCGATACCGAAACATATCGGTCTTATCGTCTCGACTTCGACATGTCGGATATGGTACTCACCCGAACCAATACTGATGATATATACCAGAAATATGGCTCTATTGCCCAGTCAAATCAACAAAAAAAAATTTACAGGAAAGAGAAGGCAAAAAATAATATCAACACAAGGATTCTATTGTTTCGAAGATAAATATAGACATGCTACAATGTGTTGATAAAACTCCTTATCAACACAATATAACCATTACCATTTTTTGAAGTTGGACACTATAAGTTCATAACGTTCATACATCTTAATATTATTCCATTTAAACTATCTATTATAGGATAATTTGTCTAACCAAGTAAAATAAACAACATTATCTAATGCGGATGAATAATTCGATGATGTTGAATATTATTCCATTAAAAACTAACGGAAAACAACAATAAAACATAAGATTATGCCATGTATAAAATAATTTTCTATTTTTAATAATTTTTTATTATTATTTTAGATGAAACTAAGAACTTCGAAAATCCTATCCAAAATCGCCAATACCGAAACTCATAATGATCTGAAACCGACACCAATACTGCAAACCTTGCTTTTTAGTCATGCAATTTATGGTCATGCAACCAAAGGAGCAGGTTGAGTTAGTCGGTGGCGGAGACACAAACTAATAATGTTAAACCTAGCAAAGAATTTTAAAGCATGAATCAGGTTAGTTAAAGAATTTGGGATATAATCTTTGTTCTCGTAATCAGGTTAATTAGAGAAAGTAGTTCATACCTTTAATCAGTTACATGTTTATGGATGTCTGCTAGATTCTTTAACTACTTGGATTGTATCAAAAACAGTATGCTCTAGCAACACTGGCCTTAAAAATAGAAAAAATGAAAACAAACAAACAAACAAACTAGATAGTTGAAAGGGGGTAACAATGTTCTAAATGTCTTAATTATCGAAACTGTCAATCGTGATTTTTTTCCCAAAGTAAAAAAATCAAACGAAATAATTGCAAAGGAGCCTAATAAACAGCAAGGCTTTCACTTTGTTCTAAAACAAGCAAGGTTGTCAAAACGGTTACGTGGCAGACAAGACCGTAATTTTCTAGGCAGTGCTTAGACGGTCAAGCCGTTCTTTTACCTTAGATGGTCCTGTATTGTAAAGTGATGAATTAAGAGCAGGGCTCGATCAAAAAACCTAATTAGGTAAAGTGCATAATCACAATACTACATCATCATCATCATCCTAGCCTTCTCCCATCAGAATGGGGTCAGCTATGAGCTCCATACAAGATTTGACAGTTTTATGACCGGGTGTTGACCTGACATCAACCCCCTATATAGGTGTCAAATTCCTAGTCATGGACCTATATGAGCATGAGTCATGCCATAATCAAACCTAAGAGGCCAGTTGGCAGGTAGGTAGGTAGGTAGGTAGGTAGGTAGGCTTGTTTTGATATATATAAAATGAATGCATACTTATATTGCTGAAAAAACAGTGCAGAAGGAAAATGTTATACATTTGGAAGGTTAATCACTTTGATAAGTAAATCAATCAATCGACAGGAAACTTCACATTTACAGAGGTAAATTTTACCTTATAAGTGCAAAAAAGTAAAAGCCTCACAACCATAACAGAAATCCAAGAAAAGAAAGAAGAAAAAAAGACAAAATGAAAGAATAAGAACAATGAAATTAAAAGAAAACGAAAAGGTAAAGTTGAAGGGAAAAACTATATATGTATATAAGCCTGATCAGAACACAAGAACGGTCTGTGGATAGCTGAGACGACAACTAGACAGAGCCTCAATGGTCGTCCCTCCGGCAAACTGTGTGCAGAGCAAATAAAAATGATGAATGACCCATCAAGGTGGAAGAAATCATAACTGTATGATATTTCCGTCCTACTAAATACAATTCAATATAAAGAAAGTGCATAAAGGCTACTTTGATAGTTTATTAATTGGTGTATGAATAACATATGCTATTACTACCCTGGTGAGCAACCTCTTTATACTAACCAAAAGCGTACTAATTAAAATGAAATCAGATAAATAGCAAACTGACTAAGCGGCCCGCTTTAAACTGGTTTAGTTCCTCAACACCTAGGCAAACCTTGACAACACTGACAACAGGCTCTTCCACATTATAGAAGTGAGCATGGAATATGCTCTCTATGAATATTTGTGATTCTAGGCCTTATGTGAAATCATGATTCAAAAATAGGAAGGGAGCAAGTGCATTGCACTTCTTCCATAGAATCAATACATAGGTCCTTTACTGCAACCTCACCATCATGATCATCTACTTCGACCAATTTTACCCTCCATTGCAGACACAGGTTGTAGTTATATGATATTACTACTAATCTGCCGTGCAACCTATATCCCTTTAGACTCACCAAAAGTTAATAAATATAAAAGTTGTAGAAAACCGTCTAAATAGGTTTCGACTGCCCGAGCATGTGGGCGCGGGGTTGGAGCGAGCGAGACCCGAGTACTGCAGTGGGCTGAAGTTGCATGCCCCAGCGTGAATTAAATAGTCAAAGTCGGTTTGGGGCTTTTAAGGACATATTTGGCAACTCTTTTGATGTCCTACATGGAAAGAGGAAGTATCCTAAATACTGTAAATAGTCCTCTATAATGAAGAGTTCTTCAAGCCTCTCCATCATAATACTCTTTGTGCTTCAAGAAGATGGAGGTCGGCATATAGGTTGAATGAGATCAAGAGTTCGTGTTGTATATCATTGCTTGATCATCCGAAGAGTCCAAAGATACATCGTTCAAGATCCCTTTCGAGCTTCTCTAAGATCACTTCAAGGAATTTTCTTCTACGAACAATGAGATTGTTAATTTTGTTTCTGTTTTCCTTGTATTTTCTCTTTACAATTACTTTCTAATTGGGAACTTCTTGTTGACATTTGATGTTACAACAAGGGAGTTGTTAGATCTAAGGACTAGAGGGATTTGGTACCAGGCTTGCTAGCTGACTATACTGGGATTTTATCGGGATCAATTCTTTCTAGTGGTTTAAACCTTATGTCTTTGAGGGTTTGGATGTAGGCAGGGGGCAAAGTGAAGTAACTGAAATCTCTTCCGTACTTTACTTTTCTACACTTATTTTTTTGCAAGCGACTAACTGTGTGGTTCATTAACATCGTATTTACTATTTTGCTATGCTTTAACTTGAAAATTGCATGTTAACCTTATTCACCCCTTCTTCTAAGGTTACATCTAGATCCAAACAATGAGAATGATAAGATGGATATAAGTGGCAATACATTGAAAGATAGGATAAAATAGATGTATTCAAGGAAATTAGAGAAGAATTCAATTAGGATAAGTTAGAGAGGAAATTGTCTCAGATGATTTGGACACATACAACATAGATCAATAGATGCACATGGCACTCAACTGAGCTAAAAGGAAGGTAATGGATCCGAATAACCGACCCAAAAGTTTGGGATAAAGGCTTTGTTATTGTTGTTGTTATTCGTATCTGAACTATTCATATTCGTTTCGTCTTGTCTGATCTGTATCCATATCCGATTTTGTAACATATGGATGTTGTTTTTTACAATCTAGACCATATCCCTATATGAAATACATATATGGTGATACATGTAATGAAACAGTAAATGTGCTCCAATTGTATCCTAACTCACACACTTTCTTCAATGTATGTACTATGTATGTTGAATCAACATGATATGAGGAAATCGGCTTACATCACATATAACATTCTCCAACAAACAAGAAACTTCATGAACCAAGATATGCACAAATGCCATTAGCTTTCCATTGATATGCATAATCCATGTAATGTTATGGTGTATGTCTTTGTTAAAGAGTCTTTATTCTTCTCAGAAAACAGCAGTTTGGATACTGACAATAAGGAGAAAAAACGTTATTAAGATGAATGTGGTTGGTTGCTTGATGGGGCAGCAGAAGCTAGTGAAGCATTGACTTGAAAAATGCATGAGTAAACAGTTGAGTCCCTGTTGCCTATACACCTAAAAACACAGAGATCCCAAATTCGGTGCATGTAGATGGTGTCCGTGTCGGAATCCATGTACACACCCAAAACTACAGTTGGGCATATCAACGTCGCTGTCAAGTCTTCTATCTGTGTCCATGCAACATATACACCTAATAACAAAGAGGCTCTAGAGAAACTTTTGCAATCTGATGATTAAAGAAGGGACTGATGAACCATAAAGAGATGACTGAGATAACATATACCCAGAAAGATTGATGACAAAGTTCATGGTCGATTGACGGATATCCGGCATACAATTTTGCAAGGTATCGCTAAAAGCATCAGAGATATTCAATTCATGAGTTACTTTGGAAAACAACAAAAAGGAAATGTGTTCCAGGAGAAAGTACATGAAGAAATGTGACAAATGCCCAGCCTAAAAATGCAAACCATATGGAAAGACAAGGTGTGTTGGTATGTAATATCAAAATCAATATCAGATAAGACTGCTACCTGAATTTCTGAAAGAATACACCCATGCAATGCCATAACCGTGAATGCACAATGCCTCAAAGCACCACTAACTTTGACATAGTTCTTCCATGGATATCTCAGCATCTTATAACGACCATGGGGTGGTTCCCATGTAGCAAAACCTAACTGCATAACAGAGAGATGATATGCACCATCATTGCCCAATCAACTTAATCCAGTAGACTAAATTTCTCAAGTGAAAGAACTTACTAGTGTATCCTCTTGAGATGTTGATTCAACAGCAGATCTATAACCACTGTACATTGGATCATCAGAAGCTTGATATGTAAGTATTTTTGAAGGGACCCTCTCATATTCAACACATTGAAGGTACCCATTAACAACACCTAATAATAACCATAAATCATATTAGAAAAAAAAACCAAATTTACAGAAGAACAAGGTGAAAATTGTGATAAAAAGGACTAGTGTCATATTTGACGCTCAATGAAGTACCCAATCCAAGCGAGAAAACTTCATTAGTCGAATATGGGACCACTACACCGTCATCATTATTATCAACCTTTCTCCCATCAGAATAGGATCTATTATGGAGAACGAAAAAAAATTATAGAAGAGATGACGAAGTTCTACAACCTGCTGTGTAGCTGACATCAACCATATGTACTAGGGCCAAACTCCTGGCCAAGGTTGTTTTTAATCAAGCATGTTAGACTCATGCAACCAATGGCCACCAACTTCCCCTAGACTACTATCTAAGAGTATAAATGAACATGTCATATGATACAACTAACGGCGACAACAATAAAGCATTTATCCCTTTTTTTTTACGCCGGCAGTGATGTCATACAATTTGCTATTGAGAATTCATTCATCTCTATGGCACATAATCCAAGAGCAGAAAAGAATGAGATTCCTGTTATCAGACCCCAGTTCAAGTAGACACTACTAGACAGAAGCTAGATCAAACTTCTCGAGACAGGAAGATTAAAAAAAATGAGAGCTCTTAACTAAAATAATGTTCATTTTGGTGCATTTGACAGGAAGCAGGCGCCTAGAGCAAGTGGAATGGGAATTAAACATGTTTACCTTAAGACAAACATAAAAAATACCTTCCAAGGACTTGGCTACAGCCATGAAATTCTTCACTACTAGGTTGTGCAAATCCTCGCCAGCCCATATGGGATAGATGCAAACATTAACCCCCAAACCAACAGCAGCACCAAGAGCAATAAGCAAAAACCGACTCACAGCTGTCTCCATAAACTGCCTCGTCCTATTCCCCGACACCATTACCAAAGTAAAAGTGAGCAAAAAAACTCGGAACCCATATTCGTAAGGTTTCATAGTCGGGAAAAGCTTTATAAATGATGCCCAGAAACCTAACAAAGAAAAAGCAAAAATCAGTACCAAGGAGAAATAAGCTAAATTGCACAAATACCTCCAACTCCCTGTGCTTTTGGAGTTAAAGATTGTCTTGACAACCATATTCTCCATTAATTCTTCTATCAGATCCATTAATATAAGTGTGAGTCCTAGGAGGAATGCAAAACATGGTTTTAAACTTGATGGAAGGTACCAGACATAGGCTATATGAGTGCAAAACACTGAGGAAGTTGGAGGTATCTTTTGCAATTTAGGCAAAAGTAAGGAAATAAAGTCAGTGGCAGATAAAAACATAACCAGCAATAAAGATGAAGAAAATGATGAAAACTTCCTCCCAATCTCCCATCATTGTGGACAGCTTCGCGGTGCCTAGCGCCAACCCGCCAGCAGACAAGGTTCCCAAAGCACGATTGAACCCTTTGTTAAGTGTTGACCCTGCATTAAAACAAATTAATTATTATCATCATCGTTGTCATTATCATCCTAGCATTCAAACACCAAACTGGGTCAACTATAGAATGAGAAAGCTCAATAAAAGAATTGACAGTTTTAATGCCCGGTTGTCAAACTTAATTTCAAACCTATGCGTTGGTGCCAAATTCCTCGCCAATGTCGACAAATATGTAACTCGAGTTTTTTGGTAATGCAGTTCAAATCATTCAACCAAGGAGTATTCTCTAGGTTCCCCCTATACTAAAAAGAACTCTAACGAAGAACTCTAACGAAGAGGTTAAATGATACAATTTGTTACACTGAATTGCATTCACTTCTCTTGGTCACTAGCTCATAGCTGACATAGCTCTGAACAAAAGACGGCCTTGTCAGTAAACCTAGAAGACCAGCCAGCGGGTAGGTAGACCTAAACCTACTTTTCTAGTAACACAGTTGAAAATCATGCAATCAATGAGCACCCTCCCTCTAAGTCCCCATACCCCGCATTAAGTCGAAGGTCAAAAGGAACCAGCACCTCAAGAGGCTGTTTGGCTGCAACTTGCAAGTACTGCTGTAGTAACGTAGCCAACATTTGGTTGCTCTGACTAGTACAATTAGTGAAACAAAAATCACAAGACCTCCCCAAAATGATGCAGCTTTAGTAGCACTAAAATGATTGCAAAATGTTTTATTGCTTCTCCGAACCGGTGGGTCAACCGATCTGCACTGCACGTGTCCAAATCAATCTGAGATGATTTTCTCTCCATCTTATCCCCAATTGGCGCCGTATTCAACTTTATATCTACAGCAACCAAGCATCCTGATCTATGGTGCACGGACATGGAAACGACTCGGTAAGGGCACGGACACACGGATCCTATCGTATTTCCGAGTGTTCAGATTGCGTCCAATATGTGTCCGACACGACAGGGCCTAAATTTTCGAAGTGTCCGTGCTCCCAAGATCCTGATTGCACCATTCCAAACACTCGCAAGCAAACTAATCTAGATCAAGAAAGAAGAGAGCTTTTTTTTTTTACCTATGCTGAACTCGAAGACGACGACGACGGTGAGGATGGCCCACACCGAGTACCTGCTCAAGTCCTTAAAGGGCTCCTTCAAGAAGATGAGCAGCGATATCAATGAGAGCGCCAGGCCCATCTTAGCGGCGAAGATGACCTTCCGGGGATCGGAGCGGCCGAACTCCCAGACCTCGGCGGCGGCGGATCTGGACCTCCGGTAGAGGGATCCGACCAGATCACCGAGGCGGCGGAGGAAGCGGCGGAGGGGGAAGCAGCAGCGCCCGTCGTCGTCGTCGTAGTCGTAGCCGTAGCGGTCGTAGTGCTGCTGGCTCTGGTGCCACTGGAGGTCCTTGAGGGAGGTGACGAGGAGGGACTTCTCCCGGTTGCGCTGCTCCAGCGCGTAGCGGAACGAGCCCAGTTGAGGAGCGCCCATAGGTGGATTTCTTCGGAAGAGGACAACTGCAGCTTTTGTTCTTTTCTGACCGTGAGTAAGGAGGACGGTTGGGTTTGTTTATGGGAGTGGGAGACCGATTCCAGTGCTGCTGGAGATCAGATCTTTATATTTGCAAGTAATCTTGCTTTCTCTAATTGGCACGTGTCAGAAATGGAGATTGTGTTTATTTTCTATAGTTTTTTAAGCAATTGTTTTTAATATATATATATATATATATATATATATATATATATATATATATATGAGTGGAATGTTAGAATGATTTCATCTGAAATTGGGAGACTGTTTGTGGTATATAGAAAAAAAATTTCTTTTCCTTCTCATTGATGTTGGTTTTAGTTTTCTAATAAACGCAGTTGGAAGGGAGTTGGTATACTACCAAAGCGATCATTTGGTTCTTGAAATCATAAGGTGAGAAAATAAAAGTTATTACTTTTTTATATTTTGGTACATTGATTAGAAAATGAATATAATTTTCAATAGAAAAAAAATATTAAAAAATGACTCTCTCTACCAACTCAATGATTCACTTTTCTAACTTTAAGTATTCACTTTTTCTTCCAATTTTCTTGACATTTTCAAACACCGGAAAAAAAAATCGATGAAAATTATAATTTTTCAAAGAAAAAAAAAGAGCATGGAATTGATTTCCTTTACTTTCCTTTCCGTGAACCAAACGAAGCCAAAAAGTAGGTTGCTATGAGGGCTACTTTGATTATTTCTTTTTGAAATGAATCGTTTCCACCAGCATCAATGTCGAAACATCACATAAAAGGTTGGTCTTTTCCAACGTTTATTATTTTTACCATACAAAAATGGTCGAAAATGACAAGTATGGAAAGTGCTATTAGCAAGTATTTGATTCACTTGATTTGTTACAGCATCAGACCCCTTGGGTCCCAAACTTTTTTGATAAGACATCAAACTTGGCAGTGGTAACATGATTGTTACTAATCATTGCGTAGTAAAAAAATTGCTCCGATGCCACATGATGTAGGATGAGTGGCCCCTACAATTGAGAAAGCGTAAAAATGGTGTTTTGTATTATTGGAACGAAGCAAAAGAGATAATAAATGTCGTTAAAATGTCGTCTTAAGATTTGCACGAATCAAATAACCCCACTTGATTTGGATGCAGTGGGCACCTGGGTTCATGCAGTGCATTAATCAATAGGGTGTCAGGTTTCATAGGTTGTGCAACATCTGTTCTTTTCATTATTAGACTGGTATTAGTATGTTAGTGTGTGTAATGTCAATTAGGTACTAGTGTCTTTGAGTATCAAGGAACTTTAGTGTTGCAGTGGTGTCCTAGAGATGTACAACTGCAGACAAGGGGGGATAATTTTCTGGAACTAGAGGCTAGTGGCACCAAGCCTGGCACAGGACAACAAGTGCCACAGAGCCACTTACAGCTGCTTTTGGTACAGAAGTAGGCAAGAGGTGTGATTGCAAGGTTGTCTTCAGTTCAGAACTGAATGGCAAGTGCACCTAGAGTATGAAGTATTTTCAGTTATAGAGAATCGGGTGTGAGCCGGGTGTAGGAGGATCTGTAGGGTGTGTGTATGGAAATGAGTGGTTAGTGTGTGTGTGTGTGTGTGTGTGTGTGTGTGTGTGTGTGTAGCAACCGATGGTAGAACATAGGTTAGTATTTGGGTATGTCTACAAGAAAAATATAAGAATATGAGCTAGGGGTAATGCAAGAATGGAGGGGTAAAGTCAATGTAAGTGCAAGTATTAGAGTGTAGTGCAACAACAACTATATGAGTGAGTTGGTATAGAGTATTGGGTGTGCGGTGGATTAGTATGTAGGAACCAGTGAGATTAATGTCAAGAGTAGGATAATGTGAGGGAGTGTTAGAGTTGAGTGTTGTGCATAGTGTCTACGAGTACGAGTAAGTTGTAGATAGTAAGGGTGTCACGACCCGCACCCAAAATTTGGACATGAGCCGTGGGTACGTCCAGCCTACGCCGCAGCATCGACGGTAGAACGTTGTCTAGGTCTCAAACATAACACATCCTGTCAATAGTCTCAACTCCATAAGGCGGACAATAATAATATGAATCCACAGTTTTATAAATATACTCAATCACAAGCTATAGGAAAGTAATTGGCACGATGAGAAATGAGAATAAAGAGTTCTATCATAAGCCAACACAAATAAGTATATCACAAGTCCTGAGTCTAGATGTCCTCAAAAGTCACAAATAATAATACAACTCAAATCTCAGTCTAATACAATAATACATGAAATAGAATAGTCTAAGTGCAGGCAGGTAGGATCTCCTCTAGGATGGGCAACTCCTCTGGAATTTCTGGTATGAAATCTCCCTCTAGTCCCGGGCCGTAGTGGGTGGGGCAAAAATCCTCCAAGTCCTCTGAAAATGTTATACAGTCAGGATTGGAGCGAAGCACAAACACTAAACAGCAGTTTCATTTATGTTGACAAAAACTATAAAACAGTGTAAGGAATACAAGATGAATAAATGCTGGAAATATAGAGTACTGGAGAATATAAAATAGGCAATAGAACATCTAGCAATGAACAATATACAGTGAATGCTAGAACAAGTGAATCTGAAATAAGAATAAACATCTAGCTAAGTGTTTGAAATATTAGTTTATTATGTGATCGGCTTGGGATGAGATCAGGCTGGTTACATATGATTAGCTATGATTCTTGTAGGTCAGACTAACCATCTGGTTAGCTATGATGCATGTAATGGTCAGGCTAATCATATATAACAGCTATGAAACATGTAATGGTCAGGCCGCACCCGACGTGAGATATGGGATGAGCTATGATGCATGTAGAATTGGATATGATCACATAATCTACTAATATTTCCCCATCCCAGCTAGCACGATGGACTCCAATCACGACTCCTCATGACAGGGATCTAGGGTGCTAACCCGTGTATCCATAGTGTCAGAATCAAGTATGTAATACAACTAGATTTATAGAAGTAATCAACAAAAGCGAAAACTGTCAGAGAATATACTCGCTTGTGGTCCCGAGGAAAGTGCGAGGATCGATGCCCAAGATGAAATCACAGTGACCTAATTATAGAATATAAATGTCAAAATAATGTCCTTGAATGATAATTAGGTCAAATTATGTAAATAAGTGTTTCTAGGTCCGACTAGGTCTAAATAGTAAATTCTTGGTAGCATCAGTCTACACCTAGGTTTCTAGGTTGATTTCCAGGCTAAGCTAGTTAATATATCTAGATTAAAATATATAGTTATCTTATATCCATGTATACTAGGGTTATCTAGTATCTAACATACTATAGACCATAACTTGCTATTTCTGATATTACCTTAATACCAACTCACTGAACTCAGATCTACACCTCTACACACCTACACACTGAACTGAATTTACTGCTCACACACAGACACACATAAGCTACACACACAGACACATCCTGATTCCTGTCTAACTGATACACACTCTAGAACTCAGGAATACACAGGTATTCACACTGATGTTTAACACAGGGACACACCTACACACAGTGACACACAAATACACATTAGAACCTGGGAATTTCTCACTCACTCACACACTACTACACATAGACACAGGTTTACACACTGAAACTCACACAGGCTCTCACTGAGACAGACCTACACACATAATACACACTGCTACACCCTCAGAGCTACACTCACAGAGCTACACTTCACTGCACAAACATACAGGTATACATACTGCTAGCATAAGGTACTCACAGCACACAGAATTTCACACAGATACACACTGATCTACACTGATACTCTACACAGGAAACACACACACATGTATTCACTTCTCACTCACACACACAGGGATACACTCACTGGCACTTGCAGATACCTACACACAGTGAACTTAGTTCCTACACTGCACTCTACTTCTCATATCACACACACTAGAACTCAGGGACACACAGGTACTCAAGTGATACCCACAGGCACCTACACACTGAGACACAAGTTCACTGATACTCACGGGTTGCACACACAGATACTAACACACTCAGGAAACTCACACAGGCACATACACTGGTAGACACTCACACACATTGGTCACTGATACACAGACACTCTAATACACTGAAACTCACACATTGTTCACTGATACACAGGTACTTACATGCTGATACACACAGACACTCAAGTTCCTGAATACACACATGGGCAGATACACAAACACACAGGTCCTCACACACTCAGCTCACACTATGATACACTGGTTCCTCATTGAGGCATACACAGGCACACAACTAACAGGTACTGCCCAGTTCACTGATACTCATGCACAGAATACTGAGACACTCTCACAGTGTCAGATACACTGAATCCCAGTGATACACTCACAGCTCACTGATACATAGAATTCACACTGGTACACATCTAATACCTAGACACACATAGACACATGTACATGAATTTCTCATTGAACTTAGTGATACTTAGTACTACTCACTACACACAGGCAGTTACCTAATCACTCAGGGATACACAGGCACTCACAGGTTTATATTGGGATGCACACACACACACTGAACACAGGAAATGCTAAGACACACACATACAAGTTCACACAGCTACTGAACTACACATTCACACAGGTTAACACACACCTATTCTACCCCGACTCTACACAGTATGTCCTCACTCGACTGCACAGGAAACCAACACACAGTGTTCAAAATACCCGACTGCACAGTACATCTCCCCAAGCCTGACTGTACATATATATAAATATCGAAACATATCTATACACCTATGCAATAATGTATGTATATAGATGTATGCCAAAATATGCAGAAATTCGAATACATTAGATAAATAAATCCCTAGTAAACATTTCATCGAGCACTTAGGGTGCTGAAATCGAACCCATATGAAGATCCCCTGAAAAACCCAAACGAAACCCTAAAACGAGATCTGAACCTTCATGTTGGAGGTATAATCGGTCTACAAACAAACCCCTAGGGTTAGGGTTCCTGGAATTTGGGGGAAAGCACCCGTAGGTACACCAAAGCCCTAATTTCTCCTAGGTCTTCATGTAGAACCCTAGAAATCGAAATCTATACCATTCGGTGGATCCCTAATGGCCAAACACAACAAAAAAAAGAATTAAAAGGGTTAAAAATCGGATTCTCACCTATTGGGAGATGGTTTCCCAATGGAGGTTCTCTTTCTCCAAGTCTTCTTGGTCCAAGCTCCTTGCTTCCCTTTTGATGGAGGAGGAATGGACTTCTAGGGTTTGATATTCCTAAAATTTGTGGGAGGAAATAGTTTTTCTTTAATGGAGGCTCGGTTTAGGTTTCCTTCATGAAGGAATGGGTTGAGGGAGGCTCCCCTTCAATATATAGGCTAGGGTTAGGGTTTCAAATGCAAGGGTTTAACTAACCCTCCATGTTTAGTCATGTAGAACTAATTAACTAGGATTTTAAATCTAAAACTACCATGCAAAATTAGGGTTTCACTAAATCCTAGAATGCCAACTAGGGTTTTATCACTAGGGTTGAACCTATTAGGATTTTTAGGGTTTAACCTAAAACCTAATCATCAAGAACACCTCTTATATTTATTAAACTCAACACACTAATTATTTACATGATTAAAATTAAACAGGAGAAATTACACTAATGTCCTAATCTGGAAATATGGTAGTGACAAGTCTACCCTCCTAAAAAAAATTCGTCCTTGAAATTGGATTGAACTAGAATAAGAACGAATCAGATAAGGAATTATACCTCAAGTCTCGAAGAGATACGGGTATTGCTCGCGCATTTCGTCCTCTCTCTCCCAGGTCGACTCTCGTGGAGAGTGATGTCTCCATGCAACACGAACCAAAGGGATAGTCTGGTTCCGTAACACCTTCTCTCTGCGATCCAAGATCTCTACGGGCTGCTCAGGGTAGCTGAGAGTCGGACCAACCTCGATCTCTGAGTGATCAAGTACGTGACTAGGGTCTGCCACGTACCGCCTCAGCTGTGACACGTGGAACACGTCATGCACTCCCTCTAGTGCAGGCGGCAAGTCTAGTCTATACGCCACTGCACCTACCCTCGCAAGAATACCAAAGGGTCCGATGTAGCATGGACTAAGCTTCTCGCCTCCACCAAAACGAATCGTGCCACACGTCGGAGAAATCCGTAGGAATACTAGATCGCCAACCTAAAAACAAAATAGTCTCAACACGCAGTCTAATCAAAACAATCACAAACCAGAAAATAATAATCTATACCTGAAACTCAAGGGGTCTACGGTGGCTGTCGGCCTAATGCCGCTGTCTGTCCTGCTGTCACCACCCCATTTCCAGAGCCGGGTATTTTTTTTTTATTTTTAATTTAGTTAATTGTGCATTATTTTTAATTAATTGTATTTATAATTAATTATTGATTGTATTATTTTTATTTTGATTGTTTCAGGATTTTGGCTAGCCTGGACCCATGTCAGACCCTAGTGGACCCATGTCCGACCCAGCCCACACCCCTGTGAGACTTATTTTGAGGCTTAGAATATTTATTTTATTTTTAGGAGGTTAGTTGGAGAGATTTGGAACTAGTTTGAGCGCATTTGGAACCCGGAACCGAGTTTCGGGAGGGCATTTTGGTAATTTCCCAACTTGGCAACCCCTATTTACTATCCTTGGCCGACCATTTCAGCCCCTCCCAGACCGAACACAGCAGCTCCCACTCCCCCATTTTCATTTTCCTTTTCTTCTTCACTTCTCCTTCTTCTCCACTTCTTCTTCTTCTCCTTCTTCCTCCAAAGTAAGTTTTCTTCCACTTTTCTTCTTCTTTCTTCCATTCCTTCTTCTCTAAGTTAACCCTAACCCTAGATCTTTCCCTAACCTAGGTGGGTAGAGCCTAGATTTTGTGTTGGAGCTTGGATTGGGAGCTTGGAAGCTTGGATTGGAGGATTTGGAGAGATTTGGAGATTTTGGCTTGGGATTCCAACTCCCAAGAGGTAAACCCTAAATTTCCTCTTGTAATTACTCTTTTATAGTGTAATTAATATTTTAGAACCTTCCTAGACCCGTAGGCTACCCGTGGGAGGAAGTTGGAACTAGTTGGGTAGTGTTTAGAGACTTTGACATTAGGTTTTGTGTCGATTTCGGGTGAAATCCGAATTTGGCCCAATTTTGGGTGATGCCCTAGGTTAGATGGACCTAGGTAGACGTTGTCGGGTGTCGTGAGGGTGAGTGCGTGTCTCCGTTTGGACACGGGAAGCCGCGTCGCGGAGAAACGGGCGTTTCGGGCGAAATTGGGGCTTTTCGTCGTCGCCGATTCTAAGTGCGTGTGCGTTTCCGCCACGGGCCTAGAATCGACGCGGGAGCACATTTTCTAGGATCTAGACATCGTTTAGGACGCGTGGGTAAATTTTGGGCCGATTCCGAGTTCGTTTGGTGTGCGTTTCAGGAGGTTTTCCGAGCCGCGCACCACGTGTTCGTCGAAATGACCGAACGGCCATTTCGACTTGGTTTCCTCGTTTCGGCTTTGTGCGCACGTTGGGTTAGTATCGGGGAGTGTGTGCTAGAGTTTTCGAGCTATATTTTATATATTTTTGGGTGTTTGGGCGTGTCGGGGTCGTTGGGCGTGCGTTGGTGGGCGTTGTGGGCGTGGTGTGCGTTGTGTTGTGTTTGTTTATATATATGTGTATATATATATTGTGTGTGAGTTTTTATATATATATTTATATATATATGTGTGGTTATGTGTAGGTGAGTGTGTGAGTGAGTGCTTGTGTGAGTGTGTAGGTGAGTGTGTGAGTGAGTGCTTGTGTGAGTGTGTAGGTGAGTGTGTGTGAGTGTGAGTGAGTGTTTATAGGTATATACATATGAGTTTATATATATGTATATATATTTGTATATATATGTATGAGTGTTTATGTGTGTGCTAGTGTGTGTGAGAGTGTGTGTGTGAGGGTGTGTGCTAGTGTGAGTGAGTGTGTGTGAGTGAGGATATATAGATATTAGTATATATGTTAGTGTGTGTGTGTGTGTAGATGTATAGATATATATATTAGTGTATATATATATATAGATATATGTGAGTATATGGAGATATGTGTTTGTGTATATGTGTGTGTGTTTAAGTGTGTGTGTATTAGTGTGTTTGTGAGTGTGTTAGTGTGTGTGTGTGTTAGATTATAAGTGTGTGTATATATATATATATATCTAGTGATATATGTATATATATGTGTGTGTATATATATATAGAGTGTTATAGATATATATATGTATAGGCGTGTGTGTGTGTGTGTGTTTGTGATGGAGGGGGGGGAGCCAGCAGAAAACTGCAGCAGCAGCAGCAGAAAACTGCAGCAGCAGCAGCAGAAAACTGCAACAGCAGCAGCAAAAGCAGGTGCAGTAGCAGCAAAAGCAGGTGCAGCAGCAGCAAAAGCAGTGGCAGCAGCAGCAAAAGCAGGTGCAGTAGCAGCAAAAGCAGTGGCAGCAGCAGCAGATAAGCACAGTAGCAGCAGCAGCTAGTATTCGCAGCGCTAGTAGCAGCAGCAAGCAGCGAGTTCAGTAGCAAGGAGAGTGGTTTAATAGATAGATAGATTAGTAGATTGATAGATATTATAGATTGTTAGATAGATAGATGTTTCTATATAAATAGAATAGATAGATATATAACTAGCTAGATAGTTAGTTAGATTGATAGATTAAATAGATAGGTATTAGTTAGTTGATAGATAAATAGGTAAGTAGATAGATAAGTTGATAGATAGATAGATAGTTAACTAGATAGACTAATAGATAGATAGATAGGTAAATAACTAGTTAGATAGTTAAATTAGATACATAAGATAGATAGATATATCTATAGATGGATAGATAATAGTTAGATGGATAGATAGATAGCTAGGTATTAGGTATATATCTACCTAAGTGCATAGATATCTATATACATATAGTTATATCTATATCTATAGATATCTAGATAGGTATATATATATGCATTTTGAGTTGGGTAAGGTATATATGGGTAATCGGGTAAATGTGTGTGGATAAATATATACATAGGTATATACATACTTAGATATATATAAATATGATAGATATATATATTATCTAGCCTAGATTAATAACTAGGTATATATTCAATAGCTAGATAGCTAGTTAGAGGGGTTTTAGAGCGAAACCTCAATATCTTGAGATACCAAGGTATTTCAATACCTTAAGATAACTAAGGTATTGGGTTTCGAGCGGGGTTTTTGAGCAATAGCCTAGGATTTGTCTTGGAATAATTTTTATATGTTTATATATATATAATTACGTGTGCTAGCGTAGGTTTTAGCGGGTTTAGGCGGGGTGCGTAGCCTAGGTTGAGGTATCGGATACCGAGGGTATCCCGGTATCTCAAGGAGGCGAGTTTGTGAGTTTTCTAGCTTAATGACCTCGGTTTGACCTAGAATTTCAGGAGCACCCTAGTTTGACCCAGACTTGACCGTAGTTGACTCGGTTGACCGCCAAAGTCAACTTTTGACCTAGTTTTGACCTAGAGTTGACTTTTTGGACCCAGAGTTGACTTTTTTACCCAGATTTCACCGGTTTGACCCGTTTGACCTAGAACGACCCTAGAAACCTATTTTTAGTTATTTTATATCTGTTTAACTCATTAGAACCCTGTTTAACCTTGCTTTTCGCATTAGGTCCTTGCGACACCAGTTCGGATCGCCAGTTGCTCAGGACGTCAGGCGAGTACATTCTCTGATAGTTTTTATTATCTGATATTTATTATGATTCAGCTTCTAGTATAGTATCATCTGATTATTCTGGCACCACACGGGACACTGATTGATATTTCTGGATTCATTTACTTGTGACACGTACATTTCATGTTTCTGGCCTCTATTCTGGAATCACTACTGGCATCACCTACAGGCATCACTACAGGCATCATTCATGTACAGGCTGGACTCATCTTGATTTGCGTGTCGGGTCTTGGATCCACTTGTATTAGTCGGGGCGGGGAAATACTCGAGTAGACATGTAAACATTCCTATCTGGCATCATCAGGAATCACTCCCTCTGGTCTAATCTGGAATGATAGCAGCCGTGCACCCAGTGCGCGGTGAGCCGTACTTACCCCTAGCCGTTTACATGTCGAAACAAGTATTTCAAAGACACCGAGTTCATTCTTTATAGTCTGGACTCTCATGCATTTCTTGACTTGTCTCACTTACATGTTTCTGGACTTGACTCACTACATGTTTTTTTCATGCTGGACTCACTACACGTTCATGTGCACGGACTTGATCTTAGCTTAGATTTCCTGTATCTTACAGTTACTACTATCTTGTTTCTGATATTCCTGCATCTTTACCTTTATGCACCAGTGATACATGTTTATTTCCTGTTTCATACTTACTTCTTTCTTCTTGCTACTTGCTATAACTGTTTTATAGTTTTTATCATTTAAATGGAACTGCTGTTAGAGATGTACTTGCTCCAGTCCTGACTGGACATATTTTTCAGAGTATCCGGAGGATTGGTGTCCGACGTTTTATGGACCTGAGCCTGTCGATGGTGCAGACAGGGACCCTCTAGTTTAGAGGTGATTTCCGGGTTGGTAGCCGGGATCACTAGGATCTTGTTGTTGTTTTTATTAGCTTTAGCACCGGATTTGTCTCCGGTTTTGGATTGAGACCTTGTTTGTATATTATTTTGGATGATGTATTGTTGTATTATTATTATTATTGATGTTGTGGTTGTTGTAGTAGTTGGAGGTGGTTAGACTTTTTAGTTGTTAGACTCTCTGTGTTATCTTATCGTGCTTAGATTCGTGATTGAGTATATTGTGATTATCATTTGATATTGCTCCTCCGTTTGGAGTTGAGATCTTGGCAGATTATATATATTGTTTGTGTGGTTGCCCTCCTTTTGGAGAGGTCATGCCCGATTTTTTTTTTGTGAGATTATTATCTAGATAGTTGACCTAGACAGCGTTCTACCGCCGATGCTGCGGCGTAGGCTGGACGTACCCACGACTCATGCCCGATTTTCGGGTGCGGGTCATGACACGTTTTTGGTGGTGGCCCATGCAGGTCTCGATTCGCAATTAGTGCGATGTCGTGGTGGTACAACAACTTAGTTGTACTGCTGCGAGCCTGCTATAGGATCTAGGATCTAGGATGAGAGTGTACTCAATCACGACTAGGAACAATTCCAATCTAATTATTCTGAAATTGCTTCTTTTGAAATATTATGTCCTTCTTTGATGATATCGTATCTTGCACCGTATTGACTTCTTTTGATCTGTGTTCAGGATGCCTCCGAAGACACGATCCCATCGTACCGTTCCAGCAGTTGCCTCGGAGAGGTCTGCTACCTCTCGTCCAGCTCGTATTCAGGCAGCTGCAACCGCTCCACTCACCACTCCTGCGGTTGAGGGAGCCTCTGTTTCTCTCGGGGATCCTTCTCCACTTATCGATCCGAGGACTACCCCAGTCGTTCCGGTGGTTCCTCCACCACTTCCTGCTCCAGTAGATGCCGCGCAGTTGTTTGCGTTCTTCAGGGAGATGATGGATGCGCAGCACCGTCAGGTGAATGTGATGAGGCTGGGCATTGAGAACGCCCACCAGGTGGCCATGACGGCAGTGGATAGGGTGGCACAGAATCAGCCACAGGCAGATCAGATTCAGTGCCCGAGGCAGGGCAGTATCATTGACTTTCAGAGGATGCGGCCCAAGAAGTTCCGTGGTACAGAAGGGATCCTGTACGCGGATGACTGGATAGAGCAGATTGAGGGGATCTTCAGGCTGGCGCAGATTCCAGACAGCATGCAGATAGAGGCAGCGGGCAGTCAGATGTTCGACCTCGCCTTGACATGGTATCGCACAGATACGAGGATCGCAGCGCCAGGGCTTACTTGGGAGGCTTTCAAGAGGCTTTTTAAGAAAAAGTTCTTCCCAGATGTGGCGCTCGGTGCTTTGGAGAGCCAGTTTGAGGCACTCGTCCAAGGGAGCATGACAGTGGACGAGTACGCAGCGGAGTTCTGCCGTTTGGGCAGATTTGTGGATGGCTTGAGCGAGGCAGCCAAGGCGAGGAAGTTTCGCAAGGGCTTGGTTATGGCGGTCAAGTCTTTGACCAGGAGCGACCGCGAGGCAACTTTTGAGCAGATAGTAGGAGATGCTCAGAGAGCAGAGGATGACTTGGAGCTCAAGTCCAAGAGAGGCAGGGATGATTCAGGCAGTGCCAGTGGTAGTGCGGGACCAGCTAAGCGTCCCTATGTGCAGAAGGCAGCGCAACAGGGTCAGGATCAGAGGGTGCCCACTTGTGCCTACTGCAGGAAGGCAGGACACACCTGGGATGTTTGTAGGAGGAGGCTGAAGGTGTGTTTGTTCTGTGGATCCGCTGCTCACCAGATGAGAGGTTGCCCCACTGCACCTCTATTGGGTGGAGCACAGGATCAGAGAGTTGGAGCTAGGCCATCTGTGGCACAGCATCAGGCCCCGCACCAGCAGAGGGATACACCCCAGCAGGGCAGGGCTTATGCGTTGACGGTCGAGGAGGCCGATGCTACGGATGACGGGTTAGCAGGTCTGTCTCTTGTTTCTTCTTCCTGTCATTTCCATTCCTGTGGTGTGCTTCATTAGTACCTGTTAGATTTTTCTTTGTGCTGTGGTAGATAGTGTAGTGACCCTGATTGAGACTGTGATAACACGACCAGTAGGACCCTGATCTTGTATGTTGTTTAGGTAGAATTTCTTGACTTTGATTGTTGGGGGTTTGACCTAGAGGAGTGTGATTGACTTTAAATTTCGAGGACGAAATTTTCTAAGGAGGATAGGCTTGTCACCACCCCATTTCCAGAGCCGGGTATTTTTTTTTTATTTTTAATTTAGTTAATTGTGCATTATTTTTAATTAATTGTATTTATAATTAATTATTGATTGTATTATTTTTATTTTGATTGTTTCAGGATTTTGGCTAGCCTGGACCCATGTCAGACCCTAGTGGACCCATGTCCGACCCAGCCCACACCCCTGTGAGACTTATTTTGAGGCTTAGAATATTTATTTTATTTTTAGGAGGTTAGTTGGAGAGATTTGGAACTAGTTTGAGCGCATTTGGAACCCGGAACCGAGTTTCGGGAGGGCATTTTGGTAATTTCCCAACTTGGCAACCCCTATTTACTATCCTTGGCCGACCATTTCAGCCCCTCCCAGACCGAACACAGCAGCTCCCACTCCCCCATTTTCATTTTCCTTTTCTTCTTCACTTCTCCTTCTTCTCCACTTCTTCTTCTTCTCCTTCTTCCTCCAAAGTAAGTTTTCTTCCACTTTTCTTCTTCTTTCTTCCATTCCTTCTTCTCTAAGTTAACCCTAACCCTAGATCTTTCCCTAACCTAGGTGGGTAGAGCCTATATTTTGTGTTGGAGCTTGGATTGGGAGCTTGGAAGCTTGGATTGGAGGATTTGGAGAGATTTGGAGATTTTGGCTTGGGATTCCAACTCCCAAGAGGTAAACCCTAAATTTCCTCTTGTAATTACTCTTTTATAGTGTAATTAATATTTTAGAACCTTCCTAGACCCGTAGGCTACCCGTGGGAGGAAGTTGGAACTAGTTGGGTAGTGTTTAGAGACTTTGACATTAGGTTTTGTGTCGATTTCGGGTGAAATCCGAATTTGGCCCAATTTTGGGTGATGCCCTAGGTTAGATGGACCTAGGTAGACGTTGTCGGGTGTCGTGAGGGTGAGTGCGTGTCTCCGTTTGGACACGGGAAGCCGCGTCGCGGAGAAACGGGCGTTTCGGGCGAAATTGGGGCTTTTCGTCGTCGCCGATTCTAAGTGCGTGTGCGTTTCCGCCACGGGCCTAGAATCGACGCGGGAGCACATTTTCTAGGATCTAGACATCGTTTAGGACGCGTGGGTAAATTTTGGGCCGATTCCGAGTTCGTTTGGTGTGCGTTTCAGGAGGTTTTCCGAGCCGCGCACCACGTGTTCGTCGAAATGACCGAACGGCCATTTCGACTTGGTTTCCTCGTTTCGGCTTTGTGCGCGCGTTGGGTTAGTATCGGGGAGTGTGTGCTAGAGTTTTCGAGCTATATTTTATATATTTTTGGGTGTTTGGGCGTGTCGGGGTCGTTGGGCGTGCGTTGGTGGGCGTTGTGGGCGTGGTGTGCGTTGTGTTGTGTTTGTTTATATATATGTGTATATATATATTGTGTGTGAGTTTTTATATATATATTTATATATATATGTGTGGTTATGTGTAGGTGAGTGTGTGAGTGAGTGCTTGTGTGAGTGTGTAGGTGAGTGTGTGAGTGAGTGCTTGTGTGAGTGTGTAGGTGAGTGTGTGTGAGTGTGAGTGAGTGTTTATAGGTATATACATATGAGTTTATATATATGTATATATATTTGTATATATATGTATGAGTGTTTATGTGTGTGCTAGTGTGTGTGAGAGTGTGTGTGTGAGGGTGTGTGCTAGTGTGAGTGAGTGTGTGTGAGTGAGGATATATAGATATTAGTATATATGTTAGTGTGTGTGTGTGTGTAGATGTATAGATATATATATTAGTGTATATATATATATAGATATATGTGAGTATATGGAGATATGTGTTTGTGTATATGTGTGTGTGTTTAAGTGTGTGTGTATTAGTGTGTTTGTGAGTGTGTTAGTGTGTGTGTGTGTTAGATTATAAGTGTGTGTATATATATATATATATCTAGTGATATATGTATATATATGTGTGTGTATATATATATAGAGTGTTATAGATATATATATGTATAGGCGTGTGTGTGTGTGTGTGTTTGTGATGGAGGGGGGGGAGCCAGCAGAAAACTGCAGCAGCAGCAGCAGAAAACTGCAGCAGCAGCAGCAGAAAACTGCAACAGCAGCAGCAAAAGCAGGTGCAGTAGCAGCAAAAGCAGGTGCAGCAGCAGCAAAAGCAGTGGCAGCAGCAGCAAAAGCAGGTGCAGTAGCAGCAAAAGCAGTGGCAGCAGCAGCAGATAAGCACAGTAGCAGCAGCAGCTAGTATTCGCAGCGCTAGTAGCAGCAGCAAGCAGCGAGTTCAGTAGCAAGGAGAGTGGTTTAATAGATAGATAGATTAGTAGATTGATAGATATTATAGATTGTTAGATAGATAGATGTTTCTATATAAATAGAATAGATAGATATATAACTAGCTAGATAGTTAGTTAGATTGATAGATTAAATAGATAGGTATTAGTTAGTTGATAGATAAATAGGTAAGTAGATAGATAAGTTGATAGATAGATAGATAGTTAACTAGATAGACTAATAGATAGATAGATAGGTAAATAACTAGTTAGATAGTTAAATTAGATACATAAGATAGATAGATATATCTATAGATGGATAGATAATAGTTAGATGGATAGATAGATAGCTAGGTATTAGGTATATATCTACCTAAGTGCATAGATATCTATATACATATAGTTATATCTATATCTATAGATATCTAGATAGGTATATATATATGCATTTTGAGTTGGGTAAGGTATATATGGGTAATCGGGTAAATGTGTGTGGATAAATATATACATAGGTATATACATACTTAGATATATATAAATATGATAGATATATATATTATCTAGCCTAGATTAATAACTAGGTATATATTCAATAGCTAGATAGCTAGTTAGAGGGGTTTTAGAGCGAAACCTCAATATCTTGAGATACCAAGGTATTTCAATACCTTAAGATAACTAAGGTATTGGGTTTCGAGCGGGGTTTTTGAGCAATAGCCTAGGATTTGTCTTGGAATAATTTTTATATGTTTATATATATATAATTACGTGTGCTAGCGTAGGTTTTAGCGGGTTTAGGCGGGGTGCGTAGCCTAGGTTGAGGTATCGGATACCGAGGGTATCCCGGTATCTCAAGGAGGCGAGTTTGTGAGTTTTCTAGCTTAATGACCTCGGTTTGACCTAGAATTTCAGGAGCACCCTAGTTTGACCCAGACTTGACCGTAGTTGACTCGGTTGACCGCCAAAGTCAACTTTTGACCTAGTTTTGACCTAGAGTTGACTTTTTGGACCCAGAGTTGACTTTTTTACCCAGATTTCACCGGTTTGACCCGTTTGACCTAGAACGACCCTAGAAACCTATTTTTAGTTATTTTATATCTGTTTAACTCATTAGAACCCTGTTTAACCTTGCTTTTCGCATTAGGTCCTTGCGACACCAGTTCGGATCGCCAGTTGCTCAGGACGTCAGGCGAGTACATTCTCTGATAGTTTTCATTATCTGATATTTATTATGATTCAGCTTCTAGTATAGTATCATCTGATTATTCTGGCACCACACGGGACACTGATTGATATTTCTGGATTCATTTACTTGCGACACGTACATTTCATGTTTCTGGCCTCTATTCTGGAATCACTACTGGCATCACCTACAGGCATCACTACAGGCATCATTCATGTACAGGCTGGACTCATCTTGATTTGCGTGTCGGGTCTTGGATCCACTTGTATTAGTCGGGGCGGGGAAATACTCGAGTAGACATGTAAACATTCCTATCTGGCATCATCAGGAATCACTCCCTCTGGTCTAATCTGGAATGATAGCAGCCGTGCACCCAGTGCGCGGTGAGCCGTACTTACCCCTAGCCGTTTACATGTCGAAACAAGTATTTCAAAGACACCGAGTTCATTCTTTATAGTCTGGACTCTCATGCATTTCTTGACTTGTCTCACTTACATGTTTCTGGACTTGACTCACTACATGTTTTTTTCATGCTGGACTCACTACACGTTCATGTGCACGGACTTGATCTTAGCTTAGATTTCCTGTATCTTACAGTTACTACTATCTTGTTTCTGATATTCCTGCATCTTTACCTTTATGCACCAGTGATACATGTTTATTTCCTGTTTCATACTTACTTCTTTCTTCTTGCTACTTGCTATAACTGTTTTATAGTTTTTATCATTTAAATGGAACTGCTGTTAGAGATGTACTTGCTCCAGTCCTGACTGGACATATTTTTCAGAGTATCCGGAGGATTGGTGTCCGACGTTTTATGGACCTGAGCCTGTCGATGGTGCAGACAGGGACCCTCTAGTTTAGAGGTGATTTCCGGGTTGGTAGCCGGGATCACTAGGATCTTGTTGTTGTTTTTATTAGCTTTAGCACCGGATTTGTCTCCGATTTTGGATTGAGACCTTGTTTGTATATTATTTTGGATGATGTATTGTTGTATTATTATTATTATTGATGTTGTGGTTGTTGTAGTAGTTGGAGGTGGTTAGACTTTTTAGTTGTTAGACTCTCTGTGTTATCTTATCGTGCTTAGATTCGTGATTGAGTATATTGTGATTATCATTTGATATTGCTCCTCCGTTTGGAGTTGAGATCTTGGCAGATTATATATATTGTTTGTGTGGTTGCCCTCCTTTTGGAGAGGTCATGCCCGATTTTTTTTGTGTGAGATTATTATCTAGATAGTTGACCTAGACAGCGTTCTACCGCCGATGCTGCGGCGTAGGCTGGACGTACCCACGACTCATGCCCGATTTTCGGGTGCGGGTCGTAACACCTGCGCCACTCGCAGTCTGTCTCTGATGAGTTTCACCTTTTCTGCTGTATCCACGACCATTTCTGGTCCTAGCAAGGCTCTCTCTCCAACGTCGTCCCAAGATAACGGTGTACGACACCTTCGTCCATAAAGAGCCTCAAATGGCGACATCTCGATGCTGGCCTGGTAGCTGTTGTTGTAAGAAAACTCTACCAGGTACAGATGATCCTCCCAAGAACCTCCGAGATCTAGAACGCAAGTGCGTAGCATATCCTCGAGAGTCTTAATAGTCCTTTCAGACTGCCCGTCTGTCTGGGGTGGTATGAGGTACTGAACTTGAGCTGAGTACCCAAGCTAGCCTGCAGACTCCTCCAAAAGTGGGAAGTGAAACGACTATCCCGATCCGAGATGATGCTCACAGGAACTCTATGAAGTCTAACAATCTGTCGCACGTACATCTCTGCTAGCCTCTCTGTATTTGTGCCCACCTTGAAAGGTAAGAAGTGGGCTGATTTGGTCAACCTGTCCACGATGACCCAAATTGCGTTCTTTCCTCCTGGAGAACGCGGAAGCCCTGAAACAAAATCCATGGTCACGTGCTCCCACTTCCACTCTGGGATAGGTAAAGGTTGAAGCAATCCATCTAGCCTATGTCGGTCCGCCTTTACCTGCTGGCACACTAGACACCGGGATACGAAGCGTGCTACCTCGTGCTTTATTCCATACCACCATACGTGCTCCCTCAAGTCTCGATACATCTTGTTGGCACCGGGATGCATCGAGTACTGAGAGCGGTGTGTGTAATATCCCGTTCCGCTCAAGCGGACTGCCGTCTCAATCGGCAATCGTGCAGCTGTCCCGACCCGCTTTGCCTCGATCAAGAAACAAAGGATATCCAGACTTGTCCCTACAGGAATCCGGCTTGGACTTTCAGAGGCTCGCTCAGACGTATCGCTCTACCGAGGCGAATCATCGCTAAGGTGGGTGGCTACGGTGAACTTGTCTTTGCTTAGCCAGCACACATAAAATCTAGAATATTTATGCTAGTCGCTAGGTGAATCACCCCCTGCATGCTAATCAATCCAACGCACCTAGCTAAGGAAATAATCCCAACTTGTATTGCTTGCTAGAACATAGAAATAAAATACTGCTTATATGTTCAGACCCTCGCATGCTAAGTCCCTTAACGGTTTCATCTCTCGGACTACCTTCGGGCCCGAGCAAACGTGCTGATTATGTTCCTTAGAACGCATGCTTGTCTGCTTGAATGTTACCGTATTTTTATGCAAACCCCGGAAGACTACTACGTAGTCGTTCCGTGCCTGAACGAACCTGCAAGTATCCGGGACCATTAGGTCGCCAAGGCAATCCCCGAACCAGGGGCACACATCAGGGTAACGAATACTGAACATGAATCCTTAACGTGACAACTGAATGATAATCACATCAAGTTTATGTCTGAACGAGAATCACGTCACGTAACGAACGAATCTTAGCTCTTGGAGCAAACGCTCGTTCAGATCACGAATCATGGATTATTATTCAAGTTGTGGATTGAAACTGACCCTGATCCTGACCTGCATATCGCGGACAACTCGACAACGAGTCACGGTTCCACGGGCGGTCACTGGGGCACTGGGACCGACCCGATCCGGATGGAACATAACGTAGTAGTCGCTCACGTGATTGACGGGATGGTTTGCAGCGCCTCACGTGCTTTCGTTGCATTCTCTACCCACCAATTGACTACGGTCCTTTATGGCTTTGCCAGCGACTAACGTTCATATAGATAAGTCATCCTCGCTTAGCGGCTATCCGCGTGCGAGTCATTGCATCGCATCAAGAAACAACTGAACACCTGAACGATCATGTTAAAATGACCCTCATGTTTGCATATGCTATGCCTCCGGAATGTTATACTTGCCCGTGCTTGAATTAACGATGTTTGCCTCAATGTTTGCCTTGGACAGGGAAGGAGATGGTAAGTTGGTAAGTCTCGCCGTGTTTCCTCTAACATCGCACGGCGCACTGCCCGACACGATAGGCTATTCAATGTTTGCATGAAACTGATCCTAAGGCAACTAGAAAGACAACTTAATAGTTGTGCACGGAACCTGTATTACGTGTTTGGATTTGTCGAGCGGGCGAGTAGCTTCCCCACCAGTGCATTCAATGTACTGATAATCCACCAGTTTGTATGCAGGGTGCGGGAGAACCTCGTTCGGTACGGATGCCTCCAACGTGCGTGCTTAGGCGTGAAGATCACTCCGAAGCAACGGTGCATCCGGGACTGAAGTACATATACAAGACATAAGTTGTGAACATCGCCTGAACATTGCCTGTGCAATCATTCCACAATTGTAGCCACTTGGCACGCTTTTACTGTTTCAGAGAGAGAGGCTTGAGCGACTTGTAATCTCGGCTATACGTCGCCTGTAACACAAGTTTATATCAATAAAAGAACTTGCTTTACTTCAACTTGTGTTTCAATGCTTCCGCTATATTTGTCAACTCAGTGAACCTGTTACCGATTGCCTATGCGTTCATGACTCCGCTGCACTCGGACAATCTGTGCGACTCTGTGGCTTAGAACTCTTGCCGCCAGCCAATGAACCATGGCCTTGCACGGGCGTGGATCACGCTCGTGCGGCATCACGCCCGGATGGGTTAAGCGATCATTCCGCGGGAGCGCTGGCGAGGGTGATTCCCGCCTAGCGGGAACGGCCGATTGCCTGCGGGAGATCGGGGCTTGACATGTTGGTATCAGAGCCTGGCTTCTACGTCTTTGGACTTCGATTCGATATCTCTGTTTCGAAAGCTCGTTCGTGGGTTATGTGCACGCTCTCTCTCAATGCCTCGATGGGATGTTCCAACAATAAGTCTAAATACTTTCAAAATACGTTTTGAATGATATGCTTGCTTGTCTGCTGCTATGCTGCGAGTGGCCTTTGTGCCAACCTGTGCGAACCCTTGAGAGTATCGCTAGTAGCTTGTCCGATTTTTACTAACCCTAAGTTTGGTTGAATGCATCTATTCGAGGGACGCCTTGAACTAGTGCACCATCCAAGACTTAAGAAAAGGTGAAACTCGAGTGCTGAGACTTCTCTATCACTAAGCTGGTTGACGTGCTCACACTAGAAATGTATGTCGAAGGTACGCACGATCCAGTCTAAGCGATATGCTGATTTCGAAGCTTGTGCAAGTGAATATCCAAATGAAACAAGTGCAACGACTTGTCTAGGATTGCCTCGACCCTAGATTACTGCTTGTCCTTAGTAAGTCTCGAGGATGAGACTTTTTCTAAGTTGGGTAGGATGTAATACCCCGTTCCGCTCAAGCGGACTGCCGTCTCAATCGGCAATCGTGCAGCTGTCCCAACCCGCTTTGTCTCGATCAAGAAACAAAGGATATCCAGACTTGTCCCTACAGGAATCCGGCTTGGACTTTCAGAGGCTCGCTCAGACGTATCGCTCTACCGAGGCGAATCATCGCTAAGGTGGGTGGCTACGGTGAACTTGTCTTTGCTTAGCCAGCACACATAAAATCTGGAATATTTATGCTAGTCGCTAGGTGAATCAACCCCTGCATGCTAATCAATCCAACGCACATAGCTAAGGGAATAATCCCAACTTGTATTGCTTGCTAGCACATGGAAATGAAATACTGCTTATATGTTCAGACCCTCGCATGCTAAGTCCCTTAACGGTTTCATCTCTCGGACTACCTTCGGGCCCGAGCAAACGTGCTGATTATGTTCCTTAGAACGCATGCTTGTCTGCTTGAATGTTACCGTATTTTTATGCAAACCCCGGAAGACTACTACGTAGTCGTTCTGTGCCTGAACGAACCTGCAAGTATCCGGGACCATTAGGTCGCCAAGGCAATCCCCGAACCAGGGGCACACATCAGGGTAACGAATACTGAACGTGAATCCTTAATGTGACAACTGAATGATAATTACATCAAGTTTATGTCTGAACGAGAATCACGTCACGTAACGAACGAATCTCAGCTCTTGGAGCAAACGCTCATTCAGATCACGAATCATGAATTATCATTCAAGTTGTAGATTGAAACTGATCCTGACCTGCATGTCGCGGACAACTCGACAACGAGTCACGGTTCCACGGGCGGTCACTGGGGCACTGGGACCGACCCGATCCGGATGGAACATAACGTAGTAGTCGCTCACGTGATTGACGGGATGGTTTGTAGCACCTCACATGCTTTCATTGCATTCTCTACCCGCCAATTGACTACGGTCCTTTATGGCTTTGCCAGCGACTAACGTTCATATAGATAAGTCATCCTCGCTTAGCGGCTATCCGCGTGCGAGTCATTGCATCGCATCAAGAAACAACTGAACACCTGAACGATCATGTTAAAACGACCCTCCTGTTTGCATATGCTATGCCTCCTGAATGTTATACTTGCCCGTGCTTGAATTAACGATGTTTGCCTCAATGTTTGCCTTGGACAGGGAAGAAGATGGTAAGTTGGTAAGTCTCGTCGTGTTTCCTCTAACATCGCACGGCGCACTGCCCGACACGATAGGCTATTCAATGTTTGCATGAAACTGATCCTAAGGCAACTAGAAAGACAACTTAATAGTTGTGCACGGAACCTGTATTACGTGTTTGAATTTGTCGAGCGGGCGAGTAGCTTCCCCACCAGTGCATTTAATGTACTGATAATCCACCAGTTTGTATCCAGGGTGCGGGAGAACCTCGTTCGGTGCGGATGCCTCCAACGTGCGTGCTTAGGCGTGAAGTCACTCCGAAGCAACGGTGCATCCGGGACTGAAGTACATATACAAGACATAAGTTATGAACATCGCCTGAACATTGCCTGTGCAATCATTCCACAATTGTAGCCACTTGGCACGCTTTTACTGTTTCAGAGAGAGAGGCTTGAGCGACTTGTAATCTCGGCTATACGCCGCCTGTAACACAAGTTTATATCAATAAAAGAGCTTGCTTTACTTCAACTTGTGTTTCAATGCTTCCGCTATATTTGTCAACTCAGTGAACCTGTTACCTATCGCCTATGCGTTCATGACTCCGCTGCACTCGGACAATCTGTGCGACTCTGTGGCTTAGAACTCTTGCCGCCAGCCAATGAACCATGGCCTTGCACGGGCGTGGATCACGCTCGTGCGGCATCACGCCCGGATGGGTTAAGCGATCGTTCCGCGGGAGCGCTGGCGAGGGTGATTCCCGCCTAGCGGGAACGGCCGATTGCCTGCGGGAGATCGGGGCGTGACAGTGTGCCTCCTGCAAAACCTCTTCGCGCAGCTCCCCGCTCGGCACACACATCATCGTGCCGTGCCGTAAGGAACCATCATCTGCGATAGTAAAGTCGTCCGACAATCCTGTCCGAACCTGTGCCCGGATACTCCTCAGAGTCTCATCATCATACTGCGCAGCTCTGATTCTGTCAATCAGCTCCGACTGTATCTGCAATCCCTACATCTGAATCTTAACACCGGGGACTAGCACCTCAATTTCCAAGCTTTCTATATCAGCCAACAAATGTCTATCTGTTGTCAAGTACATAGCCATCGGATACCTGCTCAAGACATCGGCGACTACATTGGCCTTCCCTGGGTGGTACTGCAATAAGATGTCGAAGTCCTTCATCAACTCCAACCACCTCCTCTGTCTCATGTTCAGCTCCTTCTGTGTGAATACGTACTTCAAGCTCTTGTGGTCTGTGAAGATCTCCACACGCTCTCCGTACAGGTAATATTTCCACAGCTTTAGAGCGAAGATAACCGCTGCCAACTCCAAATCGTGGGTAGGGTAGTTCTTTTCATGAGGGCGTAACTGCCTAGAAGCATAGGCAATTACCTTCCCGTGCTGCTGAAGAACACATCCCAGACCCTTCCCTGAAGCATCACTGTAGATGGTGAATCCACTTGTCCCTGCTGGCAACGTCAAAACTGGAGCTGTCGTCAATCTCTTCTTCAGCTCATCAAATGCGGCCTGTCAATCCTCTGTCCAAACAAAATCCATATCCTTCCTGGTCAGCCTGGTCATCGGTGCTGTAATCCTGGAGAAGTCTTGTACAAACCTCCTGTAGTATCTTGCTAGCCCGAGAAAACTTCTGATCTCAGCTACCGAACTGGGGGTAGCCCACGACTCCACTACCTCGATCTTCTTCGGGTTAACCGAGATCCCGTCTCCCGTCACCACATGTCCAAGAAATTCAACCTTGTCAAGAAAGAATTTGCACTTTGAGAGTTTCCCGTACAGCTCCTCCCTCATGAGAGTCTCTAAGACCAACCTCAGGTGCTCTTCGTGCTCCTCCGGGGTCTTGGAATACACAAGAATATCGTCGATGAACATCACCATAAACTTGTCAAGGTACTGGTGGAACACCTTGTTCATCAGGTTCATGAATACTGCCGGTGCATTGGTTAAACCAAATGGCATTACCATGAACTCAAACTGGCCGTATCTGGTCCGAAAGGCTGTCTTCGGCGTGTCTTCTCTCTTCACCTTCACCTGGTGATAGCCTGACCTCAAATCTATCTTCAAAAATACCTTCGCCCCGCTCAACTGATCGAAAAGATCATCTATCCTCGGCAGCGGATATTTGTTCTTGATAGTGAGGTTGTTCAAAGCTCTATAATCGATGCACATGCGCACCGTGTCATCCTTCTTTCGGTACAAACAATACCGGATCTCCCCATGGTGATAAACTTGATTTGATGAAGCCTTTGTCCTGCAGCTCCTCAACTTGCTTCTTTAGTTCTGTCAGCTCGCTGTTGTTGACTCTATAGACATGTTGTGAAATGAACTCCGCTCCTGGCACCAAGTCTATAGAGAATTTAACATCTCTGTCTGGCGATAAGCCTGGCAACTCCTCTGGAAATACATCCAGGAACTCCTCTATCAGAGGATGTGCAACTCCTCTTCTTCCGTCCTGGCTCCGTAAAATGTGCTCCTGCTCTGTTCCGCTGCTCCTCTGGCGACCTCAAACTCTGGCTCTCCTGGTGGTCTAAATAATACTCTGCCTCTATGACAATCTATAGTAGCATGATGCCTACTCAACCAGTCTATTCCGAGTACAATTTCGTACCCCGGAAGTGGCATGACGAGTAAGCACGCGCTCAACTCTCGGCCTCCCACTGACACCCTTCAGTCCTTGCAATAATCACGAACTAGGATAATACCTCCACCAGTCGTGATCTTGCAAGTCCTAGCTAATGGTTCTGTCTCTAAATAATGTCGAAGTGCATAAGATACAGACACGAAACTATGGGAAGCGCCAACGTCGAATAATGTAAATGCGGGAATGCAATCGAGAAGAACTGAACCTGTAATCAAGTCTCCTGCTGGCTCGACCTCCTCGACTGCCATGGCGTATGCTCGCCCCTGGGATTCACCTCTCTGCTGCTGGTGCTGAGCAAACCTCTGCTATTGCGGTAGAAGTGGTCCCCTCTGTTGGCCTCCTGGTACGGCAGGTACCCTAGCTGGTCCTCTCTGGGCGGCTGCTCCACCATGGCCTGGACGAGTCTGGATGGTAAGGCAATCCCTCAGCTGATGTGTCGTCGATCTACAGGACAGACATGTGCCCAACCTCTTCCTGCAGATCTCTTTAGTGTGTGCTGCCTTCCCGCAGTATGCACACTGGATGGCGGGCTGAGTCTGCCTCTGCTGCTGATGCTGGACCTGTCCTCGGGCTGGTGCCTGGTGCTGCTGGTGCTGCTGCTGATATGGCCTCTGCTGCTGCTGGAAGTGTGGACGCTTGCCCGGTCCCGCACTACTGTTTGCTCCTCCTGAAATATCGCGTCCCCTCTTGGGCCTGAGGTCCAAGTCGTCCTCGGCTATCTGGGCATCCATCAATATGCCCTCAAAGGTAGCAGTGCGACGTTCCGACGTGCGAGACTTGATCTCCCTTGCCAGCCCCTTTCTGAACTTCTGGGCCCTGTCTCCTGGATCTCTAATCATCGATGGTGCGAAGCGGCTCAGACGGCAAAACTCCGCGGTATACTCATCAACGGACGAGCTCCCCTGGACTAAGTCATAGAACTGACTCTCCAAGGCTTCCAGGGCAACATCAGGAAAGAACTTCTCCTTGAAGAGCTCCCTGAAAGCCTCCCAAGTGAGTCCCCCGTCAAAGAGTCTCGGCTCTGTACGAAACCATGTCAGGGCGATATCGAACATCTGGCTGCCGGCGGCCTCGATCTGAAGGGCCTAGGGAAGCTGCGCCAAGTGCAAGTTTCTCTCGATGTCCTCTAGCCAATCATCGGCGTAGAGTATACCCTCTGTCCCTTTGAACTCCCGAGGCATCATCCTCTTGAAGTCCACAATGGTGCCCGGCCTCTGGTGGTACTGGCTAGGATGCTGCTGCTGGGCGACTCTCTCCACAGCCTGGAGAGCCACCTGATGAGCATTCTCCATGCTCATCCTCATCATCTCGGTCTGGGCCTGGTGTGCCTCAGCCTGCACCCTCTGGGCCTCTGCTGACGTCCTCTGGGCATCGACCATGTCCTGGATTAATGCGAACATCTGTGCCCCATCGACGGGCACACCTCTTGGAAACTGAGTCGGTGGTGGTGGAAGAGGCTTCGTCGTAGCTATGGGAACCCTCTGAACAGGTGGGGGAGGAGGACCCCCAAATAGTGCAGACACTCCCACATGCACGGGAGATGTAGGAGATGCTGCGGATGTTTGTCCAGCAGGGCGAGAGGTGACAGACCTCTCTGAAGCTGCTACTCCGAGTCTCAGAGACCTGGTCCTTGGCGGTATCCTGAAGACAGATCGAAAGATTCAATTAAGGCAATAGACACGATATCATCAAGGAAGGACAGTAAAAATTTCTAAAGGAAATAATCATTAAGAGTAGTATTATAAGAATCAGAAATTTCCTAATTGTGATTGAGCATATTCTCGGCCTAATTCCTATCTCCTAAAACAGGCTCATAGCAATACTCTAAGCGAGCACCACTACGATATCGCTCTAAATATGAATCTAGACCTGCATGGGCCACCACTAAAAACGTGTCACGACCCACACCCGGAATTTGGGCATGAGTCGTGGGTACGTCCAGCCTACGCCGCAGCATCGGCAGTAGAACGCTGTCTAGGTCTCAAACATAACATATCCTGTCAATAGTCTTAACTCCATAAGAAGGACAATGATAATATGAATCCACAGTTTTATAAATATACTCAATCACAAGCTATATGAAAGTAATTGGCATGATAAGAAATGAGAATAAAGAGTTCTATCATAAGCCAACACAAATAAGTACATCACAAGTCCTGAGTCTAGATGTCCTCAAAAGTCACAAATAATAATACAACTCAAATCTCAGTCTAATACAATAATACATAAAATAGAATAGTCTAAGTGCAGGCAGGTAGGATCTCCTCTAGGATGGGCAACTCCTCTGGGATTTCTGGTATAAAATCTCCCTCTAGTCCCGGGCCGTAGTGGGTGGGGCAAAAATCCTCCAAGTTCTCTGAAAATGTTATCCAGTCAGGATTGGAGCGAAGCACAAACACTAAACAACAGTTTCATTTATGTTGACAAAAACTATAAAATAGTGTAAGGAATACAAGATGAATAAATACTGGAAATATAGAGTACTGGAGAATATGAAATAGGCAATAGAACATCTAGCAATGAACAATATATAGTGAATGCTAGAACAAGTGAATCTGAAATAAGAATAAACATCTAGCTAAGTGTTTGAAATATCAGTTTATTATGTGATCGGCTTGGGATGAGATCAGGCTGGTTACATATGATTAGCTATGATTCTTGTAGGTCAAACTAACCATCTGGTTAGCTATGATGCATGTAATGGTCAGGCTAATTATATATAACAGCTATGAAGCATGTAATGGTCAGGCCGCACCCGACGTGAGATGTGGGGTGAGCTATGATGCATGTAGAGTTGGATATGATCACATAATCTACTAATATTTCCCCATCCCCAGCTAGCACGATGGACTCCAATCACGACTCCTCATGACAGGGATCTAGGGTGCTAACCCGTGTATCCACAGTGTCAGAATCAAGTATGTAATACAACTAGATTTATAGAAGTAATCAACAAAAGCGAAAACTGTCAGAGAATGTACTCGCCTGTGGTCCCGAGAAAAGTGCGAGGATTGATGCCCAAGATGAAATCATAGTGACCTAATTATAGAATATAAATGTCAAAATAATATCCTTGAATGATAATTAGGTCAAATTATGTAAATAAGTGTTTCTAGGTCCGACTAGGTCTAAATAGTAAATTCTTGGTAGCATCAGTCTACACCTAGGTTTCTAGGTTGATTTCCAGGCTAAGCTAGTTAATATATCTAGATTAAAATATATAGTTATCTTATATCCATGTATACTAGGGTTATCTAGTATCTAACATACTATAGACCATAACTTGCTATTTCTGATATTACCTTAATACCAACTCACTGAACTCAGATCTACACCTCTACACACCTACACACTGAACTGAATTTACTACTCACACACAGACACACATAAGCTACACACACAGACACATACTGATTCCTATCTAACTGATACACACTCTAGAACTCAGGAATACACAGGTATTCACACTGATGTTTAACACAGGGACACACCTACACACAGTGACACACAGATACACATTAGAACCTGGGAATTTCTCACTCACTCACACACTGCTACACATAGACACAGGTTTACACACTGAAACTCACACAGGCTCTCACTGACACAGACCTACACACATAATACATACTGCTACACCCTCAGAGCTACACTCATGGAGCTACACTCACAGAGCTACTCTTCACTATACAAACACACAGGTATACATACTACTAGCATAAGGTACTCACAGCACACAGAATTTCACACAGATACACACTGATCTATACTGATACTCTACACAGGAAACACACACACATGTATTCACTTCTCACTCACACACACAGGGATACACTCACTGGCACTTGCAGATACCTACACATAGTGAACTTAGTTCCTAAACTGCACTCTACTTCTCATATCACACACACTAGAACTCAGGGACACACAGGTACTCAAGTGATACCCACAAGCACCTACACACTGAGACACAAGTTCACTGATACTCACGGGTTGCACACACAGATACTAACACACTCAGAAAACTCACACAGGCACATACACTGGTAGACACTCACACACATTGGTCACTGATACACAGACACTCTAATACACTGAAACTCACACATTGTTCACTGATACACAGGTACTTACATGCTGATACGCACAGACACTCAAGTTCCTGAATACACACATGGGCATATATACAAACACACAGATCCTCACACACTCAGCTCATACTATGATACACTGGTTCCTCATTGAGGCATACACAGGCACACAACTCAAAAGTACTGCCCAGTTCACTGATACTCATGCACAGAATACTGAGACACTCTCACAGTGTCAGATACACTGAATCCCAGTGATACACTCACAGCTCACTGATACACAAAATTTACACTGGTACACATCTAATACCTAGACACACATAGACACATGTACATGAATTTCTCATTGAACTTAGTGATACTCAGTACTACTCACTACACACAGGCAGGTACCTAATCACTCAGGGATACACAGGCACTCACAGGTTTACATAGGGATGCACACACACACACACACTGAACACAGGAAATGCTAAGACACACACACACAAGTTCACACAGCTACTGAACTACACATTCACACAGGTTAACACACACCTATTCTACCCCGACTCTACACAGTATGTCCTCACTCGACTGCACAGGAAACCAACACACAGTGTTCAAAATACCCGACTGCACAGTACATCTCCCCAAGCCCGACTGTACATATATATAAATATTGAAACATATCTATACACCTATGCAACAATGTATGTATATAGATGTATGCCAAAATATGCAAAAATTCGAATACATTAGATAAATAAATCCCTAGTAAACATTTCATCGAGCACTTAGGGTGCTAAAATCGAACCCATATGAAGATCCCCTGAAAAACCCAAACGAAACCCTAAAACGAGATCTGAACCTTCACGTTGGAGGTGTAATCGGTCTACAAACAAACCCCTAGGGTTAGGGTTCCTGGAATTTGGAGGAAAGCACCCGTAGGTACACCAAAGCCCTAATTTCTCCTAGGTCTTCATGTAGAACCCTAGAAATCAAAATCTATACCATTCGCTGGATCCCTAATGGCCAAACACAACAGAAAAACAGAATTAAAAGGATTAAAAATCAGATTCTCACCTATTGGGAGATGGTTTCCCAATGGAGGTTCTCTTTCTCCAAGTCTTCTTGGTCCAAGCTCCTTGCTTCCCTTTCGATGGAGGAGGAATGGACTTCTAGGGTTTGATATTCCTGAAATTTGTGGGAGGAAATAGTTTTTCTTTAATGGAGGCTAGATTTAGGTTTCCTTCATGAAGGAATGGGTTGAGGGAGGCTCCCCTTCAATATATAGGCTAGGGTTAGGGTTTCAAATGCAAGGGTTTAACTAACCCTCCATGTTTAGTCATGTAGAACTAATTAACTAGGGTTTTAAATCTAAAACTACCATGCAAAATTAGGGTTTCACTAAATCCTAGAATGCCAACTAGGGTTTTATCACTAGGGTTGAACCTATTAGGATTTTTAGGGTTTAACCTAAAACCTAATCATCAAGAATACCTCTTATATTTATTAAACTCAACACACTAATTATTTACATGATTAAAATTAAACAGGGGAAATTACACTAATGCCCTAATCTGGAAATGTGGTAGTGACAAAGGGTAAGGTAATTAAAGTATTAGGGAGAAAGAATCAGTAATTATATCACAGGGTGAAGGTATAGTAGTGGTATCTTGATACCAGGATATCGAGTGCCAGTTTATAGGGAAGTCATAGTTTTGCTGCAGTTGTATTATGTATTGCAGTAATAATTGCAGGGTTCAGATACTGTAATTTCAGTTGGGGATACATGTTGGCCTGGAAAAGCAGGCATGTAGGAGTATGGGGTATTTGATACTTCAGGGGGTTGCTTAGGGTGATACTAGGGCAAGCATAGTAGCTAGAGATGGGTTGAGGTATCAGTTAGGCAATTAGGTAGATTGTGGGGGATAAGGTATTGGTTAGGATTAAGTGAAATACCAACTTGACACCAACACCATAGCAAGAGTATTAGTAATGCATGATACTCATTTCTACTATGAAGTGTTAGTTAGGTAATGCTAAGTAGGTATTAAGGTACTATGGTAGCTAGTATAGTGATCATTAGCTAGTATAACTAATAACCTTAAGGTATTGACCTAGTTTGACTAGTATGACCTAGAAATAACCTAGAAAATCATACTTAGTGCATTTATAGCTCATTTATCATTCTTTACACCCATTCACATGATATTCTTATATAGGTTTGTGTGACACCAGTTCGGACACCGTTCTACCTTATTTGCTCAGGACCACAAATGAGTACATTCTCTGATAGTTTCTATTATATGATAATTACTATATTTCAAGTATTTAGAAATGTTAGATATATTTTTTGATACTATGGTACACGGATTGGTATTATTATTGGACCGCCAGTCATGAGATATTACCTTGATTTATCGAGATGGTATCGAATACTGCTCCTTGCTGGTATTGGATAACATTGGATAATATTGGTTAACATTGGATACATTGGCTAGTAATATGTCATGGTTGGATCCATCGTATCAGTCGGGGCTGGACAAGTACTAGCTAGATATGTGATCAAGAACTATTGGCAAGTAGTTAAATCATCGGCTACTAGCTAATCATACACTTTACGTATGGTTAAGCTATTTTTTCCTTAGTGTAAATCATTGAATCTCCCAAGCCGATCACATATCCATTTAGTATTTCAAAACCTATTGTATGTTGTATTTTTCATATTTAATTTATAGATTATATTGCCTCATATTGTAGTTTTTTCTCTTTTATTTCATATATGCACTAACTATACCCTATTACTTACATTGCATGTTTCTCCTTACTAATTGTTATTGCATCAGTTTATTATTTTTTATCGTATATAGCATCCTCTATTTTATTATTTTATAGTCCTTGTCAATTAATTCGAACTGCTATTGGGTTGTACTTCACTCCAATCTTGACTAGATATATTTTTTTGACGACGACTTAGAGGACTGGTGTCCTACACACTATAGACAACAAGGAGGATAGCAACCATAGGCCCTGAGACCCAGGAGTGATTGTCGGGAGGTCTAGTCAGAGTCACTAGTTATCATAGTTAGTTTTATTAGTATTTTGGTACCGGGTTTATTTTCGGCATATATTTGAGACTTGGATATTATTGTTGTATTTGGATGTTGTTGATGTTTAGACTTTATAGTTATATTAGACTTTGTGGATATCTTATCGTGCTTTAGTTCTATGATTGAGTATTTTATATTATTGTCTCCTTATGGAGTTGGATAATTATGTGAGATTGCTAGTTAGATAGTTTTGACCTAGACAATGTTCTACCGTCGATGTTGCGGCATAGGCTGGACGTACCCACGTACTCGTGCCCCTATATCTGGTGCGAATCGTGACACATTTTTGTAGTGGCCCACACAGGTCAGGCTACACAACAAGTATAATATCGTGGTCGTGCAACATCTTAGTTGTGCTATTGCGAGCCTGCAATAGGATATGATAGGATATAGGGTACTAGGATGAGAGGGAGAATACTCAATCACAACTAGGAACATTTCCAATCTAATTATTATTACTATTCTTATCATTCTGAATATTTTTTTCTTTGAAATATTACTGTCCTTCTTTGATGATATCGTATATTGCACAATATTGATTCCTTCAGTTTGATCTGTCTTCAGGATGCCGCCAAAGACCATGTCACAGCGTTCAGCAGCAGTTTCGGAGAGGTTGACGAATTCTCGACCACCTGTCCGAGCAGCAGCAGACACTGTTCCACCTCCACCAGTTCGGAGGGTTGCCTCCCTAGTTCAGGTGGGGGCCTCAACTATTTTTGGGGGTCCTCCTCCCCCACCTATTCAGAGGATCGTTCCTGTCACTGCGGAGGGTTATCTTATTTCTCCTCCAACAGTTCGAAGGGTTGTACCAGTAGTATCAGAGGGTCTTCCACCCCCGCCACCAGTGCCAGCTAGGGCACAGATGTTTGTCATATTCCTAGATATGATGGCGATACAGCAGAGACAGGCGGATATACTATGCCAGGGCATCGAGAATGACCACCAGGTTGTATTGGCCGCAGTAGAGAAGGTAGCGTCGCCCCAGCCATAGAGTGCACAGCCCAGACCGAACAACATACAAGATTTCAAGAAGTTAGGTCCCCGCAACTTCAAGGGGATAAAGGGTATTATCTACCTTGACGATTGGCTCGAGCACCTTGAGCATATTATGCGCTTGTCCCACCTTACTGAGGATCTGAGGATAGAGGCGACTGGATTACAAATGTCAGATATTGCTAGCACTTGGTTCCCGAATGAACCACAAATTTTTGATCCAGGGTTGACCTGGGACGAATTCAAGGATATGTTCAAGAGAAAGTTCTTCCCGCGCACGGAGAAACTCAACCTGGAATGACAGTTTCAAAACCTCTAGCAGGAGGGCATGTCGGTAAAGGAGTACGCCGCAGAGTTCGGTAGGCTGAGCAGGTATGCGAGAAATATGGTACGAGATCCGGAGGACAGGGTGAGCCATTTCAGGGAGGGCTTAAACTGGGAAGTGAAGGCCCTTATTTCTTTGAGCCATGAGACGTATGTGGCGATTCTTGCGGAGGCCCACAATGTCGATAGGGACCTGAGTTTGAGGCCCAAGAGGGATAGGGAGATAATTGGCAGCAGTAGTGCGGGTCCAGCTAAACGGCCCTATTTCCAGTAGCCGAGGGCATTTCAGTCGCAGCAGTTTCAGGTGTCGATTCGTGCTCCAATTCAAGCTCAGGTACAACTGGTGCCATAACATCCTCAGAGGCAGGTGCAGCGGGTTCCTCAATGCACCTATTGTAGGAAGACTGGGCATACTTGGAAGGTGTGCAGGAAGAGGCTAGGAGCGTGCTTGCATTGTGGATCAACGGAGCATCTGGTGAAGGATTATCTCTTAACCCTTCATCATCCAGGCCAGTATGCATGCCAAGGACAGAGAGGTGGAGTTAGACCACCTACGATACCGCAGATTGCCCAACACCCGCAGAAGGAGCCACCCCACCAGGGCGGGGTATTTGTGATGACAGTCGAGGAGGCCGATGCTACAGGTGATGGGTTAGCAAGTTCGGTTCCTTCTTCCTGTCATTTTTTATCCATTTGATTTGATTAATTTCTTAGTACCTTATAGTTGCTTGTGCTATATAGTTAGCTTAATTAGTAGTATACCCTGATTGAGACTGTAATATCATGACAGACAGAGACCATAATCTTGTATATGATAATAATTAGTAATTTCTTTAAATTGCATGCTTGTATGATTTAGGTTGGATTGGCGGTTTGGCCCAGAGGGGGGTATGACCATCTTTATATTTCGAGGACAAAATTTTCTAATGGGGGTAGGATTGTAACTACCATATTTTCATAGTAAGGGTACTTTTATTATTTGACAATTATTTTAATATTAGAATATTATATATAATATGTGACTAATGAATTATTTATTAAATTTAGACTAGTTAAGTTGAACCACTAGTTAGTCATGAATAGATCAGGACCATTAAACCAATTTGGACTCAAAAATAGAATATTCCTTCCTAAGAATTTAAGATCATATTCATAAAAGAATGAGAGGGGCTTTTGATTCAAATCAAACCATCATGACACAAATCCTAACCCTAAGGGAAAGTCTATATAAACTTCTTTATTCATGAATGGCCTCCATTTATTTCCATTTAGTTCATCCCCAAAACTTGAGAGCAAACCCTAATTTCTCCAGTCCAAATCTTATCCCTCTCATTCTTATTTCCTAAGGAGAGCTAGAAGCTTTAAGGTTGCAAGAGACTTGAGGAAGAAGAGCTTGGCTAGAGATTGGTGCTCATTTCTCACTCTTGTGCTTATTGGAGGAACCACATTGGGAATCTATCTCCCAATAGGTAAAAACTCCATTTTCTCTTATCATTTCAGATTTTAATGGTGATTTAAACCCTTAAAAACCCTTCCTTGGCAAGGTTTACCCATAGAAAGAAGAACTAGGTTCATAGGAGACCTATTGAGAAAGTTACATTAACTTTTGTGGCCAAATTGAAAAAAATTCGAATTTGGATTACTAGGTGTTTGTATAAATATTTTATAGGAATTTTGGAGTTTGATTCATTGTTTTGAGAGATTTGGTGTGTCCATAATTGGATACGGAGATCTGTATCATGATACTCCATGATACAGGAGTATAGATTATGTGTTTTCCCATGTATTGTGTTTCTATAGGCTAATTTCCTTTTTATAGCATTAAATTCAGTTATTCAAATTATTATATATCATAAATTAGTTAAATGGTTAGTATTATAGGGGTTCGATAGCATGATGGGGTGATATGAGGAGGTATCATAAGTATCAAGTTCTAGCCTACTAAGTGTTTGATACATTGTCATCATTGGTTGGGATGTTGGTAGTATGTGTCATTGGTGTCTATACGAGAGTGTTCCAATAGTGTATTAAAAATATACTTGTGTGTGTGTGTATATATATATATATATATATATATATATATATATATATATATATATATATATATATATATATATATATATATATATATATATATAAAATATAGAGTGTTTATGTTTATGTATTTGTGTCTGTGGAGGATATGTTGTGTAAGGTCTGTTGATTTGGGTTGCAACAAGTGTAGGGGAAAACCTGGGTTTATTTCTTGCAGTATGTGTGTTGGGTGGGTATTGAATTCTAGAGATAGGGAGTGTTGTGTGCTCAAGTGATGTGCTTTAGAGGGTGTGGCGTTTATATTAAGAGTGTGTTCTTGTATCTTGCTCATGTGAGAGTATAAGGGTATCGAGGGGGGGTTAATATAGGTGTACCTATTTGGGAAGATAACTTAGTACACTGGTGTAAACCCTCTGATTTTTCAAAATTTTAAATTTGGATTTTTCACAATTTTCTGGAATTTTCTGGAATTTTTTGGAAATTTTCTGTAATTATATTCAGGGTTTTAATTAATAAATAATTTTTAATTGATTTAAATTATATTAAAATATTATAAAAATAATATTTTTGTGTGTAAAATAAAAAATTTGACTTAGGGTAATTTTTCTGGAATTTATTGGGCCCCGGACCTATTTTTATTCACCTGAAAACTAATATTTATTTATTTATTTATTTATTTATTTAGTTATTTATTTATTTATTTATTTATTTTTCAAACCTGGCCCAGCCCTAGGCCCAGCCCGGCCCATTGGCCTAACGGGTCGGGTCGGGTCGGTCAGACCCGAACCCGCCCGCGAACCCGACCCGTTTCTTCCTCCTCCCCCACGTTCTGCCCTAGCCCGCGTCTCCCGCCGCTCCGCCCGGCCACGACGCCGACGGCCCCGCTCCGCCCGGCCACGTAGCCCCCGACCCCGCCTTCTCCGCCACGACCCAGCGCCACCCCCTGGCTCTCCGCCCCTATAAAATCCTCCCCCGATCTCCTCCCTCCGGCCATCTGAACCCCCCCCCCCCCCGCCGACCACCGCTCCTCACCGCCACCGCGCCACCCAGCACGCCGCCTCCCGCCGCGACGCCGACCCCCTACTCCTTCCTTCCTGCGCCAGCGCCGCACGGCTCCGCCCTCCCTCGGCAACAGCCCCTCCCCGATCGAGCCCGCCGCACGGCTCCGCCCTCCCTCGGCAACAGCCCCTCTGCCTCCGCCTCCGGCCGCAGTGCCCCGAGCCGCCGGAGCTCCGGCGACAACCCAGAAACCCTAACCCTAGTTCTTGCGTCGTGTCGGACACGTGTCGGACACGAAGAATTCGCGTTCCCGGAGCCCTGTTCAGGTACCGTTTTCTCTCACCTCGTAACCCCATTTTTAATTTCGTCAGTTGCAACGCGTAGCCTGCATGACCCCCTCGGTGCCCGTGCAACCCGCTCGGTGCATCGCGTCCTGTGGTGATCGCGAACCGCGATCCAAAAACAGGAAAAATAACGCCCTGATTCATCCCGGATCTGGGTACGCCCCGTCAAACGGGATGACTTGGTCGTGCGCGGTCTTCACAGATATATGCGCATCGTCGATACGGACGTGTAAGATTTCGCAGAAGCTGATTCGGATGTGCGTGCACACCGGAATCAGTGCGTATCCGCGGACAACGTCCCGTATCCGACTTTTCTGAATCGCGCCCTAACTTTGTGTACACACGTCGAATTGAAACGAAACTTACGCCATCGGACTCGTAGCGATACGCGGGTCCTGTGACCCAAGTTTGGTTCGATTCTGAGAACGTTGACGAAATCGCGTGTTGTGGGCCCCACAAGCTCCACTCGACGGGCGATTTTGAAAAAGGCTCATCGAAATCCAATTCTGAAAGTTTTGTTGGGTTCGTATCATCGTTCCTGACCTGTTAACACTAAGTTGGACTAATTTGGAGACCTTTGACCCTGACACACTTTTCAGTGCAAAGCGACCCACATGTGGACCCCGCTTTGGCCCAAAATTGTCATTTTTGCCCTTGTCTCCAAATTGGACTCAAGGATAGGCATTTCTAGCTGATTTATATTTTCTGAATCTGATGGTAATGTTTATTTCAGCAACCGGAGTACTGCCTGCAAATCTCGCTGCTGCCAGAGCTACAATTGGAGCCAGAACCTCAAGCAATTGTACCTCGCCAAAACTTGCAGTCTTGTTAAATATTCCTTGGCTTATTTATACATCTGTAGGCAAGTGTACCTTGCCAAATCCTGCAGCTTGCTACTTATTTCCTTGACTTAGTTATACATCAGTAGGCAAGTATACCTTGCCAACTTTACAGTTCTTGTTGCATATTTTTTTGCTTTATTTATATTGCTGTGCATGCTCAACCTAGGAAACGTGTGACGTAATTAGTGTCCGATCATAGTCGGGTCCCAACCCCGTATGCGGTGTTGGATACGTCATTTAGAGATGGACATTCGGTACCCTTTGCATTCTCGTACTTGTCTTATCAAGTACATCATAATCCAAGACACTTGACACTATTCATGAGACAGAATCTTCCTGAGATATTCATGGTGATTCTGTGTAGGATACAGGATTGACATAGACATTATATTTTTAGATATTATATGACTTGCTGCATTAGTATTGATCTTGCATGTCATGGACATGAGACGTGTGATTACATTGGGTGGAGAGAGACACACAGGCTACAGGCTGATATATATATATATTTATTGTGAGACCTCAGACTCTATATCAGAGCTAGCCACTCTATTAGTGTTATATTTATTGTGAGGCCTCAGACTCTATATCAGAGCTAGGCACTCTATTAGTGATATTACTGCTACCGGCTCCCCGACACAGAGCTTGTAGTGGCTCAGCCTGAGTACTCGTGATGCTCTCACTTGCATTTTACATAGATGGTTACATACTTACCCTATTTATTTCATTATCTGCTGCACTGCATTTATTCTGGCTTGTATTATCTGTACCTTGCTGTCCCCTGAGGACCTGGATCCGGATTATGTCCCCAGGTACAGCTGAAGAGATCCATCCAGAGATATACCGTACAGGAGCACCTCCAGGAGCTGTACCAGAACCTGAGAATGAGATCGTGCCCGAAGACTTCTCCTGAGTACCGGCTTCATATACTCAGTATTTCTATTTCCAGTTGATTTATTTCCTGTCTATTGGCATTCGATGTATCAGACTTGTTCTCGGATTGTTCACCGAGACACTTTTATTGAGATTGTTAGTTTATATTATTTGCATTTATTCTGGCATCTAATCTGTGATTATCTGTTGTGGATGAGATTAGAATAACCTGGGACTTGTAACATTTGCTCTATTTACTGTTAGACTACAGCTTAAGCATGCCCTGATGGATCCATTAAATTGGGTTGTCCATCGGTGCGTGCTGCTGGCCATCGCCACGTGTCCAGTCCCTCGGTATTTTGGGACTGGGGCGTGACAACTGGAGCATGGTTCAGCCATGTTGAACACTACAAGCAGCAGCAGTATTGGGGGTATGGACTGATTTGGAAGTATTATGCAGTAGGTAGGAGCGTGGTTCAAGTGAAGGGTGTTGGAGCTCGAGTACTGCCTGGAGATTTGGATGCAGTTGGAACCTGGGTTCATGCAGTGCATTAATCAATAGGGTGGCAGGTTTCATAGGTTGTGCAACATCTGTTCTTTGCAGTGCTAGACTGGTGTTAGTATATTAGTATATGTAGTGTCAACTAGGTACTAGTGTCTTTGAGTATCAAGGAACTTTAGTGTTGCAGTGGTGTCCTAGAGATGTACAACTGCAGACAAGGGGGACGATTTTCTGGAACCTACAGGCTAGTGGCACCAAGCCTGGCACAGGACATCAAGTGCCATAGAGCAACTTGCAGTTGTTGTTGGTACAAAAGTAGGAAGGAGGTGTGGTTGTATGGTTGCCTTCAGTTCAGAACTGAATGGAAAGTGCAACCAGAGTGTGAAGTGTTTTCAGTTATAGAGAATTGGGTGTGAGCCGGGTGTAGGAGGATGTATAGGGTGTGTGTATCCTAGTATGGAAATGTATTAGTAGTGTGTGTGTGTGTGTGTGTGTGTGTGTGTGTGTGTGTGTGTGTAGCAACTGAGGGTAGAACAGAGGTTAGTATTTGGGTATGTCTGCAGGAAAAATATAAGAATATGAGCTAGGGGTAATGCAAGAATGGAGGGGTAAAGTCAGTGTAAGTGCAAGTATTAGAATGTAGTGCAACATCAGCTATATGATGGAGTTGGTATAGAGTATTAGGTGTGCAGTAGTTTAGTAGGTAGGAATCAGTGAGATTAATGTCAAGAGTAGGATAATGTGAGGGAGTGTAAGAGTTGAGTGTTGTGCATAATGTCTACGAGTACGAGTAAGTTATAGATAGTGAGGGTAAGGTAATTAAAGTATTAGGGAGAAAGAATCAGTGGGTATATCACAGAGTGAAGGTATAGTAGTGGTATCTTGATAATAGGATATCGAGTGCCAATGTATGGGGAAGCCATGATTTTGTTGCAGTTGTTTTATGCACTGCAGTAGCAATTGCAGGGTTCAAATACTGCAATTTCAATTGGGGGTACATGTTGGCCTGGATAAGCAAGCATGTAGGAGTGTGGGGTGTCTGATACTGCAGGGGGTTGCTTGGGGTGCTACTCAGGCAAGCACAGCAGCTAGAGATGGGTTGAGGTATCAGTTAGGCAATTAGGTAGAGTGTCGGGGATAAGGTATTGGTTAGGATTAAGTGAAATACCAACTTGACACCAACACCATAGCAAGAGTAGTAGTAATGCATGATACTAAGTTCTACTATAAAGTGTTATTTAGGTAATGTTAAGTAGGTATTAAGGTGCTATGGTAGCTAGCATAGTGAGCATTAGCTAATATAGCTAATAACCTTAACGTATTGGCCTAGTTTGACTAGTATGACCTTGAAATGGTCTAGAAAATCATACTTAGTGCATTTATAGCTCATTTATCATTCTTTACACATATTGACATGATATTCATATATAGGTTTGTGTGATACCAGTTTGACACCGTTCCATCTTATTTGCTCAGGACCATAGGCGAGTATATTCTCTGATAGTTTCCATTATCTGATAATTACTATATTTCAAGTATTTAGAATATTACATCTGATTCTCGACACTATGGTATATGGATTGGTATTGTTATTGGATCGTCAGTCATGAGATGTTACCTTAATTTATCGAGATAGTATCGAATACTGCTCCTTGCTTGTATTGGATAACATTGGATAATATTGGTTAATATTGGATACATTGGCTAGTAACGTGTCATGGTTGGATCCATCGTATCAGTCGGGACAGAAAAAGTACTAGCTAGATATGTGATCAAAAACTATTAGCAAGTAGTGTAAATCATCGGCTACTAGCTAATCATACACTTCACGTATGGTTGAGCTAGTTTTTTTTTAGTGTAAATCATTGAATCTCCTAAGCCAATCACATATCCATTTAGTATTTCAAAACACATTGTATGTTTTAGTTTTCATATTCAGTTCATAGATTATATTGTCTTATATGGTACTAAGAAATAAACCAATCAATCAATAGATGGAAAGGACAGGTGGAAAGAATATGCTAACCCATTACCTGTAACATCGGTCTCCTCAACCGTCATAGCAAAATTCCTGTCCTGATGGGGTATCTCCCTACGCTGGTGCGAAACAATTTGTTGTGCCATAGGTGGCCTAACTGGACCTTTTACTCATCTCACACCAAGCATTCACTGAGCATCATCCTAGCCAAAATATTTAATATCAAGGGTTACCACTTCTAATACTAATGGTATACTATGGTTCTAGGCCATGGACACACTTAACTCACTGGCACACACTACCCAGGATACTATACTAACACCTCTAGGATACTATCTTCTTGCACTAGAAGGATACTCTACCAACACTCAGATTTTCTATATGTCCATGTGAGACACATGAACACATTCACTAATATGTCGACTCTTATTCTAGCTCACTCTCTAATCACACATATAGTCTTTTATCTGTCTCAGTTCTTGCAGTCACCTGAACACTGCTTAACCATTCTTCTTGCAAATTAACACTTGTATACACTCACGCTCATGTACCATATTGGTACACCCTTACCAATCTAGAATACTCTCTATAGGATGCCTACCCCAGTCTTGACACCATCTACATAAGGCACTAACTCTATATGTGATACTTAGATGATACTCTCATACTAGGTTACTCATGTCTCTCATCTATACCCAGTACACCAGTCACTAGAATGCTTGTACCCTAAACCTCCATAATACTTGAGGTACTCTGGATCTTGCCACTAAAGTACTCCTCTCATCTTGATATATGGTTATATACCCAGTTCTAACACTCAACCATCACTCTAGGATACTTACCCGTATCTAGTATCAATATAACATACATAAATACTTCATATCCTCTATGACACTATGATTTCTCACTGTTATCCTTATACCCATCATATTGTTCACTGATACATAATACTTCTATACTCCAAAACACTAGCAAGGTACTATGCCCACTGAACTTACTTCTATATAGGTTACTCCTCTTACTCACTACTTGGAATGCTTGTACTCCTACTCCCAAACACCCCATTATTTATATTAATTAATACACCCATTTGATACTATCATACACAAGATATTCACTGATACTAACATAATACTCAGCTTAACCCTGATATACCCCGGGATACAGGTATTCTCTAGGCACTTATGGTACAAAAATACTAGCTTTCTAACTATACATCATATATGCACTTAATGTTTTAGGAAACTAACTTCTTAGTACTCAAAATAGTTCATCACACACTATACTGTCATTCTTGACACTAGCTTACTCACTAGATTACCCCATCACACTTACTAACTCCCTAACTGTCCTTAACTCATGCACTTAATATTCTCTGCTACCTAATTAATACTAACATGCCCCACTAGCACACTATTGGTATCTCAGATACTAAACCTTTACTTCATAATACTTATAAAACTGGTGCTTTACTTCACCACTCATGCTTTTCTCGCACATCCCTATTAACACCTCAACACTCCCAAATACTAGGTTATACACCAATACTAGACACATACATGTGCACTCATATCTACTTACACCAATACCCAACACATATAGAATAAGACTTATTACTAGCACAATACATTCTAACACTATCACACTCACATATGTACTTATGGGTACCACCTTACCATGGCACACTCACTAATACAACTCATGGATACATATTCCCTCCTCATGACACAACCAAGTATCAATTACCAATAGAATATCAAAGCTCCATTGATATCCAACACAAATTTTTATGATACTTAATTGATACATGGATCACTCAACTATATGAATTTATATATATCTAGAACATGCATGACGATACTGATACCAACTCCTGGATTCACCACTGATACTCCACTCTCCCTTCTACTATTGGTAACAATACTAATTATACTGACAACTACTATAGAATTATTGCTACAAAGGTACTGCACTATGATTTATCTCTAGACTGATGCATATAGCTCACATGCCCAACCATGAACCACTCACAGACATCACAAGCTACACCCCCACAAATTAATAATGATAATCAATGACACAAACATATCTTCAAGTTAACAAACTACTACACTATCCAAGGAACCTCATGAACTAATAAAATGAAGCTCTATAAGGAACTGGACTAGAGGAACTAAAGATATCTCTATCCTGAGCTAATAAGGGTGTTGAAATAGAATTCAATAATAACAAGAGTGGAATGATAGAGATGATATATTAAGAACCAATTTAAGATACAATCTGATAATCATATACGTCTATCCGGAATTATGTTACCCATAATCCTTGCACGCCAGTAAGCATATCTGCGCTAAACTATAGAGTCCATAACTAAGGTATATACCTTAATAATCATGTTATCTAGAATTTTTGCCACTCCAACTAGTATAGCTGCGTTCCGCTAACTAGAATGGCTGCAATAAACTCTAAATTCCATAACGAAGATATGTACATCCAAAATCAGGTCTTTATGTTTTTGCCACGCCAATTAGTATAGCTGCGATAAACTCTAGACTTCATAACTAAGATAAACGATTACCTTTTTCACTATTCTTATCTAAATACGTTATCAGAATATACCTCAACTCAGTCCATAAAATTCGTATCGATATAAGAATCATAAGTCAACAATGAACATCAAGAATCAAATTCAACAACAACAAGTGAGAGTGAACGAAAACAAGTAGAAACAGATTTTGAAGTAGAGTTTATAGTAAGATTCTCAGAGGGTCATCCCAGGAATCTCTCAAGAAGTCCTAATTTGTGATTGAGTATTTCTCATCCTAATATTCTATCGCAGGCTCGTAGTAGTAGAACTAAGTCATTTCACTACCACGATATTATACTAGTTGCAAAGCCTAACATGTATGGACCACCATAAAAATATGTCACGACCCGCACCCGCATGATCGGGGCACGAGTACGTGGGTACATCCATCCTATGCCACAACATCGAGGTAGAACGATGTCTAGGTCTACTATACTATCTAACAATAATAATTCGCAATATATAATGTCATCTCAATATCAATATGAATACTCAATCACAAGAATCTATAAAGAAGAAACAACGCACGAATATGATATAAAGAGAATATACAACTCATAATATAAGTCTAGATGCTAACAATATCCAAATGAGTCTCAAAATAGAGATATAATACTAATGTCATAGCTGGAGACAAATCCAGTACAAATAAACTGTCTAACTACGGAACTAAAGTTAAAGTATCCTCGACCTCAACCGGTATGAGTCTCTCATGAGCCACAGTCTCTAGCTCTACACCTACTACGTCCCGAGGCCCATAGTGAGTAGGATACCACTCCTCTATATTATTTGGAAAAATATTATCCAGTCAGGATTGGAGCGAAGCACACCTCTAATAGCAGTTCCAATAAATGATAAAGACTATATAACAGTAAATAGAGATAAATATAAGATAAATAGAGTAAAAGCAAAAAATATACAAGTTATGGAATGTTGTAAATAAATACAAGAACAAGGACTATCATATACAAGAGTCAAGGAATACAACTAGCTATGTGAGTAAGTACTAGCTCCAATATGCGATCGGCTTGAAAACTTGAATAAGGATTATGGTCCGGTTAATCATATGTGCGGTGTATGATTAACACAAACAAGGAACAAGACATGTACAAAAAGGGTATGATCACATACCTATACTAACACTCCTCCCCTCCCCCGACTGGTATAGAGGATTCAACCATGGTACGCTATGACACGGAATTCTATGAGAATGTAGCAAATCTTTTCATGAATCAGTGTCTATACAAGTAAAATAACAACAAGGCTTGCACAAGATATACCAAGATACATATGGAATAACGTATCATGACGGGATCCGAAAAATACCAATATGGGTAACCATGTGTCAAGAAATCAAGGATATCTACACTAGATACAAGAAACAAAGAAGATATAATAAACTATTAGAGAATATACTCACCTGGAATCCGGGGTAAGTATCAACGGTATCCGTAACAGTGCCTCAAAGACCTAAATATGGAATATCATATCAACACATATTTTGGAGTGATAATAAAGTTAAACTAGTCAAATTATAGGTCTTTAGACCATCTCTAAGTCAAACTAAGCCAAAACAGTCAAACTAGCCATTTCTAGATTGTATTAACCTATATCTAAATTTATAGGTTGATATCTAGGTGATACTAGCTATACTAGATAACGATAGGTACTAGGATACCCTATACCCTATATATATATATATATATATATATATATATATATATATATATATATATATATATATATATATATATATATATATAGTAATACTAGGTAATACACACATATTACCTTATACTAGTCACTACTATTATCTAAATTACTTAGTATCAATACCCATAACTAATACCTAAACTCTACTACCAAGATATCCTAATACACTACCTAGCTATAAGCTATATCAATACTCTAGTATCTTCACTAATACTAACACCTTCTTACCTCAACTTAATATTCATAACAGTACATGGTTTCAACTAATCTCACTTGGTACCTTCCTCTCTATGGTCACACTCAAATATACCACTTTAACTATCTAATTCCACTCAACCCAAATACCTAACCTACATATCACTAAAACACAATATCTCACCTATCCAAGTCACGGATACACTTGTATCAGTCTTAGATATCACTGATAAATGGCCATTGTTATTGAAGCTAAACAAGTCACTGCCAACTGAACCCAATACTTGACACCCCTACTTACAACAAACCTTTCTTACTTTTCCCTCTTCACTTGTGTGCAGACCATCAAAACACCTTCACCCATACATGCAACATATGGTTGCTGCTGGTGCCACTGAATCACTAATGTGGCCATCAACCCGATTCCTACTCATGCTAGCTCTGTTCACAGAGCAACACCCCAAATGATACTAAGGTCTGAACAGACCCTGATGTTCCCCCCTCCATGCTACCTGTTGTTGCCTCTGCAGGCAGTGCAAGCAATAACCCAAGCATCCAAGTTCTGTTGTTGTTCTATTAGCACCCATCACACTGCCTGTGCACAACATCAGACCAAAACCCGACACCCCCACTGCCTATAGACATTAAAGTCACACACATAGCTAACACACATATGTATATGTCCACACATGCACTCCCACACACCTGGTGTACTACACCAACACCCTACTGCTGCCAGTCTATCCCAACCACACTTGACTGCTGCTGCTGTTACAAACCAGGTAAACCCTCCCCCCCCGCCTTGATCCATCAGTAAACACACACACACACAAAGACTTAAACACACAGACATACATATATATATATATATATATATATATATATATATATATATATATATATATATATATATTACTGGAATACTGTCACAGTCACTCTCACATGTGTACACAAGTGCACACACACATATAAACACACTAACAAGTATACCTAAAGTACATATAATATACTAAAGATATATATTAATCAAGTACTTATATACATACATAGTATAACACTAATAGATATATATCAATCTAATAATTAGAGTATAATAGGATACATAGTATACACCAAGGCAATTCATCAAACACAAGTGGTGCATCACCTAAATATCACACTACTCTATGATACTCTTGTGATACACCATTGATACTCTTAAAACACATCATCAAACTCTTCTCAAAGCCCATTAATAAGTCAAATATCCTAATTAAAGCCTAATAAGAGTAATAGCTACATATTATATTGCTTGTGGAAAAATATGACATGTGTATCACTTGTGTCGAAGGAAAATGCCCCAAAATTATCCCGTATCATAAAGTATCATGATACGGCCTACTCGTATCCAATTGTGAACACGTCACTAGTCTCACACAACCAATCTAGTCTTTAGTCCAATTGACCAATTGACAAACATATGGTGCATCAATCTTGGATTTTCTCCAAATTGAGCACACAAACCAATGTAACATTCACAATAAGGATCTCTAGAGGCTAATTTTTCTTTCTATAGGTAGCCCTAGTCCATATGTGGGTTCCTAATGATCAAATTACATAATTAGAACCTAATTAAAGAAAAAATTTATAATTATATCTATTGGAAGATTGATTCATAATACACTTCTCCAAAAGGACACAAAGAGGGCTCAACTTATAAAATCTCCTCCTCCTTGGTGCTTCTTGCCTCCTCCTTGCTTCTAGATCTACGAATGGTGAAGAATTGAGAGTTATTGGAAGGAATCTGGTGAGAATTTGGTGAAGGGATGAGTTAATTTGGGAAAGAACTCAAAATTGGGATGAAATAAAATGAAATAGAGAGGAAAGAGAAGATCCCTAGGGGCCGGCCACCTATTGTCCCTTCTCCAAGCAATGTATAAAAACTTTTCTACCCTTATTGGGTTGTCATGATGAGAAGTTAATTAGTGAAAGCTTGTTCTTAATGAAATGATTAGTTAAATCACTAATTAATTAAAGGATGACTTAATATTGGTCTAATTGGGTCCAATCTAATTATTGGATCCATGGTTCATGACAAGTCTAATTGGGTCCACTAACACAAGTCCAATAATTAGTCTAGTCTACTAACAATAAATAATAAATATAATATAATATTTAAATATATATTATGCACAATAATTAATTATGAAATAAAATGAACAAAATACCCCTAGTTGAAAAATGTGGTAGTTATAGTATTTTATAACAAGGGATTCGAATTCTATAGTATCATGCTTGTTTTACTTCTCAACAATTCAATACACAGCTAGTAACTAGAAAGAAAAAAAAGAAGGAACTAGTAGGATGGCATGTTTATTGGACTTTTGTCTGTTTAATATTTTGTTATATATAAATCAGAATTTGAAAATTCAAACATTGATTCGAATCAGTCATCCAAATTTGAATTTTTTATATCGAAAAAATTATGACAAAACTACGAGTCAAATTAGAGAAATTAGGATGAAATCAAGACAGACAATGAAATCATGTCAAAATCCAATTTTAAACAATCCGACGATGGGTAATGGGGGGTTCTCATCTAAATCTTAGAGATCTGAGTGCCATAATGCTTTTTAAATCCTCCTAGCCATTATCCTATTGCAATAATTCTTGTTAAGAAGAATGTCCACGTCGTGACATTTCCATCCGAAAGGTGATAGGTTACTTCTACAACACGTCCGTGTACAATGCTCAAGACTATAGGTTGAGTAGCATGATCAACTTCTTATTTGTTACGAATCTAAAAGATTTAAATATTTTTTTGCAAATAATCACAATCGTTGAACCTGAAACATTAAACCAAAATACAAAAAAAAAGAATAATAAAGAACCATAAGAGTGAATTTGTTCAAAGAAATTCCAGAGCCCCCTATTAACAATAATATGACTTTGTGCAAAGTTTTCTCCTATAAAACAATGCATACTCTTGTTAAATAACTAATCAATAAATTTATATAAAATCTGAAACTCTAACCTAAAGCCAACTAGAAGGAAAATGTTTTGACCCAAACCTGAATCATAGTATCTGGGTACATAAACCAACAACCCATTAAGAACATCGTTAGTAGTTGGGACTCTCTAATGCAAATTGGGGTCCAAAATTAAAAAAAAAGGTAAATGTAGAATGGGTTGAGTTTGTATGAGAATAGTAGGAAATGATAAAGTGAGCTCTGGTCCCAAAGATTGTGTGGTCAAAAATTGGTGTGGAAAAAAATTAATACAAAATCTAGAATCTAGAATCTAGAAAGTTGGGCTTGAAATTGAGACTTACTATTCGACAAAATGGATTCCTGCAATCTAGAATCTAGAAATTGGAGGGCCCAACCTATAGCTCACATGGGTGGAATGTGACCCAAAATTTAGAAATTGGAACTAGGGATGAGACTTACTATTATACAAAATGAACTCATACATTTTAAATCTAGAATCTAGAATGTGGGATGGGCCTTACTAATTGGCTTACTCTATAGGCACTACAACTTTTACTTAGGACAATCCATTACTTCAGGACAGTTCATTTTTTTATAATTTTTATATAGGACAGCCCAATCCCCACTTCCTAAACCCAAACCCTAACTCTAATCCTAGCCGTCGGAGGAGGAGGAGGCGGCAGCGGGAGGAGGAGGAGGAGGAAGGAGGAGAATGGAGGAGGAGGAGGAAGTGTTGGCCCAATGTTGATGTTGAGTTTTTGAATATGGCTAATCGATTAAGTTTAGCATTATGGTAATCGATCAATCACTATAGTATCTTTTACTTAAACTCAGCATTGTTCAGATATATAATATTTGCTTCTGTATATTTTCTTATTTGTCTAATATGTACTTGTAGAAAGCAATAAGCAAGATCAGCAATAGGACATATGCTATATGACGATGAGCCAAAGACGGCGTTATACCAGATGATTTATTCCAACCGCCTACGACTTATCTGGAGCCTCGTACCCGGGGGTTCCCTGCCCGGTCAGCGGACGGGGGTCGAGGGGGCAGCGCCCCTCGTGGGGGTTCGGGGGCGAAGCCCCTGAAATGTATTTAGATTCCCAGATCTGGTTATCTTTGGACAACTTTCGTCAAGGAAAAAATCGTCTTCAAGTCAGCAGATGTTTCAGAAGTTTGGCGTCATCAGTACTCTTGGTTTTCATATATAATCTTATATTTTATTTGAGTCTAGGACTTATGTAAGTCGAGTCGCACTGGCAACTAGAAAGCAACTCAGTCCACTCAAATAGCCTAAAATCCATCCACCCAGAAATCAGGCCAAATATATCTTGAACATATCTCCCAAACTAGTCCACATACAAACTTGGATCTACCTAAAATAGGTAAACCGAACTCGGACCGAATTCGCCCAGAATCCGCATCGAACTCGGTCACCCTTTTTAGTAGAATATTTTCAGTTGCACAATCCCTGATTTCTTGGCCCAACGTTCGAATTTTGAATTTATACCTGACCCGAACTCTGGCCGAACACGGTTTGGTAATACCCTATAAATATGATTGGATTTTCACATTCCTACTCACTCAAATATTCTCAATCTTTCTATCCTATAGTGAGTAAACCCTCAGAGCCTAAACTTTCTTATCTCCAAGATCAACTCTCTAGCCTTGTAAGTGCCAAGTACGGTCTCGATCAAGAAGTCTACATAGTTGTAAAGAGCTTAGTTCATCAAGCCCCTGTTATGTGTGAAGTTGCGAGCCTTCGGATCAAAACTCGTGGTGTGTGAAGTTGCGAGACTTCGAACAAATCTCGTAGTGTAAAGAAGTCGGCAAGCCTTCGGATCAAAGCTTGTGATTCACTATTGGTGATTATAGTGGATAAAATTCCGAGCAAGAGTTCTCGGGACTGGACTAGTCCTCTTAGAGGAAAACCAGTATACATCGCGGTGTTTGCGTTTGCTCTCGCTTTCTCTCACTTTATTATATTGAATATACACTGCTAGTTATTTACTGCCTTCACTCTGCTTAATTTTTAATTGGGTAGATTATTTTGCTGCACTCTATTCACCTCCCTCTAGAATTTTTATACACGGTCCTTCAGGAAGGAGGAGAAGGAAGGAGGAGGAGGGGGAGGAGAATGAGCTGTTGTTGTTGTTGATGATGTCGTTGCTGTTGATGCTGCCGCTTGCCGGCACCGGTCCGCCGTCCACCTCGCACATTGCCGCCGCCGTCCGCCTCCGCATCCCGCCGCCCGCCCCCTCGCCACTGCAGTTGTTGCTGCTTCTTCTTCTTTTAGTAGGACTATCAACAGGACTGTCAACAATTGGAAGGACTGTCAACATAGTAACAGTCCTAATAATTAGGACTGTCAACATTGTGACAGTCTTGAAAAAAATCTGTACAACCTGAAGCAATTTTTTTGATAACAAACTTGTAAATAACTAAAAAAAAAATTTTAGCTAGCCTAAGTAAGTTTTGTAATTTGGGACCCAAATTTAAAAAAAGAAAAGTAAATGTAGAATGAGTTGGATTTGCATGAGAATAGTAGGAAATGATAAAGTGAGCTCCGCTCATAAAGATTGTGTGGTCAAAAATTGATGTGAAAAAAAATAATGTAAAATTTAGAATGTAGAAAGTTGGACTTCAAACTGGACTTACTATTCTACAAAATGGATTCCTATAATCTAGAATTTAGAAATTGAAAGGCCCAACCTATAGGTTCCATGGGAGAAATAAGATCCAAAATCTAAAAATTAAAACTAGAAATAAAATTTACTATTTTACAAAATAAACTCAATTTATTTTAAATCTAGAATCTAGAACTTGGGTTGGGCCATACTAATTCCACTCCCAGACCTCCCCAAGTTTCAAAAACCAAACCAAATCACAGAGGGGGAAAAGAAATGAAAAAAATGAGGGGAAGTCGGCAGCAGCGGGTCCCCAAGTCCGCCCCCTCCCCCTCCTTCGACCCCTACGCCTCCTCCACCCGCCGCGACTCCGACGCCAGCAGCCTCTGCAGCAACCGCTCCAACAACCCCTCCGCCGCCGCCTCCGCCTCCGCCGCCCTCCTCTCCGACCGCTCCTCCCAGTCCGCCGCCCTCCGCTCCGTCAACTCCTACCTCTCCTCCCACTCCGCCCCTTTCTCCCTCAAGCCCCCCCTCCCCTCCGCCCGCGACATCACCGACTGCCTCCGCTTCCTCCTCTCCCGCCTCGACTTCCCCCTCCTCGACTCCCCCTCCATGGAAGACGACCTCCTCCACTTCCTCAAGTGCCTCTCCTGCCCCGTCAAGATCACCCGCTCCGTTCTGAAAGCCCCCGGCACCCCCCACTCCTGGCCCCCTCTCGTCTCCCTCCTCCACTGGCTCGTCCAGCTCGCCCGCTTCTCCGACCAACAACAGCTCGATCACCCCTCCTTCGATGACAACAGAGACAACGAATTCCTCAGCTACGTCACGCGTAGCTACTCCTTCTTCATCTGCGGCGACGATAAAGCAGCGGACGAGCTCGACCAGGAGTATCTGACCAAGGCGCAGCAGCAGGCCGCCAACGCCGCCGCGTTGGAGGACGCGCTGGCCAAGGAGGCGGAGGATCTGGAGGCGAAGTTGGGGGCGCTCTGTGCGGGGCCGTCGAGGAAGGAGGCGCTGGAGCAGGAGCGGGCCGTTCTGGCGGAGGATGTGAGGAAGTTCCAGGCGGTGGTGGATAACTGGGAGAGGCAGGTGGCAGGGATGGAGGAGAAGCTGAGGGACTGGGAGGGGGAGCTGGAGGCGAAGGAGAGGGAGAACAGGAGGGTTTGCGAGGAGAACGAGGGGCTGAAAAAGAGGGTCGAGGGGCAGGCAGTCGGGGTGAGGGACGCGGAGAGGATGAGGAAGGAGATGCAGGCCGTGGAGAGGGACGCAGCAGAGGCGGAGGTCGGCAGGAATGCCATGGAGGAGAGGGCGTGGGAGCTTGAGGCGGAGATCGGGAGGAAGGTCAAGGATCTCGAGGCCGTCACCGAGCAGTGTAATCAGGCCATGAGGAAGTAATCTTCCCTAGTTATAGTTATATATTCTCTTTTAACTCATCGATCCCCATATAAAATTGTGTGTTTGCTAGAATGGTCAGTATCATTCATATTTTAGTAGCTCATTTCTCTCTCCTAATTTGATGCTGACCAAAGAGCTAGGATATTTGATTAACCTTGATTAGTGGAACAAATTTTAACCATAGTGTATCACAGACTCTATGATGAATGCAAAACCTTCATGCTTAAATCATAAATATCTACAATGTTTGCTGACTATATCTATGAATTTTCCTGAACAGCTGCGCACTCAAAATGAAGATTTTTATTGTGACATGAATAATATACAATCCAGGAAGCACGGGTACTACAAAAATGGCACCTTCTCCGTGTTGTATTGTGCCAAGACACATATTGGACAGGACACACACAGTCCAAACTGCACTAGGTCATTCAAAAACAGATGTCGTGACCGTTTCCCTGTGTATCAATGCTCATGTCTTATTCGTGTTTCTGCGATTTAGGATACACCCAATGTCCTGTCCATATTACTAGCTATGTTGCACGAATACTGACACAACTACGGTTAGCTTACTTAGGTATGGATACGGGGTACAAATATTCTCACATAGGTAAAATATGGTCACCTATGTTGCATGAATATGGACACGGATGTTGGTACGGACATGATACAGATACGTACACCTGTGTCCGTGCAACATAGATTACTAGATACTCGAGGGTTAAAAGTCTTGACACCAATTCCCTACTACTATGTGACTGACTAAGTAGTAGTTATCTTCATTCATTTCTGCCACGATCCTTGTGCTTGTTCTTGATTTTATACATCTGCATGCTTATTGGTTTCTTCTTAGTTCTATGTGTCTCCACCTACTTCTTGTTGTTTAATGTATGAATTTTGACCTTTAATGTTTAGGTTAAAACTTGGAAGTGACCTTCAGTATGTGCTGAATGCCCAAGGATCCACACCAGCTGAGGTTTTGGGTATTGACTACAAAAATACTATAAAGCCTGCACTTGCTGCTCTTTCCGAGGAAACAAAAAAAGTGTCAGTCTCAAAACTGGAGGAATTAATTGCTTTACAGCAACAATCTCGCGATAATGCTACAATATTAGAGGAGAAGAAGGCCTGTCTTGCAGCTCTTCAGGCTAAAGTTGAAGAGGTACCGTTTGTTTTGTATACTTGCTTTTCTATGTTTGTAAATGATTCTGTATCTTGCCTTTCTTCATTCTCTGTAGAACTGATTATGTTAGAACATTTAGATTTTTCACTATGATCAATGATATAGAATCAGGTCTAGTGGATTCGTAAATCTTTTAGTGAGTTTATGCATGCTATTTTCTCAAAAAAAACTTACTAGTTTCTCACTATGCAAATTAATCATTTAAATTCTATAATCTAGCCTCTAGAAAACTTTGATTCCCCAATTCTTATATGAAACAAAATTTCAGATACTTATTCTGCACTTTTTCTTTTTTACCTAGTATGCATACTGGACATGGCATATATTCATGGCCAATTTGGAATTTACTTGAGACCTTACCTATTGTACTTGCCTACTTGCCACTTGTGCACTTGTTTGTTCTTTGTTTTGTTTTTGTTTTTGGTTTCATTACAGGTATTCTGTGATTCCATACACATCCATACAGGACTTTACACAATTTGCAGATCTGCATTGGTAGCAGAGTTGTTTTAAACTTTTAGTATTGTACTTGTACTGAATCTATTGATAGATGTTCGGGCAAGTAGCTGTGTCATACCACCTGCAACATTGATATGCATACACTACATTCAACCGTTCTTCTGTCTACATGGGTTAACTGTTCTGAAGAAGATCCAGGTTTTGAGAATTTAGTACTGTCTAACAACCTGAAGTTCGATTTGTTATAATATTTATCCTTTTCCTGGCTGTGATGACTATTATAGACCATCTAGCAGGTGAGGCAACAAGTTAAGGTCATTGGAAAAATAATCTCTCTCTAGGCAAACAGTGCGAGCATGTCGTCATCATCATCATCATCCAAAACTTTTTCCATCACAATGGGGTCGGCTCTGGAGCATAAGAAAGATCCATATAAGATTTGACAAAGTTTTATGATCGGATGTCGATATGACATCAACCCCTCTATGTTGGTGCCAAATTTCTTGTCAAGGTAGCTATGAGCATGAGATGACAATACCATAAAACCTAGATGGCCAGTTGACATGTAGGTAGACCTACATTTTGGATTGCAGTTTAAGCTCATGCAACCAAGGAGCACCCTCTAAGTTCCCCTAGACTATAAAGAGTCTAGAAGAAGACGTACGATGATACAATTTCATTGAACCTCTCCTTGGACAGTATGAGTATGTAGTTATTTTATATTGTGAATTGACAATGTCATTGAACCTCTCCTTGGATGCAACCTAAGATTTAAGGAAGTCACTATCCTATTGTTCTGCTGGAATGAATGCAGCAGTTAGGGGTTATGCGTACTGAAACTCGGTTCTTCAGTAAGCATGTTTTTAGTTTTACTCGTCGTGTTTGTTAAACTTGGAAGCTAGTACTTGAAAGGTATAGGTTATTGTTACCCCTGGTCGAAAGATGTAGAAATCCATTTCTAGAATAGATATGCTACTTTATTATTCAAGAATCAACATAGAACAAATGGAGAAAAACATAAATCGGTTAATAATAATGTTGAAGTGGAAGTACAATTGCCTCTCCTTCTAATAAACATGCCAACCCGTGTATATATATATATATATATATATATATATATATATATATATATATATGGGTTGGTATCGGGATCTCCGCATTTTTGCATCCCCAAAGCATCTCCTTAATCACAGCCGCTGGATCTTGTTTAAGTCATCTAATCTTAACAATCGACACCATGATCGTCGTGTTGAAAAGACTATATATATATATATATATATATATATATATATATATATATATATATATATCGGCTAATTGAGAGTTGGATAGGGATGCCACCGTCTACTTGGTGATTTCTTTGCTCATACTTTCATGTTTATGGTATCAGAGCAATATATATATATATATATATATATATATATATATATATATATATATATATCAGCTAATTGAGAGTCAGACTGGGATGCCACCGTCTACATGGTGATTTCTTTGTCATATTTTCATGTTTATGGTATCAGAGCAACCTATGTTCAAATTATCTGGCACACATTAATTTCAAACGGATTTAAAAGAATTAAACCGCAGCATGAAACCATCTCTTGGGCCATACAATCGGCCTTCGCCATACTTTCATGTTCATGGTATTAGAGAAATCTAGGTTCAAATCACCTGAGACACATTAATTTCAATCTGATTTAAAAGAATTCTACTGCAGCACAAAACCAGCTATTGGCTCATACAATTGGCCTTCGACTTGTAGGAACATGTTAAATATTAATCCTCGACCCTCATCAAAACTCTAGAGTTTTGGTATAGTCGCATGATCTTTAACAAAGGAAATAAAATAAAAATAACCCTAAAAATATATTAAGTGTAAATAAGTAAGAATAGTTGTTTGCCACCAAACCAGTTAAATAAAGTAGGCTGTTCTATTGGTACTTCAAATTTGTTAAAGTCTTGAAGTTACGAACTGAGACAAGTTGATTACTTCCATTTTTCTTTGGATTGTCCTAAAAGTTATCTTCTTCTTCTTCTTCTTCTTCTTCCAGCTTTTACAGGATTCAACTGTTAGTAGTATACCAAAAACAAACTCGCTTGTATGGTTTGGCTACGAGAAATTGAAATATCGTTGATATTATTATTATATAGGACTAATTTGTTGATTATGGCAAGCCATCATATAAGGGCTAGTCAACTAATTAAGATAAAGCCAAATGAGTTCTCATTGTCCTTTAAGTGTAATGACAATTAAAACGGTATGATACTACACCACATATATGCATGACCTACTAAATTTTCCTAGTTTTAGAAATATCCAGTTGGGCGTTTGATATTTTAGTAAGACTACACTTGATACGATATTCAATATCATAGACTATGTAAAATGTGATAATATATATCAAGTTTATAGGTGTTCACTGGAGAAAAAGTTCTGTACAAACTCATACTAGAATCCCAGACTAGTAGAGCTTTTGTTGATATGGTATGTTGGGTGTCATATTTAAGTATAGTATAAGCACATAGGAATATCATGAGGACATATTTGGGATGCCAGAATATGTCACAGGATATTCCATTATGAGATTATTGTCATAATGATTGAGATCATTGTATTAATGACTGTAAGGCTATATAATGCCAATGAGACAATCAATAAAATCATCAACTAATTTCAACATGGTATCAGAGCCAAGTTTCCACAAACCCTAGCCGTCACCAAGCTTCCACAAACCCACAGGAGGATTTCCTAGATCTCCTCCACCGAACTCTTCCACGCCCCCCCTTCTTCCCTTCTTCGCCCTTCGCAGGCCGCCCTTCACTGTTGCTGCCCCGTCCCGCTACTGCTGCGGCTACTACTGCTGCTGCGGCTGCTGCGACTGCTGCTGCTGCGACGGCGGCTGTGACATGCGTGCTGCCGCCTCCTCCGTACCAGCACGAGACAGCGCCTAATAGGGATGCCTAGATCTGAAAAAAGGGGGAACATGTTCGGATCTAGGAGCGGACGACGAGGACGAGCGTGAGTCGTGGAGCGGACGTGACGTGATTGGATAGACGACGCATCGATGGAGGAGATCATCAAGAAGCTAGATTCTGCAGAGGTGGCGACGTTGATGAAGTTGTTGACGATGTCGGCTGGTGAGAACACGACACGAACGTCGCCGGAGTTGAAGCTTCCCTCCATCGATCTGAAATTAGATGGACCAGCCACCTATCTGAGTTGGTCACGGCGGGTGAGAAGAACCCTCGCAGGAAAAAACATGGAGGGGTTCCTGACGGGCGGGACGACAGAGCCGGATGAGGGCTCGACAGGACGCGATGAGTGGAAGTCCACTCATATGGTGATCTACATCTGGCTTCTCAACTCCTTAGTCCAGTCTATTGCCGCCACAGTAGACGGTATTGAGATGGTGAAAGATGTGTGGGAGAAGTTGAGAAGGACCTATGATGGTGTGGGGAACAACTTACGGGTCTTCCAGATAAAGGGGGAGATTGATGACACCGTACAGGGAGAGAAGATGGTGCAGGAGTATACCACGGAGTTGGAGCGTCTGTGGTTGGATTATGATCACTCCTCAGATCGGGCGAGCTGCGGGGACCCTAAGTGTAAGGAGAGAGAGGTGTGTCTGCAGGAGAGGACGATGAAGTTCCTCAAAGGGCTGATTGCAGCTTTCGCACAGAGGACGGCCCTACTTCTAGCCCAACCAAAGATCCCTAGCCTTGAGGAGGCTATCTCAGCCATGATCCAGGAGGAGACACGCATCAGGCTGCAAGCCGGGACAGGTGGTACCCCCGAAGCAAAGTCAGCACTAGCGATCACCAGCTCAGGTAACACAGGATCTAAGGGAGAGCCCTGGCAGCATAACCGGCAGTACTACAACTGTGGGGAGATGGGTCATCATCGGTATGCTTGTACCAAACCACCTAGGGAGGGAGATTCAGGTGGTGGACGAGGACCGTTCGGCGGACGAGGATATAATGGAGGACGTGGTCGTGGTCGAGGGGGTAGACGAGGCGGCCGAGGAGGTTATCGGGCGAACCTCCTGATATCAGAAGGGAACGGAGAAGCTGATGGCACCTTTACTGTGGAGGACCAGGCACTGGGAGACATGAGGAGTAGAACAGAGGAGACGTCCACCTCATTCTTTGTTAGGGGCAACGCTGCCATGTATGCCCATTCATCAGAAGGTACTGACGAATCACTTGCCCTTGCGTCTATCTCTTCCCTTAAATCATCAGACTGGATTATCGACTCGGGAGCATCTCGACATGTGACGGGGAATGCTAGTGAGTTTTCTTCCTACACTCACCTAGCATCATCAGACAGCATTCAGACAGCTGATGGCACTTTCCAGCCAGTGGTCGGTAAGGGTACTGTTAATTGTACAGGTTCAGTAAGATTATCCAATGTTTTACATGCTCCATCATTTCCAGTCAGTCTCTTGTCCATTAGTTCTATAATCCTCCAACTTAAATGCATTGTTTCTTTTGATATTCCTAAGGTGACCTTCTAGGAGAAAGGGACAGGACGAAGACTTGGGACTGGCACTTGGCATGAGGGACTGTGGTACCTAGATCGAGAAGGACTAGACTCAGCATTGGTATCTATGGCAGAGAAGGCTGACATGGAAGGACTGCAGTAGAGGACTGAGGATACCTTGATACTCCATCATCGGAGGATGGGACATTCTTCCTTTGATACTCTAAGTAAGTTGTATCCGGAGATTTATGCAAAAACAAATAAAGAGAAATTAGTATGTGATGCGTGCGAGTTAGGAAAACTTACTAGGAGCTCATATATTGGCACGGGTCATAGGAGCACTCTTGCTTTTGAGGTAGTACATTCTGATGTCTGGGATCCATGTGCTACTAACACTATGAATGGTTATAAGTACTTTGTTTCTTTCATTGAGTGTGCCTCTCGTGTTACCTGGTTATATTTGATGAAAAATAAGAATGATGTACCTGCTTGTTTTCGGGATTTCCATAAGCATGTCCAGACTCAGTACAAAGCAGTTGTGAAGGTACTGAGGTCTGACAATGGAACGGAGTATACCAACAGGACGCTTGCAGAATACTTGTCAGCACACGGAATACAGCATCAGACCACCTGTGCATACACACCAGCACAAAATGGAGTTGCAGAAAGGAAAAACATGTCACGCCCCGATCTCCCGCAGGCAATCGGCCGTTCCCGCTAGGCGGGAATGACCCTCGCCAGCGCTCCCGCGGAACGATCGCTTAACCCATCCGGGCGTGATGCCGCACGAGCGTGAGCCACGCCCGTGCAAGGCCATGGTTCATTGGCTGGCGGCAAGAGTTCTAAGCCACAGAGTCGCACAGATTGTCCGAGTGCAGCGGAGTCATGAACGCATAGGCGATCGGTAACAGGTTCACTGAGTCGACAAATATATATATATATAGCGGAAGCATTGAAACACGTAAAGTAATCTCTTTATTGATATGAACAAGTGTTACAGGCGGCGTATAGCCGAGATTACAAGTCGCTCAAGCCTCTCTCTCTGAAACAGTAAAAGCGTGCCAAGTGGCTACAATTTTGGAATGATTGTACAGGCGATGGTCAGGCGACGCTCCAACATTATGTCTTGTATATGTGCTTCAGTCCCGGACGCACCGTTGCAAGGCTTCAGAGAGAACTCCTGGCCTTAGCACGCACGTTGGAGGCATCCGCACCGAACGAGGTTCTCCCGCACCCTGCATACAAACTGGTGGATTATCAGTACATTGAATGCACTGGTGGGGAAGCTACTCGCCCGCTCGACAAATCCAAACACGTAATACAGGTTCCGTGCACAACTATTAAGTTGTCTTACTAGTTGCCTTAGGATCAGTTTCATGCAAGCATTGAATAGCCTAACGTGTCGGGCAGTGCGCCGTGCGATGTTTGAGGAAACACGGCGAGACTTACCAACTTACCATCTCCTTCCCTGTCCAAGGCAAACATTGTTAATTTAAGCAGGAGCATGTATAAGCATTCAGGAGGCATAGCATTATGCAAACACGAGTATTTATTTCAAGATCGTTCAGGTGTTTAGTTGTTCTTGATGCGATACAGTGCCTCGCACGCGGATAGCCGCTAAGCGAGGATGAATTGTTTATCTTTCGTTTACAAGCAAGCATGCAACAAGTTCATTACAAGGCGATCGCTGGCGTATGCCATATGGACGGTATAGTCTTTGACGAGATGGTTTGCAACAAAGAACAAGAGGCGCTGCAAGCCATTCCGCCGAACAAGAGATTATTTAGTCTTTGACGAGAATGCTTTGCAACAAGGTACAAGAGGCGCTGCAAGCCATTCCGCCGAACAAGAGACTAAGAAGAATATGTCTCGCCCGGACCGGGTCGATACCAGTGCCCCAGCATCGCCCGCGAGACCGTTACCCTGTGCACTGGTTGTCCATGATCGAACGAGGCCTTGGTTGGGGCAACAAGAGTACAAGACAAGAGTACAAGACAAGAGGCAAGCTGTTGGGGCAACAATAGTACAAGACAAGATGCATTGCCTGTTTCGTTGTTCAGTGACTGTCTTTTGCCTTGATGCAATTCTCCTGGGGCGGAGATTGCCTTGGTGACCTAGCGGTCCCGTATACTTGCAGGTTCGTTCAGGCACGAAACGACTACTTAGTAGTCTTCCGGAGTTTGGATGAAAACACGGTAACAATCAAGCAGACAAGCATGCGTTCTAAGGAACATAATCAGTACATTTGCTCGGGCCCGAAGGTAGTCCGAGAGATGAAACCGTTAAGGGACTTAGCATGCAAGGGTCTGAATATAAGCAGTATTTCATTTCCATGTTCTAGCAGGCAATACAGTTGGGATTACTCCCTTAGCTAGGTGCGTTGGATTTATTAGCATGCAGGGGGTGAATCACCTAGCGACTAGCATGAATATTCCAGATTTTATGTGTGCTGGCTAAGCAAAGACAAGTTCACCGTAGCCACCCACCTTAGCGATGATTCGCCTCGGTAGAGCGATACGTCTGAGCGAGCCTCTGAAAGTCCAAGCCGGATTCCTGTAGGGGCAAGTCTGGATATCCTTTGCTTCTCCTTTGAGGCAAAGCGGGACGGGACAGCTGCACGATTGCCGTTTGAAACGGCAGTCCGCTTGAGCGGAACGGGGTGTTACATCCTACCCAACTTAGAAAAAGTCTCGTCCTCGAGACTTACTAAGGACAAGCAGTATTCTAGGGTTGAGGCAATCCTAGACAAGTCGTTGTACTTGTTTATTGGATATTCACTTGCACAAGCTTCGAAATCAGCATATCACTTAGACTGGATCGTGCGCACCTTCGACATGCATTTCTAGTGTGAACACGTCAACCAGCTTAGTGATAGCGAAGTCTCAGCACTCGAGTTTCACTTTTTCCTAAGTCTTGGATGGTGCACTAGTTCAAGGCGTCCCTCGAATAGATGCATTCAACCAAACTTAGAGTTAGTGAAAATCGGACAAGCTACTAGCGATACTCTCAAGGGTTCGCACAGGTTGGCACAAAGGCCACTCGCAGCATACAACTAGACAAGCAAGCATATCATTCAAAACGCATTTTGAAAGTATTTAGACTTATTGTTGGAACATCCCATCGAGGCATTGAGAGAGAGCGTGCACATAACCCACGAACGAGCTTTCGAAACAGAGATATCGAATCGAAGTCCAAAGGCGTAAAAGCCAGGCTCTGATACCAACCTGTCACGCCCCGATCTCCCGCAGGCAATCGGCCGTTCCCGCTAGGCGGGAATGACCCTCGCCAGCGCTCCCGCGGAACGATCGCTTAACCCATCCGGACGTGATGCCGCACGAGCGTGAGCCACGCCCGTGCAAGGCCATGGTTCATTGGCTGGCGGCAAGAGTTCTAAGCCACAGAGTCGCACAGATTGTCCGAGTACAGCGGAGTCATGAACGCATAGGCGATCGGTAACAGGTTCACTGAGTCGACAAATATATATATATAGCGGAAGCATTGAAACACGTAAAGTAATCTCTTTATTGATATGAACAAGTGTTACAGGCGGCGTATAGCCGAGATTACAAGTCGCTCAAGCCTCTCTCTCTGAAACAGTAAAAGCGTGCCAAGTGGCTACAATTTTGGAATGATTGTACAGGCGATGGTCAGACGACGCTCCAACATTATGTCTTGTATATGTGCTTCAGTCCCGGACGCACCGTTGCAAGGCTTCAGAGGGAACTCCTGGCCTTAGCACGCACGTTGGAGGCATCCGCACCGAACGAGGTTCTCCCGCACCCTGCATACAAACTGGTGGATTATCAGTACATTGAATGCACTGGTGGGGAAGCTACTCGCCCGCTCGACAAATCCAAACACGTAATACAGGTTCCGTGCACAACTATTAAGTTGTCTTACTAGTTGCCTTAGGATCAGTTTCATGCAAGCATTGAATAGCCTAACGTGTCGGGCAGTGCGCCGTGCGATGTTTGAGGAAACACGGCGAGACTTACCAACTTACCATCTCCTTCCCTGTCCAAGGCAAACATTGTTAATTTAAGCAGGAGCATGTATAAGCATTCAGGAGGCATAGCATTATGCAAACACGAGTATTTATTTCAAGATCGTTCAGGTGTTTAGTTGTTCTTGATGTGATACAGTGCCTCGCACGCGGATAGCCGCTAAGCGAGGATGAATTGTTTATCTTTCGTTTACAAGCAAGCATGCAACAAGTTTATTACAAGGCGATCGCTGGCGTATGCCATATGGACGGTATAGTCTTTGACGAGATGGTTTGCAACAAAGAACAAGAGGCGCTGCAAGCCATTCCGCCGAACAAGAGACTATTTAGTCTTTGACGAGAATGATTTGCAACAAGGTACAAGAGGCGCTGCAAGCCATTCCGCCGAACAAGAGACTAAGAAGAATATGTCTCGCCCGGACCGGGTCGATGCCAGTGCCCCAGCATCGCCCGCGAGACCGTTACCCTGTGCACTGGTTGTCCATGATCGAACGGGGCCTTGGTTGGGGCAACAAGAGTACAAGACAAGAGTACAAGACAAAAGGCAAGCTGTTGGGGCAACAATAGTACAAGACAAGATGCATTGCCTGTTTCGTTGTTCAGTGACTGTCTTTTGCCTTGATGCAATTCTCCTGGGGCGGAGATTGCCTTGGTGACCTAGCGGTCCCGTATACTTGCAGGTTCGTTCAGGCACGGAACGACTACTTAGTAGTCTTCCGGAGTTTGGATGAAAACACGGTAACAATCAAGCAGACAAGCATGCGTTCTAAGGAACATAATCAGTACGTTTGTTCGGGCCCGAAGGTAGTCCGAGAGATGAAACCGTTAAGGGACTTAGCATGCAAGGGTCTGAATATAAGCAGTATTTCATTTCCATGTTCTAGCAGGCAATACAGTTGGGATTACTCCCTTAGCTAGGTGCGTTGGATTTATTAGCATGCAGGGGGTGAATCACCTAGCGACTAGCATGAATATTCCAGATTTTATGTGTGCTGGCTAAGCAAAGACAAGTTCACCGTAGCCACCCACCTTAGTGATGATTCGCCTCGGTAGAGCGATACGTCTGAGCGAGCCTCTGAAAGTCCAAGCCGGATTCCTGTAGGGGCAAGTCTGGATATCCTTTGCTTCTCCTTTGAGGCAAAGCGGGACGGGACAGCTGCACGATTGCCGTTTGAAACGGCAGTCCGCTTGAGCGGAACGGGGTGTTACAAAACAGACACCTTCTGGAGGTCGCAAGAAGTATGATGATCGACATGAATGTCCCACAGAGTCTGTGGGGGCATGCAGTATTGACAGCAGCTCAACTCATCAACAGGATGCCCTCGAAGGTCCTCGGATGGAAGTCTCCATGTGAGGTATTGCAAGGCAATAATAGTGGGATACTCCCACTGAAGGTGTTTGGGTGTGTGTGTTTTGTGAAGGACAACAGGCCATCAGTTGGGAAACTTGACCCTAGAGCTGTCAAATGCATCTTCGTAGGCTACTCAGCGACCCAGAAGGGGTATGTGTGCTGGAGTCCAGTAGAGAAGAAGAAGTTTGTCAGTATGGATGTCCACTTTCGGGAGCATGAGCCATACTACCACCAGGACGGAACTTCACACAACACACCTAATACTGCCAGTATTAGGCGAGAGGGGGAGATGGAGAACTTGGTGGTAACCGATTTAGAAGTTTGGCATGGAGGCACGGAGAAGGGACAAGAAGGTGAAGGTGTTAGGCCTACGGCTCAGGGAGAGTTACTTACCTACAGCAGGAGAGAGAAGCAAACTGCAGGACCAGTACCGACAGTGCCAGTGCCAAGTCCCTTGCCTGCGTTCATCCCAACTCCTGAGGCACCGACACCAATCCCCCTTCAGGTGATACCCCCTCCTTCACAAGATATCATTCCTCCTACTTCTACTCCTCCCACACCACTATCTGTACGGAGGACCACTCGTAGCAATGCAGGAAATCCTCCAAACAGATATGGTTGGGATATTGCTCAGTTTGTTTCTTATGACCATATCCCTTCTTCTCATGGAGCATTTATAGCATCTTTGGATAGTATTACTGTACCTAACAATTGGCAGGTTGCCAAGAACGATCCAAAGTGGAAAGCGGCAATGCACGAGGAGTTGGGAGCTCTGGAGAAGAACCACACTTGGGAGCTTGTGAGACTGCCAGAGGGGAAGAGAGCAGTTGGATGCAAGTGGGTCTTTACCGTGAAGCAGAACCCAGATGGACAGGTTCAGCGCTACAAAGCTCGACTAGTAGCCAAAGGATACAGTCAGACGTACGGCATCGACTATGACGAGACATTTGCACCAGTTGCAAAGATGAGCACTGTCAGGACTCTGATTTCTCTGGCAGCGAATGGTGGATGGAAGCTACACCAACTGGATGTGAAGAATGCGTTTCTTCACGGAGATCTAGTGGAGGAGGTGTACATGGAGATACCACTAGGATTTGGCACCAATCAGACAGTAGGCAAGGTCTGTAGGTTGAAGAAGTCCCTCTATGGACTGAAGCAGTCTCCTCGAGCGTGGTTTGACAGATTCAGAAGGGCGATGATAGGGATGGGATATCAGCAGATCAATGCTGATCATACTGTGTTCTTCCGTCGGAGTGGAGGCCACATCACCATGCTTGCGGTGTATGTGGACGATATGATTATCACAGGAGATGATGAGCAGGAGATCGCCAAACTCAAAGGAAAGCTTGGCAAGGAATTCGAGGTGAAGGATCTCGGCCTTCTTCGGTACTTCCTTGGGATTGAGATTGCTCGAGAAGCAGAGGGGATTGTTCTCTCTCAAAGGAAGTATGCACTGGACCTTCTCACAGAAACTGGGATGTTGGGGTGCAAACCTGCAGCGACACCAATAGATCAGAGGTTCAAGATTGATGCTGAGGCTGGAGAACCAGTTGATCGGGACAGATACCAGAGACTGGTTGGCAAGTTGATCTATTTGAGCCACACACGTCCTGATATCTGCTTTGCAGTAAGTGTGGTGAGCCGCTACATGCATGACCCACGGAAGGGTCATATGGATGCAGTGTACCAGATTCTGAGGTACTTGAAAGGTGCTCCCGGGAAGGGACTAATATTCAGGAAGAACAATCACGTGAGCATCGAGGGCTACTGTGATTCTGACTGGGCTAGTTGTGCTGATGACAGGAGGTCTACCTCGGGATATTGCATATTTGTAGGAGGTAACTTGGTCTCCTGGAGGAGTAAGAAGCAGTCTGTGGTGGCCAGATCGACAGCTGAAGCAGAGTACAGAGCTATGGCCTTGGGAGTTGCAGAGCTACTATGGTTGAAGAATATGCTGGTGGAGCTGAAGCTGGATCAAGGAGCCAAGATGAAGCTGTGGTGTGACAATCAGTCAGCTATTAGTATCGCCAACAATCCAGTACAACATGACAGGACCAAACACATCGAGATTGATAGATTCTTCATCAAAGAGAAGTTGGATAGTGGATTACTGGAGCTTGGCCATGTTCAACTAGGGATCAAGTAGCAGATGGACTAACCAAGGGACTCGCCTCAGTGAGCATGATTAGAGGATGTGACAAGATGGACTTAGTGAATATCTTTCACCCATCTTGAGGGGGAGTGTTGATATGGTATGTTGGGTGTCATATTTAAGTATAGTATAAGCACATAGGAATATCCTGAGGACATATTTGTGATGCCAGAATATGTCACAGGATATTCCATTAATGCCAGAATATGTCACAGGATATTCCATTATGAGATTATTGTCATAATGATTGAGATCATTGTATTAATGACTGTAAGGCTATATAATGCCAATGAGACAATCAATAAAATCATCAACTAATTTCAACAGCTTTACTTGATTGCCAATTGTGTATTCTAGTGTTGCAGTAGTTGACTGGTTCCTTAGAGTTGAGACACCATAGTTGTCTACTTGTCTTGCACACTTGACTCTATATTTTGATTTACCTAATTAGTCCCGTTCACCGGATTATACAGAGGTGGGTATTGGAAATAATGGTTGGTATATGGAGGCATGCGAGTTGCAGAATATAGGACCTATGTCGCTCCAGTAAAGGGGGTCGAAACTTTTCTCATAGTTTCACCAGATCAATGAGTTGAGAGTTTATGGCCAAGAAGAAATGAAACATTAGGGTTTGAAAATGGGAAAGAGGGGACTTCTTGATAGAAAGAGAGGAGGGAGAGACAAAACATAACTTCTACAAAAGAAAGAGGAGCATTTAGTTAATAGCAAACACAATTTTTTATTTATTCATTCAGTGAGTAATTACATAACCAAGTCCCTTTATTTATAGCCTTCTCAACATCTCTCATACTCACCAACTTCCGATGTGTGACTTAACTATTTAATAAAAAAAAAAGCAATGAGCCAACATGTGCTCTTTATTTGACCAAGTAAAATAAAGCAAACTTGTGCTATTTAGTACCATCCGATGGACATGACTTTGGCTCGATTATGTAGCGACGATGTGAATAATATTTGAGCCTCTTTGGTGCGATGTCCTCGTCAAGAAAGCTTGGAGGAGGAGGATGACGACGACGATTTTGGGCCTAGTGCTAAGTATACATTCAAATTGTCGTGTATTCTGCGAGGAAAATGCTTTCACGCCACCACTTGCACACCAATTTTCTTCTAGCTTAATTATGAAAGTCCTTTTTGATTTTACATTATGCACTTGAATTTTCCTAGTTTATGCAATATTAGGTAGCAAACTTAAATAAGGTGACAAATTGACAATGTCTCGGCTGAAGGTGTAGTTACCAGATAGTTGGTACCATGCAAATCATCTGGGTGATTGTCTGCAGGCCGGAACTTTTGTTAAAATGTTCTAAACATATGTAAAGGGATACAAGGGAGTGGTTAATGTATAATCATGGTGTTGAAAATTGTCTATGTTGTTTGTATAATCATAGATTATATTGTAAACTTTGCTTGTATTACCTATTTATGAAAGAAGAAGAAAAAACGGTTTGTGAAGCCTTATATATTTTTATCACTTGATGCATACATATATATCAGCATGGACTTTTTGGGTCATCCATGTGAACCCTTTGGTGAACCCACCTCTTTGTTTATGTGGCCTGCTGCTCATTTCTTGACACCCTCCTTAGTCCAGCTTGTTTATTGCCCTATGTTGCACGAATACATGTATGGGTACGGGCATGATATAGACATTTTCAAATATGTCCAATATAATAGTCCCTATGTTGCATGAATACGGGTGTGATAGGGATACAAACACCATTTTCTCGTATCCGTGCAACATAGACAGCCCCTCGTACCAAAATGATTTGTCTCATAATAATTCCATTCTCCTATTATTAGGAGTCTTCTTTCCTTTGTTCAGCCAAGTAGATTAAGGTCAACCATCCTTGGCTTCCTTCATGCATGGAGAATGAAGCTAACAAACCATTCTTCATGTTTTGTAATTATGCGGTAGGCCTTATAAGATAAAAGTGAGAAGTTCTTGGTGTTTCTATTAATTGGTTGTATATCTGATGATAATCATTTCTTTGCTGGTAAAAACACAAAATTCAGGCTGGGGCTCGGCTTAGTTCACTAAAGAAGGAAGTGGAGGATAATGCATCAAAATGTGCAATTGAAGCTGAAAAACTGACAGAAGAGTTCACACGGAAAGAGCATCAGTTAAGTATAGTGGAAAGTGAGGCAGAAGAGTTTCTGAAGGTATGCTTTATTGTTTTGTACACTTATTCATTGCTATCTTCCTTTGTCATCCTTTGACTTACCAGCCAAGATGTTCCACCAACTCTTCAACTCTTGAACTAAGATAAAGGCCACTTTTAGGGATTGTCACAATCATGAATTAACCTATGCATGTTCTTCTGCATGCAGAGCTCTGAACAAAAGCTACAAGATGCCACTAGGGAAAGTGATGAAGAAACCCAGTTGTGTGCTGGTGAGCTCTTGAAGCTGATTGATGCAGTCTCAGAGTACAAGGAGTACATGGAATCTGTAACTTCAGAAATAAAGTCGGATGTAGCTGAACTTGCAAAGTTTTTGGGGGATGCCTGCAGAGCTTCTGCCACATCAGCAATAACGGACTCTAGTTGTACAAGTCCCAGCTTAAAACGGGCACGCCATCCTTCTCCAACTTCTTGAGTTGGCACTAAAGTGTAACCAAACCAAGATAGATCAGGTTTTCTGCAAAGGATAACTAAACTGTGCTGTACGAAACTGGTTAACATTTGAACTTTGCTCGGTTCAAATGACACTGATTTCCAATGCTATTCACCCATGCCTGATGCTTTCATTCAACCATAAACAGCCATAAAGATTACTAGTGTGTCCGTGAACCTGATTAATTTTCTACACGAAATCTCAATGATAAGTTATTCCACATTGGTTCACCCCTTAGCTTCTTCGTGGGGGACAGTGTAGGCTCTCCTTGGTAAAAAAGAAAAGAAAAAGGAAACCCTTTTCTACATATTTGTGTGTTTCTATTGTTCTTGCGCAGTTTGAATTCTCATTCTGTATTGAGCACACTATTGTGTCATGACTCTTGGAGGATATAAAGGTGTTTGGCTTTGTATTGTATCATCAGCAATTAAAGTAGTTATGAAGAAAAAGTTGGCAGCAGATAAAATTGTTTGTGAAGATGAGTGCTGGTGTGGATTGGTCAAATTGCACTATCGGTTTCGTCTATTCTCAATGTGCCAAGAACTTCATGGTGTATGGTTTTTCGGTCTGAATTGGTCGAAAGGTGCTACATTATGTTGACACCGTGAACACTTATTATGTATCTGATTTTTGTCCCATTTACTATATTATTTTCTACTGGAAAGCCGAATTTATGCACATTTTTAGTGCAAAAGCCTACTCGCAAATACAAAGTTTGGACAATTTTATGACATTCTTAACGCATCCAAAAATCACCTGCAAAGGATTGTTATCTACAAGTAAGAATAAAATATGTTAGTTCAGATAGCTCTATTTTTTTGATAGATGCTTATTGTTGCCAAACAAACCTTAGTTGATTTTTTTTTTTTCATATATTAAGATTTTTCTCTATTTTTGGGTGTATCATAGTTGGTGACATATATGATGAGGTCCAGGTCCAGAGCCTGCCAATTTCTTTCATTGGTGTGACATCTAGTCGGCCCAAGCCTAAACTCTTCGGTACGTCGCGTAATCTCATAAGATATGGTGGTCGAACCATACATCTGACTCATTGCCTTCTCAGCCAAATACTGCAAAGCAAAGCTATCCATGATCATCAAAATACCCACATGAGATCATAACATATCTAAATTTATTGAATGGAACATCCAGCAGAACATCGAGAGAGCCAAAGACTCAGATCACAGAAGTAACTTAGGATGAAAGATACTCGATTGAGGGTCCAAGGACGTAAAGCCGTGCTTTAATACCAAAATGTAACGTTTCGATTTTGCAGAATTGAAAGTCGTCACTGGACGTGATATATGTCGTACAAGTTTAAATTGTATTTGTACAAAACAAATATCAAACGACCGATTGAACAACTAAGTTACAAAGTCATAGCAGCAGAACAACTAAGCAGAAAAGTTGAATCGACATAAGATATATAAAAGAACTTCTCTTTATTGATAATTAATGCAACAGAATTACAACGAATCGAAGCCAAGAACAACTCAATTACAAACACTCAAATCTCTCTCTCAATACAATGAATCATGCCGCAAGGCTTACAACTCGATAACTATACAAACAACGATGTTCATTACATTATGTCCTCTATAATCTATAAACAAATGGAAGTAACATATCCAGTCGCAACGCTTCTAACGTTAACCAAGCCGCAACGTCTCAGCCCGTCCAAGCAAACTCCGCACCTGCGAAGATCTGTTGGGGGACCAGTACATGAGAATGCACTGGTGAATGGCCTCTCGTCCACTCAACTAAAACCAACACATTCATTATATGAGTGCAAGCAAATATATGTGGTTTTTATATTCTTGTCTAAGGATCAGCCACATGGCATAGAATATTTGTACCAATCAGAATAAAAGTATCACACAACAGAATTGAACTTACTCAATACTTAATATTCCATCCTTTCCTGTTAGTATAATAATATCAATAAAAAATCTATACTCAAAGTGTTACATGTGTGTATCTGCATAAGATAATCGTTGGCTTCATAAAATACATAGTGTGAGTGTATTTGTCTATGCAAATAATCCAATAGATATGCAAGCAGATTGACGTTAGCATGCAATCGAACTCTATATGAAGGTCACTGGCACCACAAGCCATATTGGACCGTAGCTCAGTTAGACGACAATCATCTCAGTGCAAGGTAGCGAGCGCCACTGAAAGTTCCCGAATTACAAGTTATAATACTTCAGCTAGCTTCGCTACACGTGCTAGTACATCGGTACCATTCCTCCTAGGCCGGATCGATTTCGGTGTCCCGATAATCATTCGAGAAACATAAACCTTGTGTACAGATTGTCTATGACCACGCAAATATATGAATATCTAGACTCTGACACAAATGCATAATATAAATCAAAAATTAAATATACAACACTTCTCTTTTGCATTATCCTACTAAAGTAGTTCTCAATCCAAGGATACTACCTTGGCGACCCAACGGTCCAAACTCTTTATATGTTTCTATCTCTAAAACACAATGTGATAATCTTTCTGTATAGAGCAGCAATACTACATTCCATATAATAACTCTAACAACAATGCTATATTCATATGATAAGATACTACGACAATACGAAAATCTACTTCTATACAAGCAAGTTTAGGGAGCCCAAGTGATAAGATCAAAGCAATTCTATTTTACACAAGTCTATAACATCATAACAAGGTCCATGTCTAAAGTAGTAGTATGGAAGTATATCTTTAGTAGCAAGCTAATATTCCATGTTCTATACATTGTGATACAGAATGAGATTACTCTTTTATCTATCTTAGTTCATTTTTTTTATTAGCATGCAAACATAACTCATGGCATAGCAACATAAACTAACAGCAGCATTTATTAAGTGTGAAGGTAAAGCAATGAAGGGATCATCGAAATCACTCACATAAAGAAATATTCTGCCTCGACTGGGCATATCTCTGAAAATCCTCTGAATGAACCTAAGTTCAAACGACATTTCGCCAACTAACCATCTAAATGCAGCAAGCAGAGAAGGATCACATTACACGTCGAAGGCGAGAGGGGGCACATCTGAGGAGCACAGACACGAAGGAGGAGCACGTCGGAGGAGCAGAGAGATCTAGAGAGAGAGAGAGAGAATGAAATTCGATCGGCTGCCTTATTTATAACTAGGGCACATTAATTAGTGGATGACGGCCAGACGAAGCCTATGTCCGTCCTCAAATAAAATATAATAGCGACCAGTCGTCGTTGGACCATCGCATAATTCTTCCGTGTTAATGTTCCTGCGGTTAGTCGCGTAAACTGGTGACGTCTTAGCGATGACGCGACGACGCCTATGTAATTAAAAACCGAAATACCTAATGTTGGTCGTTTGACCGACGCATAGTCGTCGCTAACTGGACATATGTCATAAGAACATATGATAACGCATCGATAAATATACATTTTATATGAGTATTCCCATGCACCAACATATTGATAATGCACATTTTGTATTAAAAAATGTATATTTTAAGTAGAATATTACATTATTTAATGTGCTAGTGGGAATATCCATATAATTACATATTTATCCATGTGTTATTTGGACACTATTATTAGATTAAAGAGTAGCCATGTAATTCTTAAAGAGTTACAAAGAGCCTTTACTGTGATTTGGATAGCTTATAATAATTAATCCTCTATCGAAAGATTATGGTAGACCTAAGATAATATAAGATTAGTGTTTGGTTGCAGATTATTCTGAATTTTCTATTTTTGTTCCACGTGATCAATGCCAAATGAATGTACTGGTTCATGTGATCCTACATCCTGCCTCAAATTTACATGCATGGACAACAAAAGCCACATATATCCAATTAAAACTCTGATTTGGGTCCCTCTGATCATAATATTCTAAAGCCAAAATTTTATACAGACATAAATGTAGGATGATTATTTACAGAATCTTGGTCCAACCTCTGTACCGGATGTTTGATAATTCCATAATGGAAAGAGTTCTTGCCTTTAGGGACCCCAATGTAGAGGAGAGAACATATATATACTATACGTACTACCATGGAACTTGGAAAAAAAAAAGTGTGTCCAAGTGAAACTAAATTTTGTTTACTACAAAAATTGGAGAGGGTCAAGATGTGTAGTTTTAGTTTTATATATATGGGAATGCTGTTTCGTTCTGAAGGTGCTCTCAACCAATGAACTCAAATATGATGCATGAAGTCAATACAGAAAGTTTTCTTTATAATGCCTTTTCGTTTCCTACAAGTTTAATTGCTTATAATGTTTCCAGAATAGGTAGGAAGTTCCTTTCCGTAGTTGTTGCAGATGCTAAGAAGCAGGAAAGGAGTAGTCATTGTAGTACTCAAAAATATATATATATCAATTTTCCAACAAACCCAAACCAAATCAAACCTTCTCCAGAACACTAACAAAACATCCGACCATCCACTTGGTTTCAAATGTGATGGATGCTTGCAAAGGAAACAAAGCTTGCGATGATGACATGAACATGGCAAAAGCAGCTCACCAAACTTGATCAAATTAATGGTTCAACTCTTCTTCTTCTTCTTGTATTTCCATTTTCCAAACTTTCACCTTCACAATGAGAAAGAAATTGAGAAAAATAGATGTCTCACCAGTCTGACCTAATAGAAGACGTGAATTGAGTTGTAACATTATTATTATCAATACAAACACTATATATCTATCTATCTATACAAGTGTTCTTGCATGCACCTGTATACATCAAATTATCCACCATGTTGTTTCGGCTTCTTCTGATATTTGTTGTTGTGCGCTATGCTACTGCTGCTGCCCGTTCCTCTCGTGCCGCGGCCACCGCAGGCCGCGGCCTCAGGGTGGACCTGAGCCACGTCGACTCCGCTCGCAACTTCAGCAAGCTCGAGCTCCTCCAGCGCGCCACGGCCCGCAGCCACCACAGGATGTCGAGGCTGACGTCGACGGGTACGGGCATGCCAGGCACGACGTCGAAGGCTGCGGCCGCAGCAGCGAGCGGGCAGTCCCCCGTGCACGCGGGGAACGGGGAGTTCCTGATGGAGCTGTCCATCGGCACGCCGTCGGTCCCTTTCTCGGCTATTCTCGACACGGGCAGCGACCTCGTGTGGACCCAGTGCAAGCCGTGCGTCGAGTGCTTCGACCAGGCGACCCCCATCTTCGACCCTTCGCGCTCCTCCACCTTCTCCAAGCTCCCGTGCACCGGGGCCCTCTGCTCGGCCCTCCCGACCTCCATGTGCAACTCCGACAGCTCGTGCGAGTACCAGTACAGCTACGGGGACTCCTCCTCGACGCAGGGCGTCCTCGGGAGCGAGACCTTCACGTTCGAGGGCAAGGTCTCGGTCCCGAAAGTCGGTTTCGGGTGCGGCGACACGAACCAGGGCGGGGGGTTCTCGCAGGGGTCGGGGCTGGTCGGGCTCGGGAGGGGCCCGCTGTCGCTCACGTCGCAGCTGGGGGTGAGCAAGTTCTCCTACTGCCTCACTTCGATCGACGACACGTCGAAGAAGAGCCCCCTGCTCTTCGGATCGATGGCCGAGCTGAAGAAAGGGAGCAGCAGTGCCGCAGTCCTGTCGACGCCCTTTGCGCAGAACTCTCTCCAGCCTTCCTTCTACTACCTCTCCCTCAAAGGAATAACCGTCGGCGAAACGCTGCTGAATATCCCGAGCGCGACCTTTGCGCTCCAAGAAGACGGGACCGGGGGGCTAATCATCGATTCCGGCACTTCCATCACGTACCTGGAGGTGGCTGCGTACAAGGCGGTGAAGAAGGCCTTCCTGTCGCAGGTGAAGCTGCCGGTGGCGGACGGATCGGACGTCGGCCTCGACCTTTGCTTCTCGATGCCGACGGGCTCTTCGGATGCGGAGGTGCCTAAGCTGACGCTCCACTTCGACGGGGGGGCGGACCTGGAGCTGCCGGGAGAGAACTACATGGTTCTTGATTCGGGGAGCGGGCTGCTGTGCCTCACGATGATGGGGTCGAGTGGGATGTCGATATTCGGAAACTTCCAGCAGCAGAACACGCAGATACTGTATGACCTGGACAAGAATACGCTGTCGTTTGTGCCGGGGGCAAACTGCGCTGAGCTCTGAAACGTACGTACGTGCGGTGCTTGCTAGCTGCATGCTCATGTATCATCATATATATATTCATCACTTTCTTCTCCAATTCCAATTTCGATCCACGCTGATATATGTTTTGTGAGAATAATTTACTTGTTTCTTTGCCATGTACGAGTCCGATCGATAGCTGTCTTTTGATTCCATGTATATTTGTTATTACTTGTTCATTCATATCATATTAATAGCTACTCTACTTTCTTCTTCTAACAACTGTGAAATTTTCCAACCCATTCCAAAATGGAGATGGCCCCGATTCATGATCTCAGTATTCCAAAACAAGCATGTTTGAGTAAGATATTTGGCAATTTACCAAAGTTCAAACACAAGTAATTAGGTGTAGTATAATCAGAAGATGGTTCAAGCTATACCGACTTCGATTGCACCATTAGGGTCTGTTTGGTAAACGGAAAGTGAATTTGGATTTGGAAGTTAGAAATCTGAATTTAAATTCCAACCAAAATCCATCACTTCCAAATACATAAAATATGTTTGGTAAAGAAGGATTTTGGGAGTGAATTTGGTTAAAATCCAAAAACATTGTTTGGATAGACAAGTTGGATAATGGTCCGAATTTAGACTTCATCCAAATCCAATGTTTGGCTAGCCAAGTAGGATATTGGTTAGGCTTACCACATTTGAAAGTGGTTATCTTACCACCACCACAACTTGCAACAATATAATTTGACAAAACTATATAAGTTCCCAATGAAACAAAATTTGACAGTTCCGGTATATCCAACGAATTAGCTAAGCCCTTTGAGAAATACATGGGAAAAAAATAACAGTAATGTTATAACGTGGGTTACTAAAGGGTTGGATTTTCACTTTGTATTTTAATCCCACATTGGTTAGAGATTAGTATTACACCTTCATTGGGTTATATAAATAAGGCCTTTGACTCACACTATGTGATTACACGAATAAGATATCTTATCTCATATTTTCTTCTTCCTTCTTCCACGTTAATTCTAACACGTTATCAGCACGGAGCTCTAACGGGAGGAAATAAGCGAGTGCATCTCAGTGAAGCCATCATTTGCGGATTCTCCACTTCGGTAATAAGTATGGTTATTTATGTTTATTTTTTCTGCATATGCATACCCTAGACGCAGCCTGATGTTGATGTTTATATATCTCTTGGCATACCATTAGGGCAAAAAGAATATTTTTTATTCATTCATCTCACTTCCTTTAGTTAACTATGATAGCACTCTGATGTTAATCATATATAGATCTCTCGGAGAGCTAGAACGCTGGAGTTATTCTTTATTTATTTATTTATTTATTTTATATATGTTAATACATTCAGATCAAAACCATCAGAGATCTGATGACCATGAATTGTTTGGTCTATATATATAAGACTTCTGGAACATCATTGTTCGAAGCATACCATATGTGGTATTTTTTGAAAGACTTCTTGAACATAATCACTGTTCGAAGTATACCATAAACATCTAGTGTTTGGTATTTACCTACGACTTGTGGAACATCATTGTTCGAAGCATACCGTGAACAAGATTTGTTTGGTATAAATAGACTTCTGAAACATCATTGTTTGAAGCATACACCATGAACATAAATTGTTTGATGATTTACCAAGTTCTTATGTTAACTTGTTATTATTGATCTTATACAGCAATATGTCGAGCCTCACAAAGCATGATTTCAAGCCTCTAAACTTAGAAGGCCAGAACTTTCTTAACTGGAGATTGGATGCTGAATTGCACCTTCAAGCCAAAAGCTTAGATAGCGCAATTGTGGCTGATAAGCTAATATCTGCACAAGATAAAGCGAAGGCTTTAATTTTTCTAAGACATCATATTCATGATGATCTCAAGGCTGAGTACTTAACAGTCAAGGACCCCTTGGTGCCATAAAATTCTCTAGCTGAGAGATATGATCACCAGAAAATGGTCATACTACCAGGTGCACTCCATGAATGGCTCAATCTACGTTTCCAAGATTATAAGGCAGTTGCAGTCTATAATTCAACTATGTTCAGGATTACTTCACAATTGAAGTTATGTGGTGAAGAAGTGGCAGAGCATTCCATGCTAGAGAAAACATTCACCATATTTCATGCGACTAATATGACCCTACAACAGACGTATAGGGAAAGAAATTTTAAGAAGTATTCCGAACTCATTGCTGTCTTACTCGTGGCCGAAAAAATAATGAGTTATTAATCAAAAATCATACTAATAGACCAACTGGGTCTGCACTAATTCCAGCTGAAGTGAATGCGACTAGTGCTCGAAAAAATATAACAAATACTAGGGGTCAAGAAAATCACAAAGGTAGAGGGTATGGACGTCGTGGAAGCCAAAGAAATGGCTACAATCCGGGTCCAAGGAACGATACACAGTTCAAAAATAAGGGATTTAATTCTCGAAAAAATAATGTCCAAAATTTTAATCCAGCTGCTCCAACTGATATTTACAAACATTATGGAAGAGCTGGTCATTGGATGCGAAACTGTCGAACCTCACAAAAGAAAGTGTACGAGTATGAAGCCATAAAGGGTTTGGAGACTAATCTCATGGAGGGTACAACACAAATGGATTTTAATGATTTCTTCCAAGATAATGATGAAAACGTAAATTCGGAAGACCAGTTCAACGCCATGATAGACGAAGTCAATGAATAGTTATTGTATGCTTATGTAAGTTTATTTACTTTCCACTTTGAATAAATTGGTCATTATATGATCAATAGTCTCAGTAGTTTACTTTCTTTAAAGAAGTTTCATTTAGATTTAGATCAAGTTATAATAATTGACAATATGCCAAGTTTAACCATTTAGTAGCATATTAATATATTATTAATTAGTTTTTGTTTTTGAAAGGTATGGACAATGATGATGGTATATGCTTGATAGATAGTGCAACAACTCACACTATATTGAAAACGAGGAAGTTTTTCGCAACATATGCCTCAAACACTGCCAAGGTGACCACCATTGCTGGACCCGTGCAGATTATAGAAGGTTATGGTAAGGCCGATGTTGTGTTGCCAAATGGAACACACTTAGTCATTCAAAATACATTATTCTCTACTAGGTCTAATATAAATCTACTCAGCTTTAGAGATATTCGAATGAACTGGTTTCATGTTGAAACCATGAACGATGATAGCAAAGAGTATCTTTATATCAACTCTAATGTTGGAAGCAATAAGCTCATATTAGAAAAGTGCAAGTTAATCTCCTCGGGGCTGTATCAAACTACTCTAAAGGTAGTAGAATCTCACCCCATCACTAGCAAAAAGCTAAAGGATCCAAAGAATCTAATCCTTTGGCATGACAGATTGGGTTATCCAGGATCAACTATGTTGAGAAAGGTCAACAATAATACCAATAGGCATAATTTATCATACCAAAGTCTTTCCTTTCCTACTGAACATTTGTGTGTAGCTTGTTCACAGGGTAAACTCATTACAAGACTTTCACTTCTCAAAATAGCTTCTGAATCACCACCACTCCTTCAGAGAATATAAGGTGATATTTGCAGACCAATTGATCCTGTTAGCGGACCTTTCAGGTATTTTATGGTTCTAATAGATGCTTCTAGTTGATGGTCAAATATTTCCTTACTCTCATCTAGAAATTTTGCCTTCTCCAAGCTATTTTCCCAGTTGATTAAGCTTAAGACTCATTTTTCTGACCAACATGTTAGAACGATTCGACTTCATAATGCAGCTGAGTTCACTTCCCGTACTTTTGATGACTATTGTGCTTCCGTAGGAATAGAAGTTGAACATTTTGTCCCTTATGTTCTTACCCAAAATGGTTTAGCGGAATCTTTGATTAAGTATTTTCAGCACATAGCAAGGCCTTTACTCATGCAATCAACTTACCCGTTTCAGCTTGGAGACATGTCATATTACATGCTGCTAAATTGATAATTGTTAGGCCAACTGCATATCATGAATTTTCACCATCACAACTTGTGACAGGCCATCAACCTAACATCTCTCATTTGCGTAAATTTGGTTGTGTTGTTTATGTCCCTATTTTCCCTCCTCAACACTCTAAAATGGGACCTCAGCGCCGTTTAAAAATTTATATTGGTTTTGATTTGCCCTCAATCATTAAATATTTGAAACCTTTAACTGGTGATATTTTTACTGCTAGATTCGCAGAGTGGCATTTTGATGAGACTAAATTCCTGCCGTTAGGGGGAGATAAGAAAGAAAAGAATGTTCTTACAGAACTATTCGTCACAAATAAATGACATGAATTATCGTGGGATAATCCCACTCTGTCTCATCTAGATCCTCGTACTAATCAATGTGAAACTAAGGTAAGAATGATATTACATCCACAGGAGATTGCAAATCAAATACCAGATGCATTTACGTACTGATACAGCTAAAGTGATTAAATTACATGTGCCCACTGCAAATGCGCCAGCTCGAATTGATATCTTCGTAGGGAAAAATAGCAGAGTGGATAATGAATCTACTGCACGCCAGAAGCGTGGACCTATAGGTTCGAAGGACTGTCCCTAGAAAGAGAAAATGCCCAAGTAATGCTCTTAAGGAGGTTACACATAACGCTCAAAAAGAGGTTATGAATGACAGATCCATACTCTCTGAAAATCCAGAAGAGGTTATTGTCTTAGAAAAGACACAAGCCCAAGAAGAGGCTCAGTTACCTGAAAGCAAAGAGATTTCTATGTTTTATACATATACAAGAGAGGTATGGGATCGCAAAGATATAACAATAGATGAGATATTCTCATTCTCAGCAGCTACTGAAATATCTAAGGGCATTGATGACATTGAACCATGTAGCATCGATGAATGTCGACAAAGAAAAGATTGGCCAAAATAGAAGGATGTTATTCAAGCAGAATTGGATTCCTTTAATAAACATGGAGTATTCGAAATTATAGTACATATACCAAAAGATGTTCGACCGGTAGGTTACAAGTGGACGTGTTTGTAAGAAAGCAAAATAAAAAGAATAAAATTGCTCAATTTAAGGCAAAATTAGTGGCACAAGGGTTTTCTTAGAGACCAGGGATTGATTACGAAGAGACGTATTCTCTCGTAATGGATGCAACAACGTTTCGTTATTTGATAAGTCTGACAGTTGAGAAAAAGCTGGACATGAGACTATGGACGTTGTAACAGTCTATCTATATGGTGATTTAGATAGCGATATCTATATGAAATCCCAGATGGATTTAACCTACCCAGCTCAAAAGCTAAGAACATGCATTCCATAAACTTAAGACATTCATTGTACGGTTTGAAACAATCCGGAAGGACGTGGTACAACTGTCTTGGTGAATATATGAAAAGGGAGGGATATGAGAATAATCATATATGCCCATGTGTCTTCATAAAGAAATCTAAGGAGGGTTTCACTATAGTTGCAGTATATGTCAATGACATAAACTTGATTGGGACAAGACATGAAATCAATGAGACTGCAAACTATCTGAAAAAGGAGTTCGAGATGAAAGATCTTGGAGACACAAAATATTATCTCGGATTACAAATTGAGCATTACACTAATAGAATTTTAGTGCATCAATCCAAATACACAGAAAATATATTGAAACAGTTCAATATGGATAAAGCTCATCCCTTAGCACTCCAATGGTTGTTCGATCTTTAGATATCAATAAAGATCCATATCATCCTAAGGACGACAATGAAATGGTGCTAGGACCCGAAGTACCGTACCTTATTGTCATTGGCGCATTAATGTATCTATCACAATGTACAAGGCCAGATATATCATTCTTTGTCAATCTGTTGGCTAGATATAGCTTGGTGCCAACTCGCAGACATTGAAATGGAATTAAACATGTGATGAGATATCTTCGTGGAACTACCGACATGGGATTATTTTATACTTATGGTTTATCTGATATCGCGAATCTAGTTGGCTTTGCAGATTCAGATTATTTATCAGATCCCCATAAAGGTCGCTCACAAACTGGATATGTGTTTCTTAATAACAATGCAGCTATTTTTTGGCGTTCAACAAAATATACAATGGTTGCTACCTCCTCAAATTACTCAAAAATATTGGCTCTCCATGAAGCAAATAGAGAATGTATTTGGCTGAAATCGTTAATTCAACACATTCGTAGCTCCTATCATATTTTACCTACCACAATATCACGTCCCGGTCCCAAAATACCAAGGGACTAGCCACGTGGCAATGGCCAGCAGCACAACTCCAATGGACAAACCCAATTTAATGGACCCATTAGAGTGCACTTAAGTTGTCACGCCCCGATCTCCTACAGGCTAATCAGCCATTCCTGCTAGGCGAGAATCACCGTGTCAGCGCTCCCGCGGGACGATTGCTTCGGCCTATCTGGGCGTGATGCCGCACGAGCGTGAGCCACGCCCGTGCAAGGTCATGGTTCATTGGCTGGCAGTAAGAGGTCTAAGCCACAGAGTCGCACAGATTGTCCGAGTGCAGCAGAATTATAAACACATATGCGATTGGTAACAAGTTCACTGAGTCGTCAATAGCAGAAGCATTGAATAACACAAGTTTAGAAGTAAAATAAACTCTTTATTGATATTGAACAAGTGTTACAGACGGCGTATAGCCGAGATTACAAGTCGCTCAAGCCTCTCTCTCTGAACAGTAAAAGCGTGCCAAGTGGCTACATTTGTGGAATGATGTACATGCGATGTTCCAACATTATGTCTTATATATGTGCTTATGTTCCGGACGCAGCGCTCCAAGGCTCCAGAGTGAACTACCTGCCTTAGGACGCACGAAGGAGGCATCCGCACTGAACGAGGTTCTCCCGCACCCTGCAAGCAACCTGGTGGATTATCAATACATGAATGCACTGGTGGGGAGGCTACTCGCCCGCTCGACAAATCCAAACACATAATATAGGTTCCGTGCACCAACTATTATGTTGTCTTTCTAGTTTTGCCTTAGGATCAGTTTTATGGCATATATGAAAAGCCTAACTCGTGTGGCAGTGCGTCGTGCGACATAAGGGGAAACACGGTAAGACTTACGAACTTACCATTTGTCCTTCCCTGTCCAAGGCAAACCAAGTTAATTCAAGCACGAGCATATATACAATGAATCAGGGCATTAGCATATGCAAACACAAGTCTTCAGGACAAGATTATATATCGGGTGCACGAGTTACAAGGATTTTCAGGTATTTTGCATAAGACGTCCAAGTGTTCCATATGTACAGTATTATACTCAAGATCATTCAGGTATTTTCGTTATTCTCGATGATGCAATGACTCGCAAGCAGATTGTCGCTAAACGAGGATGACTTATCTATATGAACAGGAGTCGCTGGCATAGCCATAAAGGACGGGTGTAGTGCAATGACTCGCACGTGGATTATCGCTCCGCGTCGGCATTATGTATCAAGGTGAGTGGGCAGAACTTAGTTCTCTGATTCTTGCACGCCTTAATGATAATCTGAGTTTTTGCTTGCAATATTTTCATAAGAGAATGATAGAACCTGCCTTGCATGTTAATGAACGAACTCACCTAGCTTGTCTTTGAAACGAACAAGTCTGCTTAACGAAGAATATGAAATGCTTGTCTAAGAGTGCATGGACATGTTAACATGTTCACTATCGCCTATGCTCCGAGAGAACCATATCGTGTGCCTGAATGTGTTCAAAGATAAGGCGGCTTGTCCCCGCAACAATGATATATATCTTGCTGGTTCGTCTCGTCTGTATACTACAGTTTATTTGATAGTGTTCCATGCATTCGCATCGGTCGGATAATGGCTATTGGTGGAGAGCTGAACTGCATGTGTCACGGCTGCTACCATGATAGTGAAAAGCAACCATGAGTCACAGCTGCCATTAGCATAAGATAAAGAGTCATTGGTTAGCTGGATCAACCGCTGCCGATCCTGAGATACTCGGGGACCGCCCTGCATATAGCTAGTTCATTGTGTTGGCTTGGATAGATGGACTGCCCCTAAGATGTGCATGTGTGTCTAGCTATACATTTGTCCCTAGAGTCTCACGAGACACGCTGCGCACACCCTGAAACAGAACGAACGGCTTGTCTTGCTTGCTTATATCGCATATAAAACTCTGTTTTAAAAGATGTTTCCAAAAACAGTAATATGACTCCGTTCTTCTGCTGCATGTAACAAACATAGGTAAAACTAGAAAGATCACTAGTAATAGAATATTTTATAACATGATTTCTTAGTGTTGGTTTTAGTGAATGCTTGCTTTTGTTCAGTTGTTTATCTCACCAGTACTTATAAAAGTGCTGACCCACCAACAGTTTACTTGCTTGCAGCTACTGGATCGTCCGAGGGAGCGATAAGCGTGCCTCAATCCCCAAGACCCGAAATCCTGGTTTCGATTGTGCCCCGAGTTGTTATCGTATAAGAGGGCATAATGTATGGAACGATGCCTTGCTAAATGAAACCCAAGTCCCTCGATTTGTCCCGAAGACTCAGTTGGCTAAATGTGTTGCATTACAACAATGTCCCTCCGCTGCTTACTCAATTGATGTGATGATAGCCAAACAAACTCTAACGATATGTCCTTGTACGGGCGCAACCCCAGGCTCGCACGGCATCACGTCCCGGTAATCAAACGGGCCATATTCCTCGCACCCGCGGGACAAGCGCCGAGGTGCGGTGATTCGCGTCCGGTGCGCCGAGGTGCGGTGGTTCGCGTCCGGGTCATCCGACTACGGGGGCGAGGCCGTGGTCCGGGCGGCCCCTCGGGGGCCGGGGCATGACAGTCTGCTTGAGTGGGACGGGGTGTTACATAAGCTGTAATACATATAAAATGGTCTACAAATACATGTCACAGTTTATATATCTAATATCATCCACAATAAGTAACAAAATCACAAAGAGACAAGTCCAGTCACAATAATATAAAATAATCTGTCCAACTAAGCAATATAAATAATGTCATGGGGAACAACCTGTCATCAAAATGGAAAGGGAAATATCTCCAAGTATAATATCCAAAAGTCACTACAAGATCAAATATCTAAGAAACATAAGCATAATAAATGAATGGTGATAATACGGTGTGCTCAAGAGAAGTCCTCCAGAACAACCTCGTCCTCTGCAACATGTACGTCTCCAATAGTAGCACATATCCCGTAAACCTCGGGATAGCTCTCCTAGTCTACACCTGGGGATATAATTTGGATCCAGGTCCTCAGGGGACATAGAAAGGTACAATAAACACTCAAGCCAAATAAAATACAACAAGTAAATATAAACAGATCCTCAAGACAAGCTTTGTGTCACGCTCCAGTCCCAAAATACCGAGGGACCGGACACGTGATAATGGCCAGCAGCACACACTGATGGACAAACCCAATTTAATGGATCCATCAGGTTGTACTTAAGCTATAAAAACAAGTCTACGACAACATGGCAAAACTAATCTCATCCACACAAGATATAAAATATGATCCACAGAATAAATAAGGAATGTAACTCATCAGCTGGTCTCAACAAATGCTTCGGGGAACAACCCGATAAGTATCTAATACAATGGTTCAACAGACCGGAAAGTAAAAGACTAAAATAAATAAATAAATAAATAAATACTTAGCAAGAAACATGGTTGCTCAGGAGAAGTCTTCGGCTAACACCTCATCCTCGGATGGCGGTACAGCTCCTGGATCAGCTCCTGCTTCGATCCCGTATATCTCGGGATAGATCTCGTCCTCAAATCCTGGGGACATAATCCGGATCCAGGTCCTCAGGGGACATAGCAAAGTACAAGAAAGCTCATGCCAAAATAAATGCAGTACAGCAGATAATGGAATGAATAGGGCAAATAAATAACCATCTAAGTGAAAATGCAAGTGAGAGCAGCACGAGTACTCAGGCTGTGCCACTACAAGCTCTGTGTCGGGGAGCCGGTAGTGGTAATAACACATAATGTGCCTAGCTCTGCTACGAGAGTCTACGGCCTCACAATAGTAGTAGATATATATAGAAAATAGCCTGTAGCCTGTGTGTCTCTCCCCACCCCATGTAACTATGCATATCATGACCATAACTTCTCATGTTCATGTCAAGCGGGATCATCACTAATGCAACAAGTTATATGTATCTATGAATATAGTATCTTTGTCAAATCATGTATCCTATACAGAATCACCACGAATATCTCAGAAATATTTTGTCTCATGAACAGTGTCAAGTGTCCTGGGTCATAGTGTACTTGATAAGACAAGTACGAGAAGATAAAGTGTCACGAATATCCATCTCTAGATGACCGTACCCAACACTGCGTACAGTGTTGGCACCCGACTGATAATAGGACGCTAAGTACGTCACACGGTCCTAGGTTAAGCATGCACATCAATATAAATGAAGCAAGGAAATTATTTAATAATACTGCAGAGTTTGGCAAGGTACACTTGCCTGATGTTTGAATATCCACAATCGTCCCGGTATCAGTGAATCCTGTGGGTACTCCTCCAAAAGCTGTATTAAACATCACCAACCGTCTCAGAAGATATCAAATAGCTAAAAATGCCTGTCCTTACGTTCAATTTTGACACAGGGGCAAAAAGGACATTTTTGGGCCAAAGTGGGGTCCACATGTGGGCCACTTTGCACCGAAAAGCGGATCAGGGTCAAAGGTCTCCAAATTCCTTAAACTCAGTGTCTACAAGTCAGGAACGATGATACGAACCCAACGGAACTTCCAGAATTGGATTCCGATGAGCCGATCACAAAATCGCCCGTCGAGTGGAGCTTGTGGGGCCCACGATACACGATTTTGTCAACGTCCTCAGAATCGGACCAAACTTGGGTCACAGGACCAGCATATTGCTACGAGTCCGATGGCGCAAGTTTTGTCTCGATCCGACGTGTGTACACAAAGTTATAGCGTGTTCCAGAAAAGTTGGATACGGGGTGTTGTTCGCGGATACTCGTTGATTCCGGGGTGCACGCACCTCCGAATCGACTTCTGCGAAATCCCACACGACCGTATCAATGACGCGCACGTATCTGTGAAGACCGCATGCGACCAAGTCGTCCCGTTTGGTGGGGCGCACTCAGTTCCGGGGTGAATCGGGGCGTTGTTTTTCCTGTTTTTGGATCGCGGTGTACGATCATCATAGGACGCGATGCACCGAGCGGGTTGCACGGACACCGAGAGGGTTATACTGTCTACGCGTAGCAACTGACAGAAACTAAAACGGAGTTATGATGAGGGAGAAAAAGGTACCTGAACAGGGCCCCGTGAATCTGTTTTTCACGTGTCCGAGAGTCCAATTTGTGTCCTGGTCGAGGATCTACCGTGTCCGGTCTACACAGAATCCGTGTCCAGGCTAGGGCTGTGCCCGGAGATGGAGGGGTCGACTCGCCGGCGGAGGGCGTCTCGGCCTAGGGCGGCTGGGGGCTGCGAGTCGGCGGCGTCGAGCGGCTGGACGGAGCGGAGGTCGACGGCTGCTGTTCCTAGCGGCGAGTCGGGGTCGAGGGGAGTTGGGATCGGCGGTGAGTAGCAGCGGCGGAGTCGGGCTGCGGGTGGGTAGGTCGACGGTGGACTAGAGCTCGGCGAGGGCTGCTCGCGGCGCGGCGTCGATCAGGATACGGCGGACGCTGGCGGAGGTAGGTTCGAGCAAAAAGGGGTCGGGTCAGGCGCTGCTCGGTGTAGGGGTCGGCGGGGTTGATCGACGGTGAGGGGGTCGATCCGGCGGCGACGTCTCGAGGCGGGGTTGATCAGAGGGGATGCGGCGGTGAGTGAAAGAGGGTAGCGCCGACGTCGAGGCGGCCTCTTATAGGCTGCTACAGTACTCTGTGGCTAGGGTTTCCATCTGATTTCGGGTCCGGGTCGGGTTTGGCTCGGATCCGACCTGACCCGACCCATCAAGTTGGTTTGGTTCACGCAGTGGTCCGGTTCAGGGTTGGTTTAACTTGGGTTTGGTTCACTCTTCCAATAGTTTTTAAGGCTTTAAACGCGTCCCCGGTGTCCAATAAATACACCAAAAAATACCACATGTCCGGCTTTTCATTTTACACCACAAAATATTATTTCTATAATATTTTAACACCAATAAACTGCATTTAAAAATCCTTAAATACCTTGGTTCTTTTTCAGAAATTACCAAAAATTCGGGAATATTATTTCAAAATTTTATTCTGAAAATCAGGGTGTTTACAATCTTCCCTCCTTAAAAGGATTGCGTCCTCGCAATCAAAGAGTAAGCTACAAAAGAAAGAATTATGGAAATACAAGGTTGCTTAGTTTACAACTGCCTCCTCGAACAAGTGGGGGTAACGTTGGCGCATACTATCTTCTCGTTCCCAAGTCGATTCTCCAGGGGAATGATGTTTCCGTGCTACACGAACCAGTCTGATTGTCTGTCCCCGCAATGTCTTCTCACTGACGTCGAGGATGCCAACTGGTTGTTCTTCATATCTCAAGCTTGGGCCATGTCACGCCCCAGTCCCAAAATGACGAGGGACTGGAGATGCGCGATAATGGCCAGCAGCACGCACCGATGGACAACTCAATTTACTGGATCCATCAGGGCATGCTTAAGCTGTAATCTAGCCGTAAAATGTTACAAGTCTCAGGTATTTCTAATCTCATCCACAGAACAGTACAGATTAATGCCAGAAATATTACAATAGAAATAAATAAGCAATATTAAATAAGGTTATCTCGAGAAACAATCCGAGAATCAGTCTGTTACAATAAGAAAATAGACAGGAAATAAAATACTGGAAATGAAAATACTGAGTGTATGAAGCCGGTGCTCAGGAGAAGTCTTCTGCAACTATCTCGTCCTCGGTTCTGGTTTCTGCTCCAAGGAGTGCTCCTGTACCGTACACCTCGGGGTAGTTCTCTGCGGCTACACCTGGGGACATAGTCCATTCCAGGTCCTCAGGGGACATAACAAGGTACAGAAAATACAAGCCAAAATATATGCAGTGCAGCAATAAAATAAACAGCAGGGTAAATATGTAAACCAGCTAGTGATATGCTAGTGAGAGTTTTAGTCATACTCAGGCTGACTACTACAGGATCAGTGTCGAAGAAACCATAGCAGTATTTTCTCGAGGAGCCAGTAAGGAACCAAAGCTCTGTATCAGAGTCTAAGGCACCGCCAAATATAAGTATTTATATTATATTATATTCAGCCTTGATATGACAATACTCTCCCCACCCCATGTAATCTCACGTCACAGTTCCAGAATGTCACAGGTACAAGTCACGCAAGATTGAACTAATGCAATGAGTCAGGTTAAAATCTAAGCACGTAAACTGTAATGACATGAAAATGTAACCTATACGGGATCACCAGGTATATCTCAGGGTTAAAATACTTTCCAGCCACGGTCAGAGATGATCTGTACTCCCAGTTCCTGCATTTGGAACAAGAAAATATGACCGTCGATGCCTACGACGCAGAATTCAGTCGACTAAGTCAATTCGGTGCAAACCTGATACCCAACGAGCTGGAGAAGGCCCTGAAATTTCATCACGGCCTTACCCTCGAGCTCCAAGGGCATACCACGGTACAGTCGAGGATTTCCTACAAGGAAGTTCTTTCAGAGGCAAGGATACAAGAAGCCATTGGCAGAGAAGTAAGACGCTCAAATCCAACCATATCAGCCAGAGACCAGACTGGAGCAAGAGGACCAATCCGTCACCAGGGAAATCAGACACAACACAAGACGGGGCCATATCAACACAAGAAACTTTCGACTTGTCACCATTGTGGCAGGCAGGGACATTATGCTAAAAACTGCCGAAGAAAGTATAGACTATGCCTGATATGTGGAGACAATCAACATCGGGCCAGAGATTGCCCACAACACAGAGAAGCAGCACTCCAGAATGGGCAAGAACCAGCAGCACCAGCCCAGAGAATGCAACCCCCTACTAGAGGTCAACATTCTCCAGCATCTGGAAGATTTCAGAGGGGACCACCCTTGGCCACCCAAGACACGCAGTACTACCTAGCCAGACAACAAATCGAAAGACAAAGGCACGGGCAGACCTTTGCACTAGCTGCAGTTGCAGAAGGACCGGAAAGTGAAACCATTTCAGGTACCTTTATAGTTACTTTATTACCTGCAAACCGCATTATTTGATTCTGGCACTACGCTGTCATCATGTCTAGTAGTTTCGTAGCCATGCAATTAGCCACTTTTACCAGAGGAGGCATTGTTCCAGTTACCAACATTACTAAAGCATGCTAGTAGTCATATAGAGTAGAGTAATGAGGACGCGATTCTTGGTACTTCCAATACCAAACTCCAACGTTGTCTTAGACATGGACTGGTTAAGCTAGTCCAAATGCTATACTAGACTACGGAAAGAGAAGCGTCATCTTTAGACTACCGAGTTACCCATCCAGATATAGATAATACCTGGGATAGCAAATCATAGTAGTTAAACCCTAGTCACCTGATGACTTATAGTATCCAACCTAAATTATTTTTCCACCCTTAGATCATGATCAGGACTAAGCCAAACCGACAGATCGATTGCTAGACATTGATTGCTAGGCTCAATCATATGAATAAAATGTATCTGAGTACTATAGCCAGTATTGGGAATAGAACCATTAGGTTGAAGGAGAGAAGGTAGGCAGATGTTAACCTTGAGAAAAACATCATGAACTACCAATAATATACGACCTGTTGTAAACCGGATGATACCCCTATGATTTGGATGAAGGGTATACATAGAGTAAAATAGGAGATCATGTAGATCCCACCTACCCGAGGAACTATCAGACTTGGAGGATGAAAAAAACTAAGCCCGAGGGGCATCAAACCCTTAGATGTGATGGAACACATCGGAGAAATGAATTACAAGATAAACTCTTCCTCAGACATTGGAAAGTACATGACGTCTCTCACGTATCCCAATTAAGATGATACACTCTAAACCCAAGTCATGTGCTGGACCATTCAGAGATCACCATCGGTCCAAGCTTATCATACCAGGAGGAGACGTAGAAATCCTAGATCGAAGCGAGAAGATGTTGCAAGGCCAGACTATCCTTTAATTCGTATTGCATGAAAATATCATGCACCAGGCAAATCAACCTGGGAACGAGAAGAGGATATTCGATAATGTTTCTCCATCTATTTCCAGACCAGGGTATGTCCAAATATTTCAAATCAATCAATCTTAAGCTATGTCTAAATCCAAAATAATTTCAAATCAAATCTTCAGCTATGACTATGTCTTAATATTTTAAATTAAACAATCTTTCGTTCTCATTATATGTCTGTTTTTATTTCGAGGACGAAATATTCTAAGGAGGGTAGATTGTAAACTCCCTCGACCAGATTTCACTATTTTAAAATATTATTTTTAGCAAATTAAAATTTATTGTAATATTTTATTTATTTATTATATATTCTACTGATTGTGCACCTGTTTATTACACAATTAATTAGGGCATCCCACTAGCTGTTAAACCCTAAACAAATTTCACATACCTGCCCTAGACTTGTTAGACTACTATTCCTGTCCTTTTTAGCAACTTCCAGAAATCTTGTTTGGTGCTTCGTTTTAGTCGCACAAATATCGTTACAAAAGTTCGTATTTAATTTCTATTTAATTTTCTGCTCTTTACCCATCTCTGTACCCCTAGAGATTTGAGGACCAGTAGGCACATGTTTTGCCCAAACAAAAATACGATAATATTCTAGACTGAATATACTACAATTAGTGTATTGAAACCGTAGAAAAATTATGACCCTAACTGCCTCTAAATAATTAGTGAACATCGTGCGCAGTATTTATTAAATAATAAATACGGTGACCCGTATCACCTATTGAATCAGACCCTGACTCTGTCCAGACTCACCCCCACCCCTGCCTAGGCACTCCCCCAGCTTTTCTCCTCATTTCTGTGCAATTTGGTATTTCTAGGAACCAGGTGTTTTTCAGACAAATTTCGTAATTGCGCAATTTCCCAATTTTAGGACCTATCTGTAATTTATGAAATTATAGGGGTTTTTGTGCAAATTTCCAGGCGAGGTGGTACTTCCCTATTGGCTGGTGGACCTACACCTGACATGTGTCAAGTGGACCCACCCTAAATCCTGAAAATATCAGGATAAAATATCCTAGAAATTAAATTACTAAAATACCATAAAAGTTTCAACTAATTACCAAACTGCTATTGAACCCTATATCTATATATACAGCCCCCTCCCCATTCCCGAACTTCCCACATCCACCTCCGGCCACCCCCACCCACCGGACTACCGCCAACCCCCTCGCCACTCCCCCAGCTCCCCTCCGGCCAACCGCCACCCTCCCTGGCCGCCGCCTCCGCCTCCGGCAGCCCCCGCAGCACCCAACCCCCAACTCCACACACAGCAGCCTCCATCACCCGGCCGCCCCTAACCACCCCCTCCGGCCGACTTGGTCCACCACCACCACCACCATCTGCTTCGCCATCCTCCCCTCCGCCGGACCACCTCCTTCCCGCCGCCCCACGGCCACCGCCCCGGCCGCCAGCCTCCCCGCAACTCCTCCCCGACCACCCGGCTACAAGCCCAGCCGACCCACCCGACCACCTCGTGCCGCCACCACCGCCACCATAGACCTCCGCCACCGCCCCCATCCTCTCCGCCGACCTCTCCTCCTCCTCCCTGACATCCTGCACCACCCCCACCGCCGCCGCAACCGCCGCCGGAGCTACTGCAGCTGCCACTGCTACTGCTGTTGCCAACTGCAGCTGCTGCTGCAGCTGCTGTTCCGGCCGGCCGCCTGCCGGACCACCGCCGTCCTCCCGCCGGCGACGACGCCTAGGGGTCCCCACCTGTCAGGTATACCCCTACCCCCTATTAAATACGTATATACGTATATTACTATATATATGTGTATATATGTATATATATGTATATATATATATGTATATTAAATTAAATATGTATTATATTATAATATATAATATATTATATTATATAAATACTGTATATGTATAGTATATATATGTATTATTATATAATCTATTATTATTATTATTATATGTATTACATATATATTTATGTATATATATATAAATATATATATATATATCTATATATATGTAAATATATAATTATATATATATATATATTACTATATATATATATATATATATATATATATATATATATATATATATATATATATATATATATATATATATATATATATATATATATATATATATATATATATATATATATATATATAACATATATACTTAAAATACAGTATTTATACTGTATAGTATATATATTATTATACTCATTTATGCACCTTTTATTTCTGTTTTTATTATTATTATTATTATATATATTATATATATATATATATATATATATATATATATATATATATATATATATATATATATATATATATATATATATATATATATATATATATATATATATGCCTATCATTTTAATTATATGTATATATATATACTATATACTAATATATATGTATGTATATATATGTATTTAATTCCTGCATTTTCTTTCTTTTATATATATGTATTATCTATATATATATATATATATATATATATATATATATATATATATATATATATATATATATATATATATATATATATATATATAATACTGGATAATACAGTATTTATATATGTATTTTCATTTATGCACTTGTCATTTCTTTTCATTATATATATATATATATATATATATATATATATCTATGTATATATATATGTATTATCTATATATTATATATATATGCATAATACTGGATAATACAGTATTTATATATATATATTTTTATTTCTGCACTTGTCAATTCTTTTAATTATATATATATGTATATATATATATATATATATATATATATATATATATATATATATATATATGTATTATCTATATATTATATATATATATTAATACTGGATATACAGTATCTATATATAGGTATTTCAATTCCTGCATTTTTATTTTTCCTTTATATATATATATGTATATATGTAAATATATGTATCTATATATATACATTTCAATTCCTGCACTTTTCTTTTCTTTTATATATATATATATATATATATATATATATATATATATATATATATATATATATATATATATATATATATATATATATATATATATGTATCTATATATATCTATATATTATTATATATATATATATATATTATTATCTATATATATATATATATTTATATATACTTCTAGTATATATAAATGAACTATGTATGTTATATTCTGCATTTCTTTATATATATGTAAATATATATATAGCTATATATATGTATTTATATATCTATTATATATGTATATATGCTATATATATACATACTACTATATATACTATATCTATATGTATATATATACTCTACATATATATATGTGTACCCTATATTATATATATACATATTGTCTAATATGTATATATTTACATAAGTATGTATATACTTTTATATTATACCCATGATATTCATGAACCCTGTATGTCCTAAACAGAGTACCTCTACGACGCAGTCAGTGACCCCCTGTCACAGGACCCCCGACTTGATTGCAAGTACAGGTTTTCAACACACTCAGGAAGTAGGCAAGTATACCTTGTCAAGTTTTTACTGTTTAAATTATTAACTGTTGAATGTTCATTTTAGTAAATTTACATATAACAGTATGTATCTGAGACTGCCTCGGGTACGTCAACAAGTACGTTGACACGTAGTGTAATTAACTTAGTCTATACAGACTTACCATCAACTGTGAGGGTATTCTAATATCCTCTTAGACCCTATCACGGGTACACGCAACAAGGTTGCACTTCATTTTGGGATGCAAGTTTACGTAGTTGATTAGCTACCAGTACGTACGACGTGCATCACGGCTTAGAATAAATTTAGGAAGGTTACGACTAGCATTGGTTACATTGGGTGGGGAGAACGACTAAAAAACGTATGGGATACCCACCACTTTATCTTGATGCCGCACTCGACGGAGTGATACGGTTGTTATATATATATATTCATGTGACCATTCTCATCGTAGATGGAAAATTATATAGTGCCCTTGAACGGGGGCATATGTAACGCCCCGCTCCGCGCCGGCGTTATGTATCAAGGTGAGTGGACAGAACTTCGTTCTCTGATTCTTGTACGCCTTAATAATAACCTGAGTTTTTGCTTGCAATGTTTTCTTAAGAGAATGATAGAACCTGCCTTGCATGTTAATGAACGAACTCACCTAGCTTGTCTTTGAAACAATGCCTGCTTAACGAGAATCCTGAATCGCCTGCTTAGAGTGCATGAATATGTTCACTATCGTCTATGCTTCGAGAGAACCATACTGTGCCTGAACGTGTTCAAGTGATAAGTCGGATTGCCCCGCAACAATGAGTGTATTCTAATGGTTCGTCTCGTCTGCATACTAGAGTTTATTTGATAGTGTTCCATGCATTCGCACGCGGTCGGACAATGGCTTTTGGTGGAGAGCTGAACTGTATGCGTTATAACCACCATGGGTCACAGCTGCCATTAGCTTCAGAGAATGAGTCATTGGTATGCTGTTCCACCAGCTGCCGATCCTGAGATACTCGGGGACCGCCCTGCATATAGCTAAGTCATTGTGTTGGCTTGGATAGTGACTGCCCCTAAGAATGTGCATTGTGTGTCTAGCTTTGCATCAGACCCTCGAGTCGCACGAGACACGCTACGCACACCCTGAAACATGAACGGTTTGCTTGCTTGCATATTCAATATGAAACTCTGTTTCCAAACATGTTTCTAAACAAGTAAATCGACTCTGCTAGCGAACTGCATGAAACGAACCTAGGTAAAACTAGAAAGATCACTAGTAATGTAATATTTTATAACATGATTACTTAGTGCCTGTTTGAGTGAATGCTTGTTTCTGTTCAGTTGATTTATCTCACCAGTACTTGTATAAAGTGCTGACCCACCAACAGTTTACTTGTTCGCAGGTACTGGATCGTCCGAGGGAGGGATAGGCGTGCCACAGTCCCGAAGACCCAGAATCCTTGTTTCGATTGTTGCCCCGAGAATGCTATCGTATAAGGGGGCATAATGTATGGAACGAACGTGTGCCTTTGCTAAAGGAAACTCAAGTTGCCTCGATTGTCCCGAACACTCAGTTGGCTAATGCATTGCATTGCAACAAGTCCCTTTCCGCTGCTTACTCGATTGATGCGATGATAGCCAACTATCAACTTAAACAATTGGCCTTGCACGGGCGCAACCCCAGGCCCGTGCGGCATCACGTCCCCCGAAAGCTCGAACGGGCCATTCGCTTGGCTCTCTTCCTCCCTCGCACCCGCGGGACGGGCGCGGTGATTCACGTCCGGCGCGCCGAGGCACGGTGATACGTGTCCGGTTCGTTAATTCCCGGCCGCACGGGCGCGGGGCAGTGCGGAGCGGCGGCCCGGGCGGGACCGGGGCGTGACAGCATATGTGGCATATACTAGCCAGTCACTACGGATTGGTGAATTACGTCAGCATATGTCTAGCCACATATTTCCCATACGTACTAGGTTGTCTCAAATTGCATTCACTTAGTTGGTTAGCACCTTGTATTTATTTATTCAGTATTTACATACATGGCATGTTATTTTTCTGTATCTTGTTACGTTCCTCTGAGGACCTGGTTCCCTGCCAGGTTTAGATGAGTCACTATACCCCACAGTACTTGGACCTGGACAGGAGACTGGAGAAGCCTTGAGAAGGAGTTAGGAGAGATGCCATCAGAGTCTGCCTGAGTACACCTGGAGCTGGAGCTGTATATTTTGGGGACGATGCATTAGTTTATCTTACTTCCCTTTCTGCTTATCTTTTGTAGTGGGTTTGTTCCCACCTGACTTTATCTGATTTGTGTATGATATTTCAGACTCAGCATCTATATATTCAGCACTTATTTTCCTGATATTTCTGTGGATGAGATTAGATTTACCTGTATTAGACATGTAGTATTTTAGGACAGCGTAGCATATTACTTTGGGTCCATTAAATTGGGTACACCCTTAGTGATATGTCAGCTGGCCAATGTCACGTGGCCTAGTTCCGTATATTTTTGGGACTGGGGCGTGACAATAATACTCTCCCCACCCCATGTAATCTCACGTCACAGTTCCAGAAAATATCAGGTACAAGTCACGCAAGTTTGAACTAATGCAATGAGTCAGGCTAGAATCTAAACATGTAAACTGGAAATGACATGAAAATGTAGCCTATATGGAATCACCAGGTATATCTCAGGCAATTCCGTCACATGAAGAGTGTCAGGTGTCCTGGGTTGAGCAGTTAAACAAGTTACATATGAATCTACAAGAAATCAAGTAAAATACTATAACCAGAAATATCTGAGAATTGGCAAGCTTTACTTGCCCACTGATGTATAACTAAGTCCAGGAGATAGGTAGCAAAGCTGCAAGTTTTGGCAAGGTACACTTGCCTGTGGTTCCGGTTCGGTTTGCAGTTCTGACTTCGGCGGGAATTGCAGACAGTACTCCGGTTGCTGAAACAAATATCACCATCAGATCCAAAAAATATCAATCAGCTAGAAATGCCTGTCCTTGGATCCAATTTGGAGACAAGGACAAAAACGGCAGTTTCGGGTCAAAACGGGGTCCACAAGTGGGCCCGCTTTGCACCGAAAAATGCGTCCAGGTCAAAGGTCTCCAAATTCACCAAACTTAGTGTCAACAGGTCAGGAACACTGATACGAACCCAACGGAACTTTCAGATTTGAATTCCGATGAGCCGATCACAAAATCGCCCGTCGAGCGGGGCCTATGGGGCCCACGACACGCGATTTCGTCAACGTTCTCAGAATCGAACCAAACTTGACCCACAGGACCAGCGTATCGCTACGAGTCCTATGGCACAAGTTTCGTTTCAATCCGATGTGTATACACAAAGTTAGGATAAATTCCAAAAAAATCAGATACGGGGCAATGTCCTCGGATACGCGTTGATCCCGGTGTGCACGCACACCCGAATCGACTTCTGCGAAATCTTGTATGTCCGTATCGACGATGCGCACGTATCTGTGAAGACCGTGCGCGACCAAGTCGTCCCGTTTGGCGGGACGTACTCAGTTCCGGGGTGAAACAGGGTCTAGTTTTTCCTGTTTTTGGATCGCGGTGTGCGATCACCACAGGACGCGATGCCCCGAGCGGTTTGTCCGGACACCGAGAGGGTCATACAGGCTTCGTAACGCAATTTGCAAAAACGAAATCCGAGCTACGAGCAAAAAGTTACAAGTACCTGAAGGGGACCCAAAAACCAGGGGCGATTCGTGTCCGACACGTGTCCGACTCGTGTCGGACACAGGGAATTCGAAATAGGGTTAGGGTTTCGGCTCGGGATTTGCCGTCGGCGAGGGGCGGAGACGGCGGCTGGGCTGGTTGGGCCACAGCGGAGGGGGCCGGGGCTCTGCGGCGAGGCGGTGTCGGCGCTCACGGCGGCGCTGGAGGCGGCGCGGCGGCGCTGGACTGCTCGAGCTGCTGCGGCTGTTCCTCGCTGCTGCTGCGGCGGCGTGCGGCGGAGGGGCGGCGTCCGGTGGCTCGGGGAGCGACACTGGGGTGCTGCGGGTCCGGGCGGAGGTGATGGCGGCGGCGAGTCGTGGTTGGCGGTGGTGGAGTGAGGCCGAGAGGGGAACGGGGAGGGGGGTTTATAGGCGGGCTAGGGGCTGAGGTGGGCCGAGAGAGGCGGGGCGAGGGCGGTCGTGGCGGTGAGGGGCCGGCCGGAGCGGGCGGCGCGCCGGGCGGGGCGGCGCACGACGCGGGGAGGGGGCTGAGTCGTGGGAGAGAGGGGGCCGGGTCGGTCGGGTGCGGGTCGGGCGGCGGGCAGACCCGACCCGACCCGGTGGGGAGTAGGCTGGGCCGGCCTGCGGGCATGGGTGTGGGTTCGGGTCTGTTGGACCGGGCTGGGCCGGCCCAACGGGCTTAGGGTTTAAAAATAATAATAATAATAATAATAATAATAATAATAATAATAATATATATATTAATAATCAGTAATAATAAATAATAATTAATTAATTAATTAATTAAATAATAAAATATTTTTTAGGTGTTTAAAAATAGGTCCGGGGTCCGATAAATTCCAGAAAAATTGCCCTAAGTCCAGTTTTTTATTTTACATCCAAAAATATTATTTTTATAATATTTTAATATCATTTATTATTAATTAAAAATTATTGAATAATTAAAATCCTGTTTTTAAATTACAGAAAAATCCCAGAAAATTCAGAAAATTGTGAAAAATCCAGTTTTTAAATTTTGAAAAATCAGGGGGTTTACAGGCCCACTGCGATCTCTGAATGATCGACTACGTGACTTGGGTCGGTCACGTACCTTCGCAACTATGAGACGTGGAATACGTCATGCACTCCCTCTAAAGATGAAGGTAATGCAAGACGATAGGCCACCTCACCAACTCGCTCTAGAATGTCAAATGGTCCAATATACCTTGGGCTCAACTTGCCTCTGCTCCCGAATCTGATAGTACCACGAGTGGGCAAAATCCTCAAGAATACGTGCTCTCCTTCTTTAAACTCTAGGGGACGTCTGTGCGTATCTGCCCAATGCTTCTGTCTGTCCTGAGCTGCTCGAAGGTGATTCTGAATCTGTTTCACCTTTTCCACTGTCTGCGTTACCAATTCTGGACCCAGTATTTGACGCTCACCAACGTCACTCCAACATATAGGCGATATGCACTTCCTTCCGTATAATGCCTCGAAGGGTGCCATCTGGATGCTGGCCTGATAACTGTTATTGTAGGAGAACTCTACTAAGTGCAAATGGTCTTCCCAAGATCCTCCAAAGTCTAGCATACATGATCGCAACATATCCTCCAAGATCTGAATGGTACGCTCCGATTGGCCATCTGTCTGTGGGTGGTAAGCTGTGCTGAATTTGAGTCTGGTGCCCAGACTCTCTTGCATGCTTCTCCAGAAATGAGATATAAATCTCGAATCTCGATCTGATACAATACTAACTGGCACTCCATGTAATTTGACGATGTATCGCATATACATGTCGGCTAGTACCTCTGTGGACTGTCCAACTCTAAATGGCAAGAAGTGTGCCGATTTAGTGAGTCGATCCACTATAACCCATACTGCGTCTCTTCCGCTGGGGCTCCTCGGAAATCCTGTGACAAAATCCATCGTGATATGCTCCCACTTCCATTCTGGTATAGGAAGCGGCTGTAACATACCTGCAGTCCTCTGATGTTCGGCCTTCACCTGCTGGCAGACTAAGCATTTGGCCATAAATCTTGCAATCTCCCTTTTCATTCCATGCCACCAGTAATACTGTCTCAAGTCTCAGTACATCTTTGTTCCTCCTGGATGAACAGAGTACATAGAGCTATGTGCTTCCGTCATTAACTCATGTCTCAATTCTCCATTTGGAACATATAGGCGATTTCCAAACCTCAACGTCCCGTCTTCGTGTATGCGAAGTCCTGTCTGTATGCCTGTTTCTGTCCTCTCTTTCAACCTTCTAAATCTAGCATCGGTGGGCAACGCCTCCTTAATCTTCTCCACGAGTGATGACTTAATTTTAAGATTAGCCATCAAGCCCTTCTGTCCTGGTAAGACAACCTCTATCTGAAGCTCCTGTAGATCTTTCAATAACTCGGGCTGCATCATCAAGAAATAAGCCGTAGGCTTCCTGCTTAGTGCATCTGCAACGACGTTCGTCTTTCCCGGATGATATTGCAGATCGATGTCAAAATCTACCATCAATTCAAGCCAACGCCTCTGCCTCATATTAAGCTCCTTCTGAGTATATACATACTTCAGACTTTTGTGATCTGTAAAGATGTCCACTTTCTCTCCATAAAGGTAGTGCCTCCAAATCTTCAATGCAAATATCACTGCTGCTAACTCCAGGTTGTGTGTTGGGTAGTTCTTCTCGTGGACCTTTAACTGTCTCGATGCATAAGCAATGACTTTGCCATGTTGCATCAAAACACATCCCAGTCCACTACCTGACGCATCGCTGTAAACAACAAAACCTCCTGACCCTGAAGGAAGAGTCAAGACAGGTGCTGTTGTTAATCTTCTCTTCAATTCTTCGAAGGCCTTCTGGCAGTCTTCCGTCCATATAAACTCCTGGTCTTTGCGTGTCAGCTTCGTCATTGGTTCTGCGATCCTCGAGAAATTTTCTATAAACCTTCGGTAATATCCCGCGAGTCCGAGAAAACTTCTCACCTCTGCAACTGATGTGGGTGTAGGCCAAGTCTCTATTGCCGCAACTTTCTCTGGATCCACTGAAAGTCCTTCTCCTGAGATGATATGTCCCAAGAAAGGTACTTTGTCCATACAGAACTCACACTTACTGAGTTTGGCGTATAACTTCTCCTGTCTCAAGGTCTCTAACACGATTCTGAGATGCTCCTTGTACTCTTCGTGGTTCTTGAAATATATGAGAATGTCGTCAATGAACACCACCACAAATTTATCTAAGAACTGATGAAAGACTTTGTTCATTAAGTTCATAAACACTGCTGGCGCATTGGTTAAACCAAACGGCATTACCAAGAACTCATAATGTCCATACTTAGTCCTGAAAGCTGTCTTCGGGATGTCTTCCTTCCTTACTTTGATCTGATGATATCCGGATCGAAGGTCAATCTTCGAGAATACCCTTGCACTACTCAATTGATCAAATAGGTCATCAATGCGTGGCAAGGGATACCTATTCTTGATGGTCACAGCATTCAGTGCCCTGTAGTCAATGCATAACCGTACTGTTTCATCCTTCTTTGGCACAAATAATATGGGTGCTCCCCAAGGTGAAACACTGGACCGAATGAAACCCTTCTCCAGAAGGTCGTCAACCTGTTCTTTCAACTCCACTAACTCCTTAGGTGCCAGCCGATATACTGATGAAGTGATAGGCTCTGCTCCTGGAGTTAAATCTATTGTGAATTCTATTTCCCGATCAGGTGGTAAACCTGGAAGATCATCAGAAAATACATCCACAAATTCAGATATGACTCTTGGGTAACCTGTCTCTACTTCTACAGATAGTACCCTAAGAGTAGGCTGAACTCCTTGCTCTACTGCTCCTCGGAGAAACTCGAATTCTGGATATCCAGGCGGTCTAAATATAATCCTTCCAAGCCGACAATCAAGAGTCGCATGGTACTGACTTAACCAGTCTATACCAAGTACGACATCATAGTCAGGCATAGAGAAGATCAGAAATTGGGCTCGCATCTCTCTCCCACAAACTACTACAGAACATGATCTACATACGTCACTAACCGAAATAATTCCACCTTCCGTAAGAATTCTCTTCATCTTCGGAAGGGGTGCGGTAGCTACTCTATGGGTGGCTACAAAGCTAGCTGCTATAAATGAATGCGATGCTCCAGAATCAAATAATGTTACAGCTGGTAATGAAGCTACTAAAATAGTACCTGCGATGACATCGCTTGCAGTAGCTTCCTGCTCAACAGCTAATGTGAATGCCTGGCCTCTTCCCTGAGCTGGACCTCTCTGCTGCTGCTGCTGCTGCTGAAATAGGGCTGCCTGTGGAGCCAGTGGTGGTCTCTGCTGGTAGCCCCCTGTAGCTGGTGGTCTAACTCCTCCAGCTCATGTCTGCTGTGCTCCTACTGCTGGATAAGCTGGTCGTGGTGCAGGCAAGGCTAGTCTCGGTGCTCCGTCTCTATGTTTAGTGCAGTCTCTGGATAGATGCTGGTCTGATCCACAAAGCAGGCATAGTCCCAATTTACGCCTGCACTCTCTCTCAATGTGTCCTACCTTGCCGCAGTGGTGACAGGTAGGAAGAGATATGGCCCTGTGTGCTGCTCTCTCCGGTATACTCCTCTGGAATCGTTTTGCAGAATCTCCAGGTGCTGTCTTGGTTGGTGCGGATGTGGTTGGCCTCTTCAGATTCGATTCCCTTCTAGTGACGCGCTCCATGCGTCGTGCTGCTGCAAGGACCTCGGTATAAGATGTAGGTGCGACCGAGCCAATCAATCTCTGAAGCTCGAACTTCAGTCCATCAAAGAACTTTTCAGCTTTCTCTTCCTCTGTGGAGATCAATGTTGGAGCGAAGCAACTTAGGCGTATAAATTCCGTGTTGTATTCTTCCACTGTCATACTGCCTTGGATGAGGCGGTTGAACTTGTCTCTGAGCTCTGATCGTGCAACTGCCGGAATGTACATCTCTTGGAAGAGTCTGGAGAACTCTTCCCAAGTGACTCGGTCCTGTCCGAGCCTCCTTTCTTCTGCTAGCCACCAGTGATGCGCATTCTCAGTTAACTGCATTCTGACTGCAGTCATCCACTTCTCTCTCGGAAGTTCAGCGGCTTCCAACTGATGCTGTATGTTAGTGAGCCATTCATGAACTTCTGTTGGCCCTTCTTTACCAGAAAATGTACGAGGCTTGAGATAACGGAAATCGGTGATAGATCCCGTCGCTGTTCGCCTCGTTGGTGGATTTGCCTGCTCCAATGCGGATACCAGGCTGGTCCTCAGATACTCTGCCTCCTGGCGATGGGCCTCTTGCTGAATCTGCTGTTGGGCCTGCATCATGACATACATCATCTGGAACATATGTTGCCCGTCCATGGCTTGTCCGGGCGGGAAAACTGGCATCTGGGGAGTGAACTGTGGTGGAGGTGGGATGTCATCTCTCCGGAACCTTGGATTAGGCTGACCGGTCTGATCGCTCTGCGATGCTTGTCCTTCATTCCCTGGGTCACTCCGTCTATATAAGTAGCCACAACGTCGTGTAGTGTATCCAAAGGAATCTCGTCTCCGTTCCTGGGATCCATTTCTCTGTAACCAAAAGGTAAACTGTAAGAACGCTCAGAGGAATCAATACAGGATGCAGTTCAAGTAACAATTTCGAGTTCGATATAGAGTTCAATAATGGTTTAAATAGAGGATGAGATCCTACAATCTATCATATCCTTAGGGCAGGCTGGTTCGGTCCCTAAGTTAAAACCGAACTATTTAGTCGTAGACCTGCATGGGCCACCACAAAAACTATGTCACGCCCCAGTCCCAAAATACCGAGGGACCGGACGCGTGATAATGGCCAGCAGCACACACTGATGGACAAACCCAATTTAATGGATCCATCAGGTTGTACTTAAGCTGTAAAAACAAGTCTACGACAACATGGCACAACTAATCTCATCCACACAAGATATAAAATATGATCCACAGAATAAATAAGGAATGTAAATCATCAGCTAGTCTCAACAAATGCTTCGGGGAACAACCCGATAAGTATCTAATACAATGGTTCAACAGACCGGAAAGTAAAAGACTGAAATAAATAAATAAATACTGAGCAAGAAACATGGTTGCTCAGGAGAAGTCTTCGGCTAACACCTCATCCTCGGATGGCGGTACAGCTCCTGGATCAGCTCCTGCTCCGGTCCCGTATATCTCGGGATAGATCTCGTCCTCAAATTCTGGGGACATAATCCGGATCCAGGTCCTCAGGGGATATAGCAAGGTACAAGAAAGCTCATGCCAAAATAAATGCAGTGCAGCAGATAATGGAATGAATAGGGCAAATAAATAACCATCTAAGTGAAAATGCAAGTGAGAGCAGCACGAGTACTCAGGCTGTGCCACTACAAGCTCTGTGTCGGGGAGCCGGTAGTGGTAATAACACGTAATGTGCCTAGCTCTGCTACGAGAGTCTACGGCCTCACAATAGTAGTAGATATATATAGAAAATAGCCTGTAGCCTGTGTGTCTCTCCCCACCCCATGTAACCATGCATATCATGACCATAACGTCTCATGTCCATGTCAAGCGGGATCATCACTAATGCAACAAGTCATATGTATCTATGAATATAGTATCTCTGTCAAGTCCTGTATCCTATATAGAATCACCACGAATATCTCGGGAATATTCTGTCTCATGAACAGTGTCAAGTGTCCTGGGTCATAGTGTACTTGATAAGACAAGTACGAGAAGATAAAGTGTCACGAATGTCCATCTCTAGATGACCGTACCCAACACTGCGTACAGTGTTGGCACCCGACTGATAATCGGATGCTAAGTACGTCACACGGTCCTAGGTTAAGCATGCACAACAATATAAATGAAGCAAAAAAAAATATAATAATACTGCAGAGTTTGGCAAGGTACACTTGCCTGATGTTTGAATATCCACAATCGTCACGGTATCAGTGAATCCTGTGGGTACTCCTCCAAAAGCTGTATTAAACATCACCAACTGTCTCAGAAGATATCAAATAGCTAGAAATGCATGTCCTTACGTCCAATTTGAACACAGGGACAAAAAGGACATTTTCGGGCCAAAACGGGGTCCACATGTGGGCCACTTTGCACCAAAAAGTGGGTCAGGGTCAAAGGTCTTCAAATTCCTCAAACTCAGTGTCTACAAGTCAAAAACGATGATACGAACCCAACGGAACTTCCAGAATTGGATTCCGATGAGCCGATCACAAAATCGCCCGTCGAGTGGAGCCTGTGGGGCCCACGATACACGATTTTGTCAACGTCCTCAGAATCGGATCAAACTTGGGTCACAGGACCAGCGTATTGCTACGAGTCCGATGGCGCAAGTTTCGTCTCGATCCGACGTGTGTACACAAAGTTACAGCATATTCCAGAAAAGTCGGATACGGGGTGTTGTTCGCGGATACTCGTTGATTCCGGGGTACACGCACCTCCGAATCGACTTCTGCAAAATCTCACACGACCGTATCAACGACGCGCACGTATCTGTGAAGACCGCACGCGACCAAGTCGTCCCGTTTGGTGGGGCGCACTCAGTTCCGGGGTGAATTGGGACGTTGTTTTTCCTGTTTTTGGATCGCGGTGTACGATCACCACAGGACGCGATGCACCGAGCGGGTTACACGGAAACCGAGAGGGTTATACTTTCTACGCGTAGCAACTGACGGAAACTAAAACGGAGTTACGATGAGGGAGAAAACGGTACCTGAACAGGGCCCCGTGAATCTGTTTTTCACGTGTCCGAGAGTCCAATTTGTGTCCTGGTCGAGGATCTACCGTGTCCGGTCTACACAGAATCCGTGTCCAGGCTAGGGCTGTGCCCGGAGACGGAGGGGTCGACTCGCCGGCGGAGGGCGTCTCGGCCTAGGGCGGCTGGGGGCTGCGAGTCGGCGGCGTCGAGCGACTGGACGGAGCGGAGGTCGACGGCTGCTGTTCCCAGCGGCGAGTCGGGGTCGAGGGGAGTTGGGATCGGCGGTGAGTAGCAGCGCCGGAGTTGGGCTGCGGGTGGGGAGGTCGACGGTGGACTGGAGCTCGGCGAGGGCTGCTCGTGGCGCGGCGTCGATCAGGATACGGCGGACGCGGGCGGAGGTAGGTTCGAGCAAAAAGGGGTCGGGTCAGGCGCTGCTCGGTGTAGAGGTCGGCGGGGTTGATCGACGGTGAGGGGGTCGATCCGGCGGCAGCGTCTCGAGGCGGGGTTGATCAGAGGGGATGCGGCGGTGAGTGAAAGAGGGTAGCGCCGACGTCGAGGCAGCCTCTTATAGGCTGCTACAGTACTCTGCGGCTAGGGTTTCCATCTGATTTCGGGTCCGGGTCGGGTTTGGCTCGGATCCGACCCGACCCGACCCATCAAGTTGGTTTGGTTCACGCAGTGGTCCGGTTCAGGGTTGGTTTAACTTGGGTTTGGTTCACTCTTCCAATAGTTTTTAAGGCTTTAAACGCGTCCCCGGTGTCCAATAAATACACCAAAAAATACCACATGTCCGGCTTTCTATTTTACACCACAAAATATTATTTCTATAATATTTTAACACCAATAAACTGTATTTAAAAATCCTTAAATACCTTGGTTCTTTTCCAGAAATTACCAAAAATCCGGGAATATTATTTTAAAATTTTATTCTGAAAATCAGGGTGTTTACACTTTGTAACCAGCTAAGTGTAATGCAAATGAGAGCATCACTAGTACTCAGGCTGAGACCACTACAGGCTCTGTATCGGAGAGCCCTTAGCAGCAAGTAGTATCACGACTCCAGTATATGTGCCAAAGATCTGAGACAGAGTCTAAGACACCTCCAGTAGTATATATATAAATAATCAACATGTAGCTTGTGTGTCTCTTCCTACCCAATGTAACCTCATATCTCATGTCAACGATGTCTCATGTCCATAACATGCAAGATCATGACCTCTAGCTAGTACAACGAGTCATAATGATATCTCAATAATATGTAAGTCTCATATCACGAATCCTTAAGCCTATACAAAATCACCATGAATAACTCAGGAAAGATTATGTCACATGAAATAGTGTCAAGTGTCCTACAGTATGTCATACTTGGTAAAACAAGCACGTAAAAATAGGATCGTGGAATCAACTCTCTAAGTGACGTTACACGACTCCGCGTACGGCGTCGACACCCGAATCTTGTTCGGACGCTAAGCAACGTCTCACGGTCCTAGGTTGAACAGGTACATCACACGAGTATATATATATATATAGGAAGAACATAAGCAAATAATATAACAGGATCTCTGCAGGTTTGGCAAGGAACACTTACATGGGTTCTGAACTCCGTCAACTGCTCCTGGAAAAGTAGAATCTGCACGTACACCTCCGGATGCTGAAACAAACATCACCAATGTTCTCAGAATAGTTGAAATAGCTAGAATTGACTACCCACAAGTCCAATTTGGACACAGGGGCAAAATTGACAGTTTTAGGTCAAAGCGATTGTTATAGTGGTTTTTCATTTTTCTTGGCAGCAACAAAGTAGCATCTTCACCAAATATCACTAGATTGCTTATAAGTATTAGAAGAGGAAAGAATTTATTGTGGTAAATTTGGATGATTTATATCCTAATTATAGGATTTTTTTTTTGACCAAATGACTATTTTGGTTATTTTTAACAAAATTATCAAAATATCCCTTATTAACATTAAAAAAGAACTAGAATTTGGATGTATTTTGGTAAAAATATCCTCTTTTATATTAAAATAGTTGTTGGTAAGGAATTTTTAACTAAAATATCTCTCCCAATGTTATACTAACGGTAATAAAGGAAAATATTTTAGTAAAACATCCCATAAATTATTAAAGAGATGGGCCGCCCGCGGGAGGAAGGAGTTGTTCCGGGTTGACCAGTCCTATGACCGTGTCGTCAACCGAGCTGATCCGGGCTGGGTTGACCGAGTTGGAAAGTCGAACCCGATTTGGCCTGTATTTTGGGTCGGTCTGGGCCTACGGGCCGTGAATATTAATCCAACCCATACTCGGATTCTATGTAGACTGGTCCGGGTGGGTTCGTTGATCGAGTCCGGGCCGGCCCAGCCCAGGTTTGACCCTGTCAAGCCTGGTTCGATTTCCAGGCCGGCTGGCCCATTACACACTTTAATGTTTCATTTAAGTCTATATTAAGGAAATAAACTAAAATCCAGTTAATTTATGATAGCACATAATTTTAGAAATATGGAAAGAAAGAAAAAAGGCGCAACCAAACATGGAACTAAGCAGGGTCGTGTTCAAAGCAGTGTTTTAAAAATCAGACCGAACCAGCCGGTTCAACTGATTGACCCGTGAACCGGTAGCTTTTTTGGGCCAGATCAGTGTTGGTCCACTATTTTTTCTAAAATTGGTTGTAAATGAATATTTTTATAAAAATCAGAGTCCAAAAGGAATTGAACTTTGACCACTTAGGTTAACCCAGTGGTTGAACCACTTGTTGAACCAATTAGTTGAACCGATTTGATCCGATCTAGTGTCTTATACGGGTCAATCTTTGGTCCAGTTTTTAAAACACTGGTTCAAAGTACAAATACATGGAAGTAAGAAGGGTATAGCTCAGTTTTATTTCCCCATTAAATGTGTGTTTTGGCTTCTAAACTATAAAATATATATTGTGTTGTGTCAGACATTTGTGAAATGTATATCAGAAATACGAAAGACATTCCAAAATATAGTACCACGTACCAATAGGTGCCGAACATTGGTCGTGTCGTGTCCGTATAACATAGTCATTTCCTTAATAATGTTGTAGACTTGTAGTGGAACAAATTTTCCTTCGGTGGAGATAATAGAAGCTAAGAAGCGCGGTGCCTTTATCCTTGTGCTTTTTTAAGCTAAAATTTACTGAATAACACATCCAAATGGTATTTATAGAAAAGAGAGAAGATCAATATTCAAATGGATTCAACCCGTAGGGACTCCTTGCGTTTAAATAACCCTAAACATTTAAATACATGCTACAATAATAAATGTAAATAAATGAATACACTCGGCTATAGCTATACATATTTTACAATAAAATGTTTGCTTCCAATGCGCGTGATAATGGCATGACAACAACAATCCAGTGATGAACCATTCTCATACCTTTTCTTTGTTTGTTTGCGAATTAAAGGCGAACAATCTCTTTCATGTTACATGAAACGTAAAGGTGGTGGTTTCCCTCGGTATGACATTACTCTTTTTTTTTTTTTTTTTTTTTTTACCCGACGTAAAGTTCGGAACTTTTGTACACACTTTTACTTGTTAAAACATATACTTAGATATTATGCATGTGGAGATGTTTCGCAACGCATTCAGGACAAAGACATTGGATGTTGGCTATAATCATACACATTACCATAATTTATAGGCTTTTTCATTGGATGATCACGGAAAATAATCAGACCATTTTTAGGTTCTGGCTATTTTACCAGCGGAGAAGGAATCACCACAAAGGAAAAGAAAAAAGAAAAAAGAACAAAAAAGCTATTCTCTCACCCACAATTTTGGATGATACCATTATATGACATCTGGTTATTCACATTTCAGCCCATCTTTGTAATCAGTAGTGCTTCAGCTAGTATCTGACTGACAGTAGAGATTAGTATATAGCAACGAACAAGCATATCACAGAACTGATCCAATTTACCAATAGAAACAGCAGAAAAAATCTAGCCAAGTCGAACAGAGGTCAAGTACATCAAGAAGCTAAGTTCTACCAGCCAACTACCCAGAGCAAAAATCAGAATACAGTGAACATTTGATTAAAAAAATTCACAAATTCACAAATTCACATCAAAAACTCAAGAAACAGGTGCAAAATGCACACAACTACAAGGTGATTCAACGGGTTGACAAAAGAAATTGCTGCAGAGATGCTTCCGGCAGGACCATTGGCAGGAGAAACACCGGGCAGTACAAAGGATCCTGGAGCCGATGTCTTTGGTGTCGTCACAGGACCACCTGACTGTGATGGCAGCGGCGATGGAGACGGAACAAGAAATGAATCATGGCTCACTTGAGTCGGTGGGGGTATGAGCGCAGGGAACTGGTGTACCCCTGTTCCAAAGTTCCAAATGGAGTTTCAGCACAAGGAGAAAATCCGTATCTAAGCATGGTGATAATATTTGAATTCACAGTTACCTGGGCACTGAGGCTGCAAAGATGTTGACAACCTACAAGTTCAAAAATCACGAGTCAGATGCTAATTTTTGAAATGCATATAGTAGTAGTAGTAGTAGTAGTAGTAGTAGTAGTAAAGATTGGCGAGCTTACGTAGTGATAATGCTCCCATTAACATAACCACCATAAGTACAAGAGGTGACTTTGCATCCAGCAGTAGTAGGCTGTGACGTAATATTTCCCAGCATTAAATTGCTGTTACTGCACTGCATACTTGAACACGACACTGATAATGAAGCTGGTGTGCAGTACAAACTGCAAGATCAAAGTTCAAACAGGTCGTCAACCTGAGGCAATATGAACTGCAGAAAGACAACAGAAATAAGGGAAATAATATAGTATCACAGTTGCGTACTTGAGATTTCCTGGCCCACAACTGCATTGAACACAGTGACTGGCAGTGGTGGCATAACTCCCATTCGCCACAATCAAGCCATAGTCTGAGGCATATCTTGGAAATGATGATGTACATGCTATAATGAGAAACAGAACTCTCAAAAAGTTTATCAAAAACCCTAATGCACAAAGAAATAGCTAGAAAGGACATGTGCAAATGAATGAATCTTTAGCCAAATGAAACAGAGTAGCCTCAGAATGAAATGCAAGAACGAATACCAAAATGCTATATAGATTAAGTTATTTCCAAGGAGAAAAAGTGGAACTCACAATTATTAACATTGATGTTATTGAGATTGAAAATTTTCTATAAAGTGATAAATTTTGGAGGAATTGTCTATAGGGAGAGAAGTTTACAAAAATTTACTATACAGAGAGAAGTCGCCGGTCGGTCTTTGCAAGTCAGTCTTTCCAACTGCGCCAGACCGACTCATGCATTTTTGAGTTGTAATTTTCTTTAAAAAATTTGCTTACAAGTCTTTTATATTTGCATATAATTTTATTTTCAATTTGACCGATACAGGTTCACATGTGTTTCTGTACGGGTCTCGGATCGCAACGATACATACGTCGTTGGATCTGCAATGTCGAACTACCCTTGTGAGGGTATTTTCAACGAATTTCGTAACATATTTCCGAAGCGTCACCCGTAGGGCCTGCAGGAGACGCTCCAGAAAAGCGTCGCAGAACTCGTTGAAAATATCCTCACTAGGGTAGTGCGACACTGTGGATCCAAAGACGTAGATCTCGTCGTGATGCACACGGAAGCATGTGGGCCCGTATTGATGCGGTCAAATTGAAAATTGACTTATATGAAAATATAAAAGACATGCAAAAATTTCAAAAAATAATTGTATTAAAAAATACAACATAAGGTCTAGCGTATTGTAATTTGCACGTCTTTATATATTCATAATTTGCATATAAGTCTATTTTCAATTTGACAGTACCGATACGGCTTACATGTTTCCGTACGGATCTCGAATCGTGACACGAGACTTACGTCGTTGGCTCCGCAACGTCAAACTACCCATGTGAGGGTATTTTTAGCGAGTTCTTCACCACTTTTCTGGATCGTCACCTGGGGGCCCACAGGTGATGCTCCGAAAAAGTTTCACAAAATTCGCTGAAAATACACGGACGACGCTCCGAAAAAGTGTCGCAGAACTCGCTAAAAATACTCTCACATGAGTAGTTCGACGTTGCGGATCCAACGACATCTCATTGCAATCCGAGATTCGCACGGTAACATGCAAGCCCGTACCATTGCAGTTAAATTGAAAATAAACTTCTATACAAATCATGAAAATATAAAAGACTTGTATGCAAAATTTTCAAAAAAAAAAAAAAATCAAAACTCACAAAATGCACCATACCAACTGGCACATTTTGTGCATTCTGACTGGCGCATAAATGCACAAAATGTGTCAGTCGATCTGGCGCATTTTGTGCAATTGGAAATGCACGAGACCGACTGACGACTTCTCTTTGTATAGGAAATTTTGGTAAACTTTTCTCCCTACAGCTAATTCCCCCGAAATTTATCACCGTGTGAAAAACTTTCATTAGAACCAAACAGTTTAGACTTTAGACGGGAAACATTCATTTACAAAATTACTTTCCATTATTTTACATCTTCAGATTAACAATATCCATGGAAAGCTAGCTTTAAAGAGGCATTGGGCATTGATAGACATAAATGGAATCCATGTATGCAGCCTAAAAAATCAGTTTTCATGGGCAATGATGAAGTCTAGTTAAATCATCAAGTGTATTAAGAACTTGGTTAACCTTCTTTATGATACATGTCTACTCAAAGGTCAAGATCCTGCAGGTGACTCAGCATAAGAAGCTTAATCTAGCCAATATCATCACCATCAAGAAAGAGTGCAGTCTGGCATGTGTGGTTGTTCTGTGTTTGTATTGAATTTGTTTGAGCAATAGACATTGAACCATGTGACTATATTATGAGGAAATAGAGGGAGTTTAGTTCCGGATACAGTACAAGAAATAATTAGATAGTTCGTAAATAAACTTGGAACCTGACCCCAAACAGGTTTAATCTGGGTTGAAGCAAAACCCTAGTTTACTAATCAATCTAAACCACGTTGATAAATAAACTCGAACCGAATAGAAGAAAGAAAGATAGGTGATAAAAAAAAACTTGAAACCTAGGCCCAAATAGGTTTAATCTGGGTTGAAGCACACCGAGCCTACTTTCTAAACCACGTTGACAAATAATCTTGAACCCTAGTCCTAAATAGGTTAATCCTTTTGGGTTTGAACAAAAGCCGAGCCTACTGTCCATTCTAAACCACTTTCACATATAAAATTATAAACTTGAACCCTAATCCCTAATAGAGTTGAGGTTTTGGGTCGAAGCAAACCCGAGTCTAGCATCCATTCTAAACCAAGTAGGATAATAGGCTTGCCAGTCCTACACGTTGGTATCAGACCAATGTTACCAGGATCGTGGGTCGCTTTGGTATGTGGTATGGGTACGCGGTACGGTACCTCAGCCGGTACGCGGTGCGGTGGGAGTAGGCTTATTCGATACACTAGTTGGAATCGTTGTTCGTGTTTATCTGGGTCGTCTTTTGTACCATATACAATTATATAGAAGTATACACCAAAATCCGGGTAGCTAAATTTGTCGAACGGGTCGCGAACGCACCCCGTTCGGGTTCGTTCGTTCCAATTCGTGGGACGTAGGGGGTTTGACGAATTAGGCAACTATGTATCAGACTACAGATTGTCTACTCCAGGTCATCGTAAGTATGACTCAAGATGGATGATAGCATAACGTTTGTGTTTGAGCCTATATTAGGGAGTGAAACATGTTCAGAAAGTAAGTTTGGCCAAAATTGGATTCTAAGATGGATGAGTGGTAATACATCAAAGGATTAGGATAAGAAATGAGTGTATATGGAAAGTTAGAGGTGTCGACATATGAAAACAATAATAAAGAAAATCGACTTGGGTGGTTTGGACGTGTGCAAAGCGAACCAATAGATACTCTCATAAGGAGGATTGATAATATAGTAGTTAATGGAGCAACTATGACTAGATGTAGGCCTAGATGAACATGGTCTGAAGAAGAATGTGAATTTTGTTAGTGTTACAGAGGACATGGCTCTTAACAGAGCCAAATGGAGGAAGCGGATTCAAACAAACAGACTACCTCAAAATTTTGAGATAAAGACTGTTATTGTTGTAATGTTGGAAGCATGGTGGAACAAAAAAACAGACTTGAGTCCTAAGACATGATATATGGATTTGACTCGAATGGTTTTAAAGGGGAACTTATTAGGTCCACAACCAATCACATACACATGGGCGGAGCTAGAGTAGGGCAAGCATGGTCATATGAGCACAATTTATATATATATATATATATATATATATATATATATATATATATATTAGACATACTCAAAAGAGGAAAAAAATTTCATGTTGTTCCTCTCTCAGAGTCTCTCTCAATCGTACATTTATCTCTCTCTCTCTCTCTCTCTCTCTCTCTCCCTTCGTGACACACCTCCTATGTTACCTGGACTCGGGTACGGATGTCGGGTACGGGTACACATCCAAGAGTCAGGCCCTTCAAACACATAGTTGAATGACACACGGACTCGACTAAAAAGGATCCAAATTTTGGCTACGGGTACGGGAATATGACTATTAAAATAAATACATTTAAATATGGTTTCATAAAAAGACATACTCTCTAATTAAATTTGTATGATTTCATAAAAAGACACAGTTGTAATAAAGTTTGCATTGTTTCATATATTTAAGTTTATAATTAAATTTACATGTTTTCATAAAAAGACATTATGTAATTAAATTTGTAACGTTTCATAACTTTACTACCAATCCACCGTATTAAAATAAACTATCTACTTCACTACCACATTAAAATAAACTATCTACTTCACTACCAGTCTTTCAATTGTCACCATAAAGGACCATGAAGGATCCGATTGTCACTATGGAGGATCAAATACGGATTCCATACCCATACCCATGTCCTACCCGATGGACACGGACACTTCTCCTAAAGTGGAGAGTCCGGATAACATAGCACACCTCCCCCCCCCCCACCATAGTGCACCTCTCTCTCCATCATTCATCATGTAACACCTTTAAATATATTTAATTGTCCTATTTTTTTAAATGATTCTTAAATGATTCATTTCCTAATTGATCCATGTCCAAATTAATTTTGTCCTTATTTGCTCTTTAGATGACAAGATTTAATTTTCTCTTGGATGGAATAAAAATGTTTGCAAGTGTAACATTCTTCGATTAAAAAAATATGAAAAATATGAAGTCAAAGTAAATTAGTGGTTGGAAATAAAATATTTTTAATATTGTTTTCCTTTGAGGGATAAAACTATATTTAATTATCATAAGACCCTAGGATGACAAGATTCATGATTAAAATTGTATGATTAAAGTATGAGTTTTAAGCTACAGTAGGCCTCCTCGATCAAATTGTCAAACTTGATCAAAAAGACCTTGTATGACCTGACTGGAATGATACTAAAGTTTAACGTTCTGATTATATTGGTTAGAAATGTGTACTTTAATGCCAATGGTATTTTAAACTGAATGGAAAAATGAACAGTTACAGAAGGAAAACTACAATGGTCAACCAATGTTAAGTATAGAAAATAGAATTTTGTGACTAATTTATGTAATTTTTTCCTTTATATTTTTATAATATTTTTGGATTAAAAATTTACTAGTTTATTTTGACCCCGCTGTACCTAAATCTTGGCTACGCAACTGCCCATACATCATTGATATTTTGGGTGAAAGCAACCCCGGGTCACTATCTGTTCTAAACCAAGTTGGATAGTAGGTTTGTCAATTCTTCACATTGGTATCAGAGTCCAATTGTCTACCCAGCTTATCGCTAGAAGTTTTGATGGAGTATGGCTCAAGGCGGATGATAGCATAACATATGTGTTTGAGCCTATATTAGGGTGTGGAATGTTGGAAGCATGGTGGAACCCAAACAGAGTTGATTCATAAGGCATGTATATGGATTTGACTCAACTAGTTTAACGAGAACGCCCTCGTTAGGTCCACAACCAATCCCACGAATTATGTGTGATGTGATACTAAACTTCTATATAAGCCTCTTTTAAACCACTACCAAACTTTTGAGGCCTAGTATAATTCAACCGGATGCAAATCTCCACCTTGGCTTGTATCTTGGTGACCTAAAGCAACATGGAGATTCAATACATTGTTATTTCATTTCATTTCTGTTAGAGTTGTTTTGGCTTTACTTCCATATATTGTTTTACCCCTCTTAGTGGGTAAATGAGTTTTGTGGGGGATGGGCTAGATCTCATCCAACCCGCGAGCGGGTGCGCGATTTAATGTGCATTTTTACACGTTTATTAGTCGCACACTTTGCACTTTGCACGCTTGCGCGCCGCGGAACGGACATGGGTACAAAGGTAATTTCACAACTTATTTTGTTTTTATTTTTTATTTCCGTTGGTTTGGTCTGGTGAGTTGCTGGTCTTCCGCGAAACCGTTCTCACGTAATCCCGTTACGGAAAGAGTGGGAAAGGTTACGTGAGAGATATCCAGGATCTGAGATCTTAGAACCAGAATCTGTTTTTCTCTTCTCTCGCTCTCTGTTCGGAACGAAAAAGAAAAATCGTACAGAGACGGAAAAGAAAAGAAAACCACCAGAACCTAAACTCCTCCAAAATTCCTTCGTCCAATCTCTCTTCTTCGGGCAAGGCTGTGATCGTTCGTAGGATTCGTCACCGGGTGCACGGTGCAGTGGATCGAAGGGATTCGTTGTATCTCGAAAATAGATCGTCAGGAACCCGCTGCACTGTTCGTGGAGGCGAAATTCTATTCTAAGGACAGCGTGTAACGTGCCTCGAATCCTCTACATATTTTATGTCTTTAATTTTACATCTTTCAATTTGCATTCTTTAGAAAAAATTTCAACAATCTTAGAATAGAATTTCGTAGCTTCTGTCTACTTTCTGTTTTTTGTTTGTAAAAATTCCTATCTGCATGATGAACACCACCGTAGAGGAACTGTCCACCAACATTCCTAACTCCTCAAAACTGGAGAAGTTTGATGGCCTGAACTTTAAGAGATGACAGCATAGAATGACCTACTGGCTGACTTGCTTGAAACTGTTTAAGGTTCTCAAAGAACTGGAAATCCTACCTGACTTACACGAACCTGCCAGGACCTATGAATTAGAGTTCTATAATGAGACAGACTTTATATGTCACGGTAAAATTCTCAGTTGTCTTTCTGACACGCTCTATGATATATATTGCACTACCTCTACATCCAGAGAGCTTTGGGAAGCTCTCGATAAAAAAATACTTCAATGAAGGAGCGGGTTCTGAGATTTACATTGTAGACAGATTTTTAGAGTTTAAAATGGTAGATGAGAAGTCTGTTGTTGAACAGACTAATACCCTTCAGACTATCATACACGAGATGTCTCAGAAAGACATGTCATTTGCTGATAAGTTTCTTATTGCTGCCTTCATGAATAAACTCCCCCCGTCCTGGAAAGAATTTGGTTTCAAACTAAAACATAATAAGGAACCCATGTCCTTAGACGACTTGTTTGTATCCTTCCGCATTGAGGAATAAGGTAGAACTAGAGACAAGGAACCTCTAAGTACTGAATTCAAGGCAAAGTTACACATTATTGAAAACAAGAAAAAACCTAAGGGCCAATCCCATCAACAGAGGAACAACCCCCATAACAGGAACACTGCAAAGAAACAGTTTCTTAAGCCAAAAGCTGTGATTGGAAAAGACAACAGACCTAAGCGGGAATGTTACAACTGTGGTAAGCCTGGTCACTTTGCTAGGCAATGCCGCCACAGGAAGAAGGGTCAGGGATTTCAGAATCCTGATCGTCGAACTCCTGCAGATGCTCCTGTTGTTCCACAGGCTCATGTTATCATAGTCATGACCGAATCTGTCGGTACCGATGATCAGAGGTTTGTAATCGTATGTTCTGTTTTTGAGTCCTCGTATCAGCCTACTGACTGGTGGATTGATACATGGGCAAATGTCCATGTATGCTCTAATATTGATTCTTTTTTCTCCTACCGACAGGTTGAGGAAGGCGAATCAGTAGCTATCGGAAACTCGAGTGCTGCCAGAGTGCATGAAAAGGAAAGAGTGAACCTCAAGTTGTCTTCGGACAAGATTCTCCCTTTGCATAATGTGCAGCACGTACCGGACGTCAACAAGAACTTAATTTCTAGTTATTTGCTAAATAAACATGGTTACAAACTTGTATTTGAGTCTGATTGAGTTGTAATCTCCCTGAACGGTAACTTTATTGGGAAAGGCTATGTATGTGGGGGTCTGTTTAAACTTTATGTGGACATGCCTTGCAATACTTTAAATTCATGTTTAAATAATATTGCATCTACTTCTACTTCTGATTCGAATGCTCTCTTTTATAATACTGATTGTTGAAATGTTTGGCATAGTCGTTTGGGACATGTTAATTTTAACTCTTTAAAGAGAATGTCTAAGTTGCAATTGATTCCTAAGATTGACATGGACAGGAATGGAAAATGTGAGATATGTACACAAGTCAAACAGTCCAAAAAATTATTTCATTCTATTGAAAGGAGTTCTCAGCTATTGGAGCTTATTCACAGCGATATTTGTGAATTGAACAGTATTCTTACTCGTAGTGGTAAACGGTATTTTATTACTTTTATAGATGATTATTCAAAATACTGCCATGTTTACTTGCTTATAACTAAAAATGAAGCTTTCAGTAAGTTTATATCTTTTAAAGCTGAAGTTGAAAACCAGCTTGAAAAGAAAATTAAAATTCTTAGGTCTGATCGTGGGGGTGAATACACCTCTACTGGGTTTGACTCTTTTTGTGAATTGCATGACATTATACATGAGGTAACTTCTCCTTATGTTCCTCAACAGAATGGGGTAGCAAAAAAAAAAAATAGAACATTTCTTGATATGATTAATGATATGTTTGGTAGCTCTGGTTTATCTGATAATTTGTGGGGGAAGCCATTATTTTTGCATGTCATATTTTAAATAAAGTTCCTTTCAAAAAGACGGATAAGACCCCTTATGAATTTTGGAAAGGTAAAAAACCATCTTTGAAATATTTCAAAGTGTGGGGGTGCCTTGCTAAAGTTTCTGTCCCTCCTACTAAGAAAAGAAAATTGGGACCCAAGACCGTAGATTGTGTATTTTTTGGATATGCCCAAAATAGTATTGCTTATAGATTTCTTGTAATTAAGAGTGAGGTAAATAGTATTGATGCTAACACAGTCATGGAATCTAGGGATGCTACATTTTTTGAAAATATTTTTCCATTGAAAAATAGAATTCCTAGATCTTCTATTTCAACACAAGTCTCTGATGTAACTTCCAATTCACAACCAGAGGAGATTACCCCAATAGAACCCAGGAGAAGTAAAAGAACAAGACGAGAACCAGAACTAGGTGAAAGTTTTTTCACCTACCTTGTTGAAGAGGACACTATATCTTATCAAGGGGCTATGTCCTCAGTTGATTCCTTATTTTGGAAAAAGGCCATAAATAGTGAAATGGATTCTATTATATAGAATAGAACTTAGGATTTTGTTAACCTTCCTGTAGGTTGCAAACCAATAGGTTGCAAATGGATCTTCAGAAAGAAGTTAAGACCTGATGGGTCTATTGAGAAATTCAAAGCCAGGTTAGTGGCTAAAGGGTTCAAACAAAGAGAAGGGGTAGACTTTTTTGACACTTACTCTCATGTTACTAGAATTGCTACAATTAGAATGTTAATAGCTATTGCATCTGTTCATAAACTGTTTATTCATCAAATGGATGTAAAAACTGCATTTCTGAATGGAGATTTACAGGAAGAGATCTATATGGAACAACCTGAAGGATTTGTTATTCCAGGGCAAGAACGAAAGGTATGCAAATTAATTCTCTCTATGGGCTGAAACAAACGCCAAAGCAATGGCATGATAAATTTGATAAGATAATTCTATCATATTATTTTGCTATTAATGATTCTGACAAATGTGCATATAACAAAACTGTTGGTAGCTCTTTTGTAATATTATGCCTGTATGTTGATGACATTCTTATTTTTGGTAATGACATGGATATTATTTATGATATCAAATCATTCCTATCTCAAAAATTTGATATGAAGGATTTAGGACCTGCTAATATAATTTTAGGACTTAAATTAAGTAGCACTTCTGAGGGAATTGGTATCTCCCAATCTCACTATATAGAAAATGTTCTAAAAAGATTTAACTATTTTGATTCTAAACCTGTAAGCACTTCATATGATGCAAGTATAAGGTTGAAGAAGAATAAATGAGACATTGTGGCTCAGTTGAAGTATTCTCAGCAAATCGGATGCCTGAACTATATTGCTAATCGTATCAGACCTAATATTTCCTACGCAATAGGAAAGCTTAGTCGGTACACTAGTAATCCGAATAGTTCACATCGGACTGCCTTAGAACGGATAATGAGATACCTAAAGGGCACGATATCCCATGGATTATTCTATGGAGGATACACATCTATATTAGAAGGGTATACTGATGCAAACTGGATCTCCGATACAGATAAGACCAAAGCCACAAGTGGATATGTATTCACATTTGAAGGAGCTGTTGTTGCGTGGAGCTCTACCAGGCAGACTTGTATTTCTAGATCTACTATGGAGGCAGAATTTATAGCTCTTGACCTCACTAGTGAGAAAGCAGACTGGCTTAGAAATCTGGTAACAGATATTCCTCTGTGGAGCAAACCAGTTAATGCTATCTATGTACACTGTGACAGCTAAGCTGCAATAGCAAAGGCTCAAAGGACAAGTTATAATGAAAAATCCAGACATATACGTCTGAGGTACAATCGGGTGAAGCAATTGCGATCCAGTGGAGTAATTGCAATTGACTTCGTCAGATTAAAGAACAATCTAGCAGATCCTCTAACTGAAGGGCTCTCAAGGAGACTAGTGTTGGAGACGGCAAGAGGAATAGGGTTAAAGTCCATAAATTGAGTCACCTCAAAGGCAACCCGACCTTCGATTGGAAGCACCAAGAAAATGTTCAATGGGTAACAACAAAATTGATGTGTGACTAGAAACACTATATGATAGTAATTGTAAAGAACTATTCTCTACTGTATAGTGTTGATCTGCAGTAAATAAAAGGGTGATTGTAAAATCTTAATGAATATGTGGCTTGTAAAGCAGGGTATATAAATTGCAGAATAACTAGAAAGATTCACCTATTTAATAGTGAAAGTGGGACCGCTTTCTATGGAAACTCGGATTATTCTCTAGAGCTCTTAAGAAATCAAGATAGCACATGGCCGAAAAGTGCACAACTGTTGATACGATCAAATGCCTACAATGTGTTTGTGTGTATGTTGAGTGTGTACAAATAAGATCCTAAGTTCAAGACTTATGTCACTTTGGATCTGTATAGATGAGATATATACACAGTATGATTGCCCATATCTTGTTTTTCTTCCTATATGTCCTATCGTGCTATACCTTCTTTGTTCTCTTATTGAATTATATGGGGGATTGTTAGAGTTGTTTTGGCTTTACTTTGGAAGCAACCCATGTGATTCAATAAAGACAACTCCTTTTTTAGTCCAACATGGGAAAGGAGAAGCCATTCTCCTTTCCATATATTGCTTTACCCATCTTAGTAGCTAAGTGGGTTTTGTGGGAGATGGGCTAGATCTCATCCAACCCGCGAGCGGGTGCGCATTTTTACGCGTTTATTAGTCGCGCACTTAGCACTTTGCACGCTTGCGCGCCGCGGAACGGACATGGGTACAAAGGTAATTTCACAAGTAATTTTATTTTATTTTTTTATTTTCGTTGGTTTGGTCTGGTGAGTTACTGGTCTTCCGCGGAACCGTTCTCACGTAATCCCGTTACAGAAAAAGTGGAAAAGGTTACGTGAGAGATATATCCAGGACATGATCCTGAGATCTTAGAACCAGAATCTGTTTTTCTCCTCTCGCGCTCTCTATTTGGAACGAAAAAGAAAAATTGTACAGAGACGAAAAAGAAAAGAAAACCACCAAAACCTAAATTCCTCCAAAAATTCCTTCGTCCAATCTCTCTTCTTCGGGCAAGGCTGTGATCGTTTGTGGGATTCGCCACCAGGTACGCCACCGGGTGCACGGTGCAGTGGGTCGAAGGGATTCGTTGTATCTCGGGAATAGTTCGCCAGGAACCCGTTGCACTGTTCGTGGGGGCGAAATTCTATTCTAAGGACAACGTGTAACGTGCCTCGAATCCTTTACATATTTCCTGTCTTTAATTTTACATCTTTCAATTTGCATTCTTTAGGAATTTTTTCAACAATTTCTAGATAGCAAAAGCGCTCCATTACCATGTACGAATGTCACACATCGCTCTACGAGTTGAAGCAGTCTCCAAGACAACAATAGAAGATTTGGTCCTTTAACGGTTTAAGAATGATACACCAGAAGCAAGCATGATTATAATCTAATATATATCACTTGATGTGTATGGTTTGTTGAGTTATCTTTTGTTTCTGCAAATGATATGTCAAAGATCAACAAGTTGAAGCTTCAATTGTGTAAATAATTTGAGATGGAAGATTTGCTCACAGCAAAAAAATCCTTGCCATAGAGACGGCTAAAAAGAAGAGAAATTTGTGGCTATCGCAAGGGAGAAATATTGAGAATGTTCTCACGCATGGAGAACGCAAAGTTAATGAATACTCTTGCAAAACATCTGATACTTTTAGCATCATTATCACTGAGAACATATGCAGAGCATAATTGCATGTCTCAAGTACTTTACACAAGCGCATTTGAGAGCAGTATGTACGCAATGGTTTTTCACTCAACCGGATCTCTCACATGCAATCAGTGTTCTTAGAAATTAATGACAATTCAAAATAAAAATCGTTTGTTTCCAGACCACATTGGCCATAGTCATCTCATCTGGCACATTGGCTACCGGTTCAGTCATCTCACCTGACCACATTGGCCAGCTAATAATGATGTCTTTTGAAATTGGTGTCCCTGTAGCTGATGCATTGCTTTGCTTTTATTTCTTTAAGAGTCTACCCTCTCTGATTTCAACCCCCCCCCCCCCCCCCCCTCTCTCTCTCTCTCTCTCTCTCTCTAATTTCATCTCCACACCAAACAAGTAAAAAAAAAAACTTCTCTTTTTCATTTTCATTTCCTTTCCCTTTCTCACAAACCAAACACATCCTAAGCGAATATTATCACCACGTAGTCGGAAAAAAGAAAAAGAGAACTCAAACCAAGTTCCTCTTCTAGAAATTGTTGACAACTGTGTAAACCATATAGAACCCTCCACTAGATATGGCCATGGTGGTTCAATGCTACTTGGACTTGGGGAGTCAGAACCGAATAGAAAACAGGTTGACCCTACTGAATCCAATAGTGGGTCTAAGACAGAAAGAGTCAACCTGGTGAAAACAAGAGTGGTTTGGGCCATTTGGTGCTTGGTGGGTCGATCAACAATAGAAACCCAAAGACTCCCCACATTTCAGTTTGTAATAGCATGCACAATTAATCAATCAGTTATCTACTTGGTCCATTGACAAATCAATCCACATTCTATATGGTTCTGACTTGATATAACCAAACTTAAAGTTGATCAAGCAACACATGGGTGCAAATAAAGTCTATATGGATTATCTTATTATTCACATCTATATCATAGTTTGCAGTATCGGACGATAGAGATCCGATACTGCCGATACTGAGGGTTTGGCATGACCCGATCCAACACTGACCGCTACAGATACCGACGTTCGGGACCTCTTTCCCAGTCAATTCGGCGGAAAAAATTGAACATAAAAAAAAAATCACCCAATGAGGGCGTACAAGAATGTAAATGAAGAAAATAAATAGCAGGTAAACCAATAAACAATGTTGACTATTATTTTATTTAATTCCAAAACCATTAAGAACAACACAGAAAATACTTAAAATTATACCTAAATGTATAAAAAAAAATCTAAATGTTTAATAACTTATTAATAATTATCTGATTTCCGATACCAAAAAATTTGATACTCTGATCCGAAATTGTCGATGATACCACTGATCCCGATACTCATAGAAAGGGCCGATATCAATTCCAATACCGATATTGCGAACCTTGATCTATATGGATTATCTTATTATTCACATCTATATGGATTATCTTGTTATTCACAAACTAATGTAGACCAGAACTAACAACATTCTGATACAAAGTTCGTAACCAGTCCCAGAACAGAATATTGAGTCAGCCACTGAACCATGCTTTTGCTAAACCCTAGAAATAAAAGCTTGTTTGAGTCAAAGTTAATCCAAGTTATATAGGGTGATTGTAAAATCTTAATGAAGACTCCAAAATTACCTGAACTTCGAACAATTAGTGTCTTTTTTAGAGTTGGGGAAACTAAACCAGCACTCCAGTCCGAGATGTTTTTCAAGGTTCTGATATATAATGTCATTTTCTACATGTCAGTAATCACGGGAGATGGAGGAGAAGAAGACATGTTGGTGATGCCTACATTTGTATGGAAAAATAGTTATTTGGAAAAGACCAGCACTCTCTCCAATCAACAATTCAAGGCTGCTCGTTACTGAAGTTAGACTCTTGACCCAAAACTATAAACAAAGACCTAACCTTTGCACTCAATTAACCCAACAATCCTAAAATAGACCAAAAACCATATTAAAAGTGGAGCATTGGACTAAAGATTCCGGCCCCTTACTCCAATCCTCTCAGCACTCCACAACCTAAAGATTAACCTTTTTTTCCAAGCAAGCAAGCAAGCAATCATAAATGTGAGTTGTATGAAAATATACCGGAGAGGGGTACGGCAAGGATGTCTCCCGGCTGGACGACCGGACTCCCCATGGCGTTCACATTCATGATATCGGTGACTGTGGTGTCGTACTCCCTGGCGACCCCCTCCACCGAATCCCCCTCCCTGACGACATACGACAAGTACACAGCGGGCAAGAAGTTGTCCGTCGAGTTGAAGCAGCTGCAGGGAAGCGGGATGACGAGGTTCTGGCCGACCTCGAGCGACGCGTCGGGGTCGGCGGAGGAGAGGCCGTTCGCGTCGCGGATCTGCTCGGCGGAGGCGAGGGAGGAGAAGATGATGGAGGCGAGGGAGGAAAGGGTGTCGGCGGGGCGGGTGCGGTAGCGGACGGAGAGGGAGCGGCGGATTCCGTCAGAGCAGGAGCAGGGGAGGGGGACGCGGAGGAGGAGGCCGGAGGGGAGGATGGAGTTGGGGGCGGAGGGGGGAGAGGGGTCGATGGAGTTGGCGGAGAGGAGGAGGAGGGGGTCCACCTGGAAGAGCGCCGCGACCTCGGAGACCTTGAGGTCGGTGTAGAGGGTGTAGCCGAGGAGGGAGCTGCAGGTGTCGGAGCCGGAGCACGGCTCGATCGTGGACTTCGCAGTGGAGAGCAATGGCAGCAGGAGGAAGAAGAAGAAGAAGAAGAAGAAGAAGAGGAGGAGGAGTGAAGAATGGCGGGTCTTCTTCTTCTTGCTCTGCTCCGCCATTTTTTAGGGTTCCAGAGAGTGGGAAAGTGGAGGTTTTGGATTTTGAGAATACTTTTACTTTGGAGCTCAGTGATGGTTTCCAGTCTGTCACTGTGCTTTGTTATTTGTGCAGGGAAGAAAACGAGAAAAAGGACAACCAACGGACGGAGAATAAGGCTATTTTACATGTATACCCTATATAATATTCGTATTTCATTTATAGGCCTTTCTTAGAAGTTTGTGAAGGTATCCAAAAGACAACATTGTGAGTAACCATAAAAAAAAATAGACAATTTGTAAATAAATAATCCTAACTTTTAGAACTTTGCAACTAGATATCATAATGTTTTATATTATAAACTAAATATTTTAACTATCATTAGCTAATTTCTAGTTTTTTTTTTTTTTTTTTCCTTTTAAAGATTTGTTTCGTGATAGTTGTATTTACTTTTTCTTTTTTACAAATAACCAAAAAGTCGAACAAATAAGTTAAAAATCATATCATTGTCGTCAACCCCACATAAGGATAATGTATTTTTTTGAATTTTTAAAAAAAATTTGAAGAATATTCTATTATTTTATAGTCATTTTACTTTTGGAAACAATCCAGTACTTCGGAATATTTAGTTCCTAATAAAAAGTTCATAATATTTAGTTACAAAAGCATAAAAATTCAAAATATTTAGTTACAAAAAAGTTATTTTTTTACAAATTTTTGTTAATTGTACTGTAGTTGTAAGGATACTAAATTACATAATAGTAGCTCGTAAGAGTCATCTTATGTACCGAACTCGACTGGCTCTTGTGTCCAGTGAGAAGAGGTATAACATCTCTGGCTAGACGGAGATCTCGGAATCAAACCACAGGGGGTGTGGGGATAGTGGATCCAAATAGCATGCAACGTAGCGTACATAAAGTCTCGTATGTATCCTCGGACATCTACAAATAAAAAAATTGAGAGTCGTCTTACGTCTATATAGAACGGGACACGTTATCCTCCATTTGAATGTATGTATGGGGGCCAATTATCTCCTAATTCATAAAAAATGATTAAATTTATGGGAAAAAAAAATACATTTTATTCTAATTGTATGTTATTTGTCCTTGCTATCAAACTCCTCCGTCATTTAGACGAGGAGTGAAGAATGACGGCTCTTCTTTCTTTTTTTATCAACCTCCTATCCCAATGTAATAATTTTCTTACTTTTATATTTCTGGGAAAAAAATAATCCCATGTACCTTAGTAAGAAGTATAGAAATTATACAAAATTTGTATATTTTTGTATAGTTTATAGAAAAATATTCACATCCAATGTTAGTTTTTGATGAACAGGTAGGCTACTCTCTCTTTGCTGGAGGGCCCCAACCCAACCCAACCCAAATATGTGTATTGTCAGCCCAGGTTACCACTACCTGGACACTTTTTCTTTTGCTCTACTAGACCTTATAACCAAGATATTTTAGGCTTCAAAAAATTTCTTTTGAATCTAAGGGCTAGTGTTTTATCAAGAAACGTAGAATAATTGATTTCTCAATATTTAAGGCATGTATGGTTGGTTGCAAGTAAAACTATAAACAACCAAACATGTAATTTTGATTTGCAGCTTTTATTTTGTCTACATTGTCTCGTAGGAGCGACTTTTTTATTTGCAACCAAGTCCTTTATACTTACAACAAAGCAATGCAATTAGAGCTACCATAAATAATAAAAGTAAAAATAAAAATAATAAAACTGTTCAAACAAATTTAAACATTTATAGATCTGTAAGATAATCAGTGGTGAAAATGGCAACTAAATAGCTTGTTCCCACCTCAGGAGCCTCTCTATTACTAGCTACAGTTCACAGCACCTCGACCTGTTTCTCTTTTAAGAAACTTCATCCAATCCCAAAAGTAACTTATACAAAGTACTGTAGTTGCATCCACAGTGTAGTGAGCAGGCATGAAAGTTCATATTTACTGAAATTGAGGATGGAAATTCAATCCACATCATAAGTTATCACATGTTATGTTGAACAAGCCTCTCCCAACAGTTGCATGCTGAGAAGATCCCGCACACGCTAATTATACATTACAATTACAATTCGACTACAGAAACTCAAATAAGAACTCAAAACAAGAAGTCGCAATATAGATATGACACGTGGACTTATTTTTCAGTTTAGGCCCTTGAAAATGTACCCTTTTTTTTTGTTTAGGCCCTTTAAAAAAAATTCAAGAGATGGGATGGCATGTAATCCAACAACTTTTCATTACCGAGTTTTAAAAATTAAGAACTCATGAGTTACTGTAGGATTTTTGTTACAAGTACAACACAAATACAGCTCTTGTCGACGATGAAACGACAAATGTCACAAATCCATGCTGGCATTTTATTTTTGAATACAGAAGAAATACATAACTAAATTACAAGAGCATCAAGAAGGCTCTAAGGACAGCTCATACTATATTGCCTCTGCAATAATCTTACAGTTCACCTTCAACACCAGCATTCCATAAATATATTTTCTCACTAAGGTGCTCCTTCCAGGTACCAAGTGATGCAAATGGCAATAGACCAGTCATTGCAGGATAGACGAATGAGAGGACTACGTAGAACATAGATCGCCTAAGCCAGTATGGTAGGAGGGTTCCAGCTCTTACCTCACCTTGAGAAATGGAAAGGGGACCATAAAGAACATAATGAAGAGCCGAGGGGAAGACATTGGCAAAGAAATGTACTAGACAGAAGGATTCCCAAAGTAGAAGCCAGTAAAACCCACTTCCTCCCAAGGTGTCAATGCACAACTTGCCAAAGAAACCGCAAAGTAATCCCAAGATCACGAGATTAAAAGTTACAGGAACTGTAGTCGGTCCAGACTTTACTGAACGCTGGAAAACAGCAATAGCGACAGCAACAATCATCACCAAGCCAAACAACATGCGAGACAGAGCTGTTACATGGCAACTCAACATCAGCCAAACTGAATTGAATGATGCCACTGGCTTTGGAATCCACCAAGACCTCGATTCCTGAAGAAAGGTACCCAACAAAAGCATCAGTAATGAGAATTTCAGCAAAGTACAGAAGAAGAAGAAAAAATTGCCTGCATATAACAGCACAAATAGATCGATAGCATAAATTACAACAATACAACCTTGGGAATGGCCGAGCATGACGATGTTGCCTCTGTGATCCTCTCATAGGAAAACACATACGCTCCATAAATTAGAAAACATGACATGATGAACAAGCCACCCACAAGGAGGTCGATGCACCTTTGGATTAACTCCGCATGCCTTGTGTCCAGCATCTGGTTTCTCAGTTTCTGTTCTTTGAAAGTAGCTTTACAGATGCCCATAGATATCTTTACTCTTTCGAGCATATTTGTGTAGGAGTTGAGAGCTAACTGCGACTGTTTCAGTTGCAGCTTTTTACTCATCAAACCTATCTCAAATTCTTTCAAATCATTAGACCGACTTTGCTGCTCAAGGGATTTCTCTAAGGTATTAAAAATGGCTTGACCAAATCCAGGATTGACAAAACTATGAGAAACTTGGGCCAATTCTTGATTTCGTTGTCCGTGAAGCATAAGCTGATTGTTCATGGACGTCAGCAATGTATTCTCTGGAAAATCCTTGATAGTAGTGGCACCTGAGGCTACATGGTTCCCTTCTACAGCTTCAAAATTGCTGCTACTCCTGAATGAACTGCAAGCTATGTTTTCTTGGTCATTTAAAGATATTTCATTGACTGATCCTTTTGGTCGTTGACCTACTGAGACTTGACGGTGAGCTCTGCTTCTTTTTCGAGTAACAGACGTTCCATTGATTAACCATAAAGTCTTCAATGTGCTATGAAATGAGTTCTCGAAGTTTAGTAGGAAACTATCAAACCTGTTCCCGTATATCTAACCACACAAGATAAAGTTACTACATCAACACATAATTACTATAGAAACGTTCACAACATGTAAAAAGAGAACATGAAACACTATAACGAGACTTACATTGGATACAGATTCTTTTACTGCCGACGTACAGATCTACATCGAAATAGTAAATAAAAGTTAAGACACCTATGGTGTTAGGCTATAAATTTCACATTTATAAGTCCTAATTTGAATGCATGAAGTTTTTAACCATTTTAAAATTTTGACTTATATTTGTCTTCTCACGTTTGCAGGTGGAAAGACCAACAATGCAAAAGATTAAGGCAATTAGGCTATTGAGCTTCTACGAGGTTTTGTAGGCCACATTCAGCTTAAACTCAAGTGGATGGGAGTAGATGAGTCCAATTAATTGCAGAAATAGAGGCCGGATTTATTTGTGTTAGAAACTAATCGCAAATGGTTGCATAATTAAAGGAGGGACTTGAAATGGATAGATAAAAACAAAATCTCAAATGCACATATATAGATTGATTCGAATTGCTTCTAGTCTTGTTATAGCTGCACATCTGGTGGAAGTAGGAAGGAAAAACAATTATAATATATTTTGGACTATCACCAAAAGAAGCATAGTGCTGATTAGATTGGAAGGGAAAGAATGTTATACTTGGTTTTATAGGTGCTACCAAAGCTATATCAATAATATATGTACTAGAGGTCGGGGCACACGAATCGCGTTTGCAAATTTCAGTGAAATAAGAACAAGGGCACAGAGACAGAAAGAGGGGGTTATGACGGAACATGGACACAGAGAGGGAAAGAGAGCAAGAGAGAGGGTTATGACCGTTTAGATTAGTATGAAAGTTTGCCTTAGTGGGTGAATAAATGATTTTTTTATCTATAAATAATGACATTATTAGATAAGAAATTATTATACCCAAAAAATAGTGATACCCCTCCTAATTGGATTTTATATATATATATATATTTATTTATTTATTTATTTTGACAGCTTATATTCTTATATGTCTAAAGAATACAACCGGTTGCCATATATTTTATTCTCCAATGATGTTTGCTCGTTGGACAGAAGACAGTAAAAATTTGGATATTTAAGTATGTTTTGCCCGGTGTTTAAAAATCGGCCTAGGCGGCCGCCTAGGCGCTAGGCGGCTGTCGGTCGAATCGAAAATTCCTTGTTCGACATCTCTGTGCGCCTATTTGAGCATGTTCGGCCCTATGCGACCCTGTTGCGGCTGTTCGGATTTTGAGATTTTTTTTTTATGCTTAGTTGTATTGTGGATATGTTCTTTGGGTTTTAAGGTTAAATTTAGATTTAGAACATTGAAATTTCAAATTTGTAATATGGATTTTAAATTTTAAATTTTAAATTTCAAAAAATTATGAATTGTATTATGGATTTAAAACATGTTTGATTTCAAATTTGTACTATAGATTTCAAATTTCAAATTTCATAAAAAATAGTTCGATGTCTTGGTGGCCTAAGTGCTAGGAGGCCTCCGCCGCACAGAATCCGTCTAGCGAATTTGAGAACACTGGTTTTGTCCTTATCCTATGCATAATTAAGATAGAATCAAAATTGCTTTGTTTTTGTTTTATTTTATGATTATTCATTCTTAAAGCAATCTGATATGATTTGTTTTATCTATGCACCGACAGAAAAGATTCCTATAGACCCACATCGAATTATATAAGGGACTTAAAAGAGAACAAATGGAGGAGAAGAAAAATATATAAATATAAATATAAAACAAGCATTAGAAGGGAGGGCCAATGGGAATAAGAAAATGAAAGGAGCCAAGAAGCGGCGAACTATAAGAGGATTGGAGGAAGCTTCATTAAGAGTTTTTTCCCCCTTCTTTTCTCTATTTTGTACTTTAGCATGGAACAAGTTTTCAATTCTTTGGTTCTTTGTAGTTTTGCCATGAACTAATTTTCTTGCTAGGACTAGGGTTCAACCCTAGGCCGAATACTCAATGCATGACAGTAATTATTATTTTTAAGAATAATTTCAAGGATTGATGAATTCGATTTCACTCTCTATATTGTTACATCTTCTTAAATCTTATTCTAGATTGATCACCTAGGATTTTATTTTATCAAGATGTGGATTAAGTTAGAGAAAGGATAATCAATCAATCTCTAATACAAGTGATGAACAACGTAGGTGTTTTGGCATGCTAGAAATCGAGTTGTCCGAAACTGAATCTAACAATTCTTGAGTAGACACTATGCTTAGTTATTAGTTGCAGTTTTTATTCCCACTGCTTTTAGCGGATTCTGAATGCATTCTTTAGGTAGCCACCATGCCGAAGTTGTGTTTAGGGTACCAAACTACAGTAGTCATCATGCTTTAGTTTGTACATAGGGAAATCGCACACATCATGCTTGACCATAGATGAAGTGTAAGCGCAAATCATCAAGAGGAATAAAAATCATGAAAAAAAAGAAACTATATCATGTATGGAGTAAGAAATCTAGTGCTTAAATCTTAGTACCCTAGTATGTGTTTTTTCCATAGAACATGAGGTATACTGATTTGCAAGTTATTTTTAGATTTTAGGTTTTTGTTTTGTTTCACAAATTAATTACCCCCCTCCCTCTCTCTCTCTCTCTCTCTCTCTCTCTCTCTCTCTCAAATCATTTAAAAATTAGTTTCATGTTAGGAGTCGCACTTCAGATCAATAATAGTCTTTGTGGGATTGATGCCTAATTATTATATATATATATATATATATATATATATATATATATATATATATATTTGTGCACTGCAAGTGTAAATATTTCAATGAACACATGGCATACTTTCGACATCATATTGAAGCTAAATAAAACAAATCCATATTTACCAGGGAGAGTTGGTCTACAGGTAGGTTATCTCTGGAGCCCTTTCTCCCATCCAAAACCTGAAAGCAATTAAAGGACTTCCTTACAAGTAATTTCCAGAGTAATATATAATACTGATCTGAAAAAACCACTATTCAAATATGTCATGTGGAATTCTACTAACAAGATAATTAAATATAAAAAAATGGTTATCTTTCCATACTCCCTCTTACAGCCGCAGCTGCAGCCAACAAGAATACATAGCAGAGAAGGAAAGGAATCAGAGAGTACAGACAAAGGAAATGAATCACAAGAGAAAAGGATAAGCATGAACTTTTCTCGCTGTATCAATCAATTTCTTCCATAGTTTCACCTACCTCGATAATGATTCAGACCTAAGTTTTCAACTCGTGATATGTATCATATATGGATTTGTTTATCGTATCATGTGTAGCATATCATATTGTGTATCGTATAGTACAGTGACTCTAGGAGTTTCGGTCTATCCTTCTAAATCAATATAAGACCATAGTTTAATATAATTTCCTCATAAATCTTTATTTGCTTCATCTTTATATGTCTATCTAGTTCCAGAATCCATATTCTAATTATACATTACATGACAAGTAAAAAAAAAGAAACTGAAACTACCTATCAACCTATATGTAAAAAAATGAGACTACCTATCTGCCTATATGTAACGAAATGGCAGTATATTGTATCGTATGATACTTATTGTGTATCGTAAAATACTAACAACATAGATTCAGACCAACCCCAAGAGTTATGAAGATTTGTCAGTCGATACTCCAAAGCTTGAAAGTATGATATAACTCCAATATTACAGGTATTTAAGTAAGTTTTTTAGCTTTATTGGACTGTATAAATTCAGAAAGTTCTGGCGCAAAAAATGTTAAAACTGCTCAGAATCAAGAAAAACTGAGCCCCCCATCAAACAAAGTCATAAATATGACCAGGGTCCAGAATACGTTGTAAGTTGTAACTCAAGTCTATATAGAGTATCACTAATCTAAACTGAGAGTTAATGTGACTTCTTTATTACTCTACATACGGAAAGGCTCTCCACCATATCCTCTAAATACCATCAAGCAGATTTAATATTTCAATATTAACGAATACAAAAATGGCCACAGCATGACAACTAGTTCTGTACGGAACAACATTCTACCTCAGATATTGCTGGATGTCACTAACATGCACTTAGTTGATCTAAGTGGAGATGTTAAGTAACAAACGTGCAAGAGTAACTGGACCATACAGTAAAACTAATATAAGAAACATGATTCTATAAAGGAAAGGAAATACCACGACTCTATCAGAGACCAACCCATACATCTCCTATCGGCAGAGAGATGAAATCGTAAAAGAGCAAGTGAGTGGATGGTAGAAAGAGAAAAAAAACAGGCACTATGGAGACCATGAAGATGCATGGTCGGCATATCGAATAACAAACACAAGTCATGACATCACACATAATATTTGTTATATTTAAATGAGGAAACAAACATTCTTCATCTGAGTTATATACAAAAAAACAGAAATGACACAAGATTTACTTTGCCAACTTCAGTTTGGGATGGATTCCATATGCTCGGTAGATAACAGTAACAAATCCTTGGATAGTTAATGATACTAAGCCTATATTTCAGTATTGTTATAAAACATTCTTTGAGCAATAGAACTGAACTAAAATGAGCTCCCTCAATAACTTTCAAGAAACTTGATTCTCCCAATAAGGCCATATTTGAGAATGAAACAGAAAATTGGAAATTATGTTCCTAGCTTACACATGGCGTTTTATCTTAAGCACATGCTGGACACGAGTTTATCAATAATGCATGTAACACAGAAAGTTTCTATCAACATTAAATGAAGGAACATGATTTATTATATTTTCGATTTTCCTGTGTCCTGCGCCTGTCTAGCAGACTAATCCATGCTTGAGACTATACTAATCTAGTATAATATTATCATCACAGGATGCATGCCACTTTATGTTTGAAATCATACAAATGAAACATTGAAAAATAACATAACAGAAGTGTAATAATAATGCTATGTTATTGCATAGCATAAAAGAATTTTAGTTTTTTATGTAACTTATAAACTTTTGATAATGCAGATATAGGATATGAAACATAATTGCAACATTGTTTCTGCGCACGCGCACACACATGCATTCAAAAGTAACTAAATTAGGAATTAGTTAAATCATTACTATATGCAATTAAGTTGTTCGAATAAAACAAAAACTAGCTTTGGAGGAATAAATAAGATCTGTGATTTCTCGTAACCAAGTTCATGTTAAATAGCACTTCAGGTTCCACTTAAGGCCAGAGAAAGAACATCCAGCAGACTAAAGCTTTGTTTGGGATTGTTGCTGCTTCTTAAAAAGAGACAGCACAAGCAGCTTCTGACAGCAGCCTCACAACTGCTTTCAAAAGCTGTTCCAAAATTGAACTAACTTTTCAAAAAAAAATTGATAAGATGCTGTTACCAAACTACTTGTTGGGCTTTTTTTGAAAATGCAGAAGCAGCCTACATGAGCAATCCCGTACCCAAACCAAAAACATGTCAGAAGAAGCGCAAAATGCTATTGAACTATTATGCAACCACTACAACAACTAAGTTTTTATCACAAAGTTTTGGGGACTGCTAATGTATTGCGTAGTCACTAGTCGCTACATGCCGGAAAAAGTTAGGGAAACCATCACATAAAAGAGTAAGCTACACTCACTGGTTTAGATACGGAGTGGCTTTATATGACTTGCGTTGACAAAGGCAGGTCATTTTTTTTCAAGTGTCAAGCAGTTCTACCAGTTTCACAAAAGAGGAGGTTCAGTTGAAAGAGTTCAAAAAAAGTTATAGAATGACAAGCCTCATGTAGCAAGATGTTCAACATATGAGGCAAATCACATTAAAATTTAGTTAAAATATTTTCTTTAATTTATAGAAAATGATATTTAATCCAATGTTACCAGGATCGTGGGTCGCGTTGGTACGTGGTACGGTACCTCAGCCGGTACGCGGTGCGGTGAGGGTAGGCTTATTCAGTACGCTATTTGGGATCGATGTTTGTTTTTATCTGGGTCGTCTTTTGTACCATATACAATTATATAGAAGTATACACCAAATATCATAAGTTCATAACCAAAGCCATCAAAATCCAAGTGAAGGAAAGCATAGACAATATTCTTGTAACTAAACCAAATATCATAAGTTCATAACCAAAGTCATCAAAATCCGGGTCACTAAATTTGACGAATGGGCCACGAACGCACCCCGTTCGGGATCGTTCGTCCCAATTCGTGGGACGTAGGGGGGGTTGGCGAATTAGGCAACTATGGTTTAATCAGCTATCACAGGGATTATAACAAATGAGAAGCGACGTAACTGTTATTTGCCAAAATAAAGGGGAAAAGGACGACGACGTGTAGTTGAAACTTGAAACCAAGTCTTTACAAATGTACACCACTGCACCAAATAATACACTATGTAGCTTAGAAGCCAGAAGCCGGAGCAGAAGCGGAAGGGGGAGCGCGACTACTTAGAAGAGTCTAAAGTTCGAAGCGTGATGGGAGCGTGCGCTAATAAAAAATTTATGTTTATTAATTATTGTTATCAAAATTTATAGATATCTTAATATTTATTAGAATTTATAAAGTTCAGTTCAAAGTTACACAGAGATCATTCGTATGGTAATATTTATAATGTCAACCTAAGTAATCCTTAGTTTCTTATTACTTTGATAAACGTGTATTAAAAAAATTACAACTTTTTCTTCAAAATTTGTCCGCTTAGAATTATGGTCCTATTATGGGAAGCGCTCATGTCTCCGAAGAAACTAGCTCCCATCGCCGGAAAAACGAGCACTCAAGTAAGAACCGCTGAATCGAAATTCTTACTGAGAATCTGAGATTCGTTGTTTTTGCTTCTAAGCTATTTAGTACAAGAAAATTGCTTATATTATAGAGTAATAAAAATGAAACATTTAAAAAGGATGATGTAGGAGGTGGGTCTCAAACCAGGTATCTGATACAAAACATTATAACCATTTGCCACTAGTCATCAAAGGACTTTTTAACTATTGGCACAATGTCCAATACTGGCTAACCATATGATAGCTTGATCTTAAAGGGAGCAGGCTTCGGGAGAGAATCTTTCACCAAATCCTGCATCATTGCGTCTGTGGAAGTCCATACTCATATCACTTGATGCAGCCAGCACATACTGAAAAATGAAGCTATTTCACTCTGAGAGCTCCCACTTCGAGCCCATATAAGTTCAGCAATCTCTTACAAATGTTAGGGCATCGTGACGGGGATCCTTATAGATGTTCCATAAGTTTGTGTTTCGATTATTCTCACTGATATCTCCATCGTCCTTGCATCCCTATGAAACATTTTGACTCTCCTACGCATTGATAGATTTGTTCGCGAGGTCCAACAGTTCGTCCAGGGACGTCGGTTCCTTTGACAGAGTAACTAAGGAGGTGCCACCCACCAAGCCATTGATGATAGCGATCATGAATACAGTGTGAAAATACCCTTCATTTCCAATGATTCCATAGTAGATAGGGTGATATACTCTGTCAACCTCCCCACTTCTGTCTGATCATCATGAAGTGTGCAACAGTTCATTTTCATCATCAGCTCTCGAAAAATGGTCTTTGAGCATGTTGTCTAGCTGCTCCAAAAAGTACATCAAGTTGGGAGAGATTGTGAAACCAATCCATGGCTACATTTTCAAGATGCGCATGAAGCTATGGCATAAAATTGCTTCCTGTGTGTCATGTCTTTGGGTACAAATCAAGAGAAGTTCTAATTCTTCTGAATATGGCGGTGGGGTTTGAATTTTGCAAGCATGTATCCTAGGGAGCCCTACAAGGGAACCTGCTCACTAGGACCATCAGAGCTTCAATTACTTGCTCCGTGCAAACTTCCATGAGAAGAGGTCGCTTGGCTAAGACGAGTTAAGGCAAGGAACGAAAGGCTATTTGGATGATGAGGTGTAGGAGCAGGACTCATTTGGTTAGCCACTAGCATACGCACAATTCATGAGCTGTGTCACAAGACTCACAATGGCTATGAGCTGATTAACCTTGGCATTCAAGTCTAACTGTGGCTAAGCTGGGTTGAGTGACTCAGTACCCCTTACCAGATGGCAAGGGGAGGCTCTTCCCACCTGATTCAGCTGGAAAGGACTTCCATGTTCCAGCAGTATCTTTTTAGATCGAGTTTTTTAGAGTTGAAACAATCAGATTCAAAAGCATCTCCAGCACAATACTATTTTAGGAGGTACTCCTTTACTCTAACCAGACACAATATTATAAGTAGAAAAACATACACCAATCTGAATGGTTCCTAATAATTTTATCCATAACTTGTGAACTTGTGCAAAGTAGTAAGGAGTTGATTGATCCTTGATGTGAACTTATGGTGGTGAGGAGTATGATTCTCTCGTGTGTATCCTTGATATATATATATATATATATATATATATATATATATATATATATATATAATGTATCCTTGACATGTAGCTACTAGATAGTTGTTTCTTCTCTAAAATCCACTATGTTAACTTATCACTTATGTCCCTAGGGATCATATCAAAAACCTTTCCTAAATCAATAAAAATAAAATATAGATCCCTCTTCTCTCTCCAAAATTTTCTTATTAAGTTAATAGCTTCTATTGTAGGCCACCTGGGGTACCAAAATGATTCAAAGATCTAAAGAAGACCTGCAACATTTGGGCCTCGTTTGGTTTGCAGAATCATGGGGTTGGAAAAGAAAAGTCATTACTTTCCTATGTTTGGGTACCAAAGGAATTGAGGAGGAAAGGAAAGTAAAGTGATTTCCAATGGAAATGAATGGTGCTCTGTGTGTGTGTGTGGGGGGGGGGGGGGGGGGGTGGGGGGGTGGGGGGGGGGGGGGGGGGGGGGGGAGGGATGGTTCCCTCCATCCAACCAAGGATTCACTTTTCCACCTTTAAGTATTCACTTTCCCTCCTAATTTCCTTGAGATTTCCAAACACCGGAAAGAAAAATCGATAAAAATTATAATTTCCCAAAGGAAAGGAAAGAGCAAGGAATTGATTTCCTTTCCTTTCCGCGAACCAAACGAGACCTTAAAGGAAAAGGAAGCTAAAAGCAAAGCAGAATTTAAGCAACGAAAAAGATAGAACCAATTCATGATTACTACAGCTCCCACCTCGGTAGCATATCACTCTTACTAATTTATACTAGAATTGAGGGTAAAGCTAGCATATGGGTTACAGAAATATCATCTATATTGTCTAATTCAAGATAATCCAAACAAAGCAACCCGCAAAAGGATCCAAAATTTTCGTTTTGATCAATACAGAATACGCTAAAAATTAATAAATTTTATACAAAATAACCTGGTAAAGAATGGTGGAAAAGAACATTTTGAGAGGTAGCATAAGACCCTGAAGGGAACGTTGTGAGGGGCTTATTCGGACCTACTCCCCAGGCGCACTCTCCTCCTCTTTCGCTGCTTCTGCCACTGTTGCCGAAAAGAAGCATTTGAAGAAGAGAAAAGAGACGGGAACTCTCTCAAAAGCCCTCTATTCTTGCGGAGTGATATGAAGGAGACTTGTGACTGGATGGTGACACCTAAGGAGTCTCATGACAAGGCAATGACACTATCCACCTCCACTGCTTAGATAACTTGGAAAACCATGGGGAGAGAAAGAGATGGATGTGAAGTTCCAGAAATAAATCGAGAACTCAATTTTTTGTTATTTTCTGTTCGAATTGAAACTAAAGTTTGCATGGATACGACAAAGATGTCATCTTTATTGCCTAACTTGCAAGAATTCAAACAATGCAATCCCCGAAGTATCCAAAGTTTTCGTATTTCAACAGAGAAATTGCAAAAGGTAATTAAAGTAGGTGTTTGGTTTTGCCACTTATAAGTGGCAACCAGCAAATAAGCGTGTTTGTGTTTTTCCATTTATAAGCGGCAACCACTTGTAAATCGCTCAAATTTTAGAAGTGGCAATTTGCCACTTCAAATTAGTACTTATAAAGCAAAAAAAGTTTGTTTTGTCCTCGCCTATTTTTTAAAATGGTTAAAATACCCTCAAGCTTATAAGAAAATCGAAAACAAATATGCTCGATTGGCTCATCAATGGTTCGCAAGAGGAGTAGAGTTATTAGCCAGAATTGGAGATTGTAGAGCGACAAACAAGGCACTGAGACGCGTTGCGGTTGGCTCATCCAGGAGGGATCCCCCCGAAACCCAACCCCCACTCCCCAAGCACCCCCGCTCTTCTTGTGTTGCCCCTCGTAGCAGCTGCCCTCAGTCATCAGGGCAAGGCCCGCTACAAGAGATGTATCTGACATAACTCAAGGAGATAATAGCAGCTGAATATCTATATAGTCTTCCAGAGGGGTCAGTCGCTCCTTGCTAGCCTGAAGGATACCCACATACTTCTTCTGATCGGATGGAGAAGAAGCGAGGTTCAAGTTCAGGTTCAAAACAAAAGTCCAAATGGGCAGTAGAAATGAAGCAATAGGAAAATCCTTCGCAATAGTAGGTGATCGTTAGGTCGCCCATCCCGGATACCGTCCAATAACTGGTCTTCAATGACCACATTATTTGCACTTGATTGGATCTGCCTAATAGAGAAAAGGTTCAGGCATCATGCCCTATCTTACCTACGCTCTACTCTAGTCCAAGAATTGATTTTTGATTTTATGTACTCATTTTGCTGATTGGCGGCAAAGAAAGGAGGTTCTCTCTAGGGAACTGGCTTTCGAAGTGAAACGGAAAGAGGCCCTCGTGGTTCTATGTTCTGATTGATAGCAGACATGGATTGCTTACTTTTGGATACACTTGGTGGAAGCAATGAGTGAAATCAAACCTAATTAACTCTGTTTAGATAAGGAACAATAACAATTATATAAATGTTTTAAAAGCAAGAGTATAATGGGTAAACTTTTAAATTACATCAAACATCTCAATCACTTATAAATGGCAAAAAAACAGCATTCTGAACCACTTGTAAGTGCCACTTATAAGTGGGGAAAAAAAACACCCGAACCAAGAACTAGAAGGTTAATCTTACAGTCAATTGAAGGTGAAGCTAGCAAGAATTAGAAGGTTAATACTTACAGTCAATTGAAGGTGAAGCTAGCAAAAACGTGACCAATGTTTCATCTTTTTATTGTCTAATTTGCAAGAATCTACACAAAGCAACCCTTAAAGAGAGTTTTCTTTTTCTAATTAAAACAATGCATTTAGCAAATATATTCTACAAAACAGTTAATACTTGTTACCAAAAACCCATTCTTTTTTAAAATGCATTTTTAAGAAAGACATTTGTTTTATCAACAACAACAAAAAAACCAAATTTGCATCTTTACAACAGAGAAAGCCCTAAAAATGACAATAAAGAAAAAGTGAGAATATAATCCTAATGAAAAAGAGAAGTGACCTGGGAAAGAACCGCGGCGAAGGACATCCCGAGAGGAAGCGCAAGGTCCTGAAGGCCGCCGCGGTCGCGTGGGACCCACCGGTGCCTGCTACCCACAAGCACGCCTCTCCCCTGCTTCTGCTGCTGCTTCTTTCTCCGATGCCGACGAAAGGAGACATTAGAGGAAGAAGAAGAAGAAGCAGAAGAAGGAGGAGGAGAGGTGTCAATATTAAAAAGCCCTACTTTATTGACGTCGGAGTTTGGGGAAGAGACCGGTGACCGGGTGGTGACGAGATCCGCCGCCGATGCCGGCGCCGGCCCGACGATCATGGATGAACAATGAGAGAGGAAGGGGCTTTGAAATTCTTGATTCACTGAGCTTTTAGATTTTCCAACGTACTTTTGTATGTATGAGTTGCATAGTTTTTTTTTCTTTTCCTATAAAGAAAGGAATTTTTTTTATAAAGAAAGTTTTCAAAAGACTTATTTTTAATAAAATTAATTAACTTTAATAAAGAATTAAAAAAATTATAAAGAAGAAAAATTATTTTATAAAAGTTACTTTCACAAAAAATGGCTTTATTAGATACTATCAAATCAGAAGCTTTGTAAGGGAAGTTGCATTTTCCTTCTCTTTGAAGATTGATAGGCTTAACCCATGAAATCGTTTGCTCTGACTCCTAAATCGATGCTTCGTTGCGCGCCTTGAGATGGGACGAGGTGTCTCACCACGTCTTTTTCGGGTGTTGTATTTGATTATAGTCGTTTATCCCGGTTAAATCATGTATTGGTAATCCGTCATATTTCAAGATTATGTTCCTCAACAATATCTTCACACTAGTATCAGAACCAAAACTTGTAACTCTTTCTTTGTTTACTTTTATGTTGGGCTAACTTAGCGTTGTGTATTTTTTATATGAGATGAACCTTCTTGAGTTTTTTTCCCTTCATATTAAGCTAGTTCCAACCCATATACCGGTCTTTCTGAATATAAACCATATATGCTCTAAGGTTGTTCTTAGCAGTAAGATTCCGTACTTGAACACATCTGAGCACTGATCTTAAGTACACTTCTCCATAATTGAAACGTAGATGGCCTTTAGGTGACAGAACTAGATTTACTTGAAGAACATTTTAGTTATCCTTCTCATATATGAAATTCGCAAACATCTTTAAGTGTGACAAGCAATGACTAAGCTTTGCACAAAATATGTATCGACACCGATGCATATTAGTAAATGAACATCTCGCGAAAATGTTAAACAACATTTTTAACCAACTTATACTATAAAGGTCATATGTAAACAAATTAAAGTTAATAATAACATAATTGATCAACGTTTTAAGATTACTATAACTTCTCATTATCTCGTTTCCTTAAAAGGAAAAAGAAAGAGACACATCATCTAGAGGTGATTGTAGAAGCATGAAAAATTATGCAGGCCGCATAAAGGTCATGTCCCCTCAACAAGCCGTAGAGAAGCCACATGCGACATGAACAATCAAGTCGTAGAAAAACCATATGCGGCCTGAATAATCAAGCCACAGAGAAGCCACATGCGGCCTGAACAGTCAAGCCGCAGAAGAGCCAAATGCGACCTGAACAGTCAAGCCGCAGAAGATCCACATGCGGCCTAATCAACCAAGTCGCAGAGAAGCCGCATAGTATACTATATGCGGCATGAACGACCACATAGCAGGAAGGCCGCATAAAATACCCCTGACACAGATTCTAATGTCTGTCAGAAGCTCTGACACATCACTCATCACTCTGAGACGCTTCGAGACTCGTGAAGACGATGACTCAGAAAAAGACAACAAGTCACATCAATGCATTAATTGCTTCGACAAATATGACATGCCACATTTCCTACGTATGCGGCCTCGTCGCCATGCGGCTTAAGTGTCCATTCGACCAAAGCCCGACGAGAGCTTGCATGCGGCCACAACGTCATGCGACCAGAGTGTCCATCCGACCAAGGCCAAACGAGAGCACGTATGCGGCTACATGACCCATGCGGCATCGCCATCATGCGGCCAGAGTGTCCATTCGACCAAGGCTCAAACGAGATCATGTATGCGGCTACAAGACCCATACGGCATCGCCAACATGTGGCCAAAGCATCCAGATGACCAAAGGCCAAACGAGAGCTCGTATGCGACCACGATAATATACAGCCAAGTTGTTATGCGGCCTCCAGCTCACAAAATCTTTCCATTACAACTGTAGAGATCTTCACACAGTTGGTGCTGACTACGTGTCCAGCTGACTACGTGTCCAGCTGACCAAGTCACGCCCACAACGGGTTGATAACAACCCCAAGATCTCTTTAACAACATATCTCAACCTAGACCACGTGACAATCAACCCATGGCATGCGGCGACAGTTGCAACCTCATTCTGTTGAAGGAGCCTTATGCGGCCACAAAACAGAGGCATATGCGGCACCCATAGCCAATCAGCACGATGGCTACAAATATGAGCAACTTGAACGTTCTAAGGGCTGGGGTTTTTTTTTCTGCTTCAGAGAGAGAGCATACCACCCCTGGCTAATACAGAGAGAGAGCATATCGAGATGAGCAAAGAGAGATCGTAAGCTTCCTCACCCTGCATTGGATCGTCCATGGAGTAAAGGAGATGCCATAGCACTCATTGTCCATCGCCATATCCCAGATCAAAAAATATTGTACTTAGATTGTCCGTCCAGGACCTCTTTGTATTTTCTTTTGCATGTTAATTAAATCAAGCTCTTTTAGAACCTTCAAATTTAATGGCGAACAAGATGGCGACTTTGTTAGGGACGTCTTTCTCCTCTGATGAGAAAGTTGTGGCACAATCCGACGCAGTCAAGCTAGGGTCCACTCAAAGGAAGTTGGTAGTCCGCTTCGACCAGCAGGCCTTCGAGGACATGCTATCTGGGGACAGCGCGAGTCCTTCTCCGAGGCAAGCAAAGCCCAAGAAGACCCGTAGGACACGGGTAGCAAAGGCCACCATGCCTCATCCAACTGCGGAGCAGGCACTCCCCGTCTTTCTCTCTGTCGCAGGGACCGCACATCATGCGTCCGCTGCTTATGCGGCAGCCTCTTCCAACCAGAAGGGTGATCACTACTTGAAGACCCGCAGGACGTGGGTAGAAAATGCTACCGTGCCTCACCCAACTGTGGAGCTTGCGCTCCCCGTCTCTCTCCCTATTGCTGAAGGCGCTCGCCAGGCGTCCCCTCAGGCTGTCCATGCGGCATCCTCGCCTGACACAGAAAATGCTCAGCACCCAAACTCTGGCAGAGAAAAATACTACGATGCCAGACGTTCGGGCGCTGATGCAAGTTCTATGCGTCCAAGAAGGATGCCACATAAGACTCACTATGCAGCATCGGTTGACGACCGCAGGTAGATGACCGCATGCGACTCCAACAGCAGTCGAACCTCTATTTTCGACCGAATCTCACGTAGCGTTGACCCTATGCGCCATACTGATAGTGGTAAAAACCCAAACTTGCTCTTCGTACTATGTGCTTACGGGTGCCAAGTCGAAGAAGTCTGGGGTAGTGCAAACTCGTCATGCTCAAGCAACTGTCCATTCGGCTGACCGTCGGAGGGCACTACTAACTGTTATGCGCCCCCTGATGGAAAGCTGTATAAGATCGACTCGTGCGTCCAGCCCTCGACGACAAATGGACAGGGACTGTCTCAAAAGTCTTCTACTGACGATCTGGAGAAAGTTCTTGTATGAATCCTAGATCAGGGAGCAAAAATAACACCCATGCACCCGTGCGCTCGGTCTACCCATGCTCACAAAAAGGGTGCTAAGGTGAGTCAACCATCGCCTAACTTGCGCAATGTGATCAATCACAAGCGCAAGGCGAGGGAGGCAGCTACGATATGTGAAGTGTCCTCTCCAGGATATCACTGTGCCAAAATTATCATCAACTACTGCTGTAACAAAGTGGCGGTACCTACAACCAAGCAGTCGGCATTCCAACAACTGCACCCGAAGGCACCTATCCAGCAATAATCTAAAGATCAGGTGCAAACAAAAGAGGAGGAGGAGCTGCCATTTGCCTCATGTTACTCAAATCGGAAGGTCCCTTCCACCACAGGAGGAAGGAAGTCCAGCATGTCCAGTCCGTCAGTCTAAACCAGCGCATTAAGAAGACGATTACCAGGAGGGCCAACAGCGGGACCTGCGGAAGAATTTTTCCAGGGCACCCGTTCGAAGAAGAAGCTATCATCTGCCGGGGGTAGTTCTTCCTCAGAACTTCTGGGGGTTACACAAACTAGGGGTAGTAATCCCCCGGACCTATACGATAATCTGGCGTTTCGAGAAGATGATGATTCCCAAGGAATGGAGGCTGAAATACCTGGGGGTAGCCACCCTCGAAAAAAGATGTCGCCTCCTACACTGGGGGTGGTACTCCCTATGAGTCCGACCAGGGCGAGACACTGCCAACCTTCCCTGACGACTATTTGTTGCAAGAGTCTGAAGCAAAAAGTGCTGCGTTCACTTTCCCGTCCATCTCTCCTCATGTAAGAACGACGTACATTACGGGGGACGAGCATGAAGGCCCGAGTGATCGGCAGCGCCTCGAGGTCCTCGAGGCCATGATGCAGACCATGAGCGAATCAATGCAAGCCCTAACCCAAAAAATGATATAGATTAAAGCAAACATGGCTTCCCAACCAGCAAGAAATCTTGGACCCTGGGGCCAATACGGACTCTGACGCAACCGCTCTGCTTATAGTCAAAAATTACCCTCTGCCGGGTTCATCTACCCTTTCCGCAGGAGACGAAGCCAAAGAAGCAATGAGGGAAATCTGAGAACTTCGGGCTCGCCTAGATTCTATGGGCAGCCGGGATTCACCGCGCGAGCTCGGGATACGACAATCGTACCCCCGCGAGTGGAGGGATGTCATGTACCCGCCAAAGTACAAGCCCTTCAACTTGAACCCATTCAACGGAAAGACTTCTTCTCGTTAATACATGAGTTATTTTGAGACTACAACGAGGTACCTACCTCATAGTGACGCACTCATCACCAAGCTCTTCGTGGAGGCATTGTCCGGGGTCGCATTCGACTGGTTTTGTAGCCTACAAGACAACTATATCTCATCGTTTGACGACTTTAAGAGTCTTTTCCTCAAAAGATTCTATGACAGAGGGAGGGACATGACGATGTATACCCTGATGGATGTCACCCAAGGGGAAAGGAAACTCGTCCAAAATTATATCGAGCATTTCCGCCAAGCAAAACTAAGATTGCCTCCAGGAAAACCTGAGTCCACACTCATGGACATGTGCCGCAGGAACCTACTACCGGCAGTTAGCCTCTGAATGGACGACAGTCAATCCAAAGACTGGATATCATTCATCATCAATGTTGTAGGCGCTGAAAAGAAGGTCAAGGACACCCGGCTCCTGGGAATTGTAAACTCCCTTACCCAAAATAGGTATTTGTGTATATTTTATATTATTATATTTATTACAGATGTTGAATTTATTTAGAGTATTCTCTTAGTTAATTAGAAAATAATTTTTTTTAGTATATTTACTTATATAAATATTTATTTAGAATTATGTTTAGGCTATTTTTGATTATTGGGATTTTTCCATCAATTTTAGTTAATTAAAAACTAGTAACACTAATTTTTGAGGACTTTGAAGAATTTATTTTATGTGCAAACTTAATTAAAAATATCCCAAAATTTTATTTTAGGTTCTAAATAATAAAATATATTTTCTAGAATTTTTTGGGAATTTTTTGATTATTTTTAGCATTTATTTTGAGTTAATTATCAAAAACTGAATTAAAAACTAATTTCTGAAAAAGAAAACCCAAAAAGTAATTAATTCTGCCCAGTCAGCAAACAGGGGGCCCACCTATCAGCCTCCAGCAGTGAACAGTGATGGGCCCGCCTGTCAGTGACCGCTGAGTGGGTGCGAGCCGAGCCGAGCCGAGCCGACCTCAATCCGAGCCGAGACCGAGTTCGACTCGGACTCAGCTGAGCCGAGCCGCATCGAACTGCGACCGTTCGATCTGGGCGGGGCTGCACGGATGGCTGCCACGTGGCACGCTGTAAGCCGCAGCTGCACTTTCTCTCTCCTCTATATATATATAATAGTTTAGATATTAATTTCTAGGGTTTTTTCTTCAGCCGATTTTTGGAGAATTGTCATCTAGGGTTCCTTCATCTTCCAGAAGCCATTGCGCATAGCTCCGGACTCCAAATAAGGCCTAGTTTTTTTTTGTTAGAACGATATTGAGGTTAGCTTTCTGATTACATAATTTATTTTATGAAATTCTGAGAATTAAATTCTGGAAAATTCGCAGAGCACATCATGTCCGAAAATAGACGTATTTTGATATTTTCGCGATTCCGGGAGAACCAGGAATCAGAATCATGAACCGTTTAAAGTTTTGGTAAGCTAATGTCGAGGTCATTGACATATATTTTTCTTAGAATTTAATTCGAAGTATTTATATACTGTTAATTCTGTAGAACTTCTAGGTTAGAATTTAACCATCGGTGCACAATACAAAATTTGTACGTGCCATTATTCCCATACAAATTTGAATTCGGACGAGCCGTAAATTCTAGCATGTTTTTGATGCTGAAATCTACAGGAAATCATGTATGAAAGTTGAGTTTGTGACGGTTGACTTTTTGGTCAACAGATCGCCTCGATTTGCGTGCCATGAGTCTCAAGTTGATAAAATTCAGTTTCTTTGGACAAAATTTAGGAATTAACATAAAAATCAGAATAATAAGATTAAAATAGGATTTTAGAGTAATTATTCCAGAATTAAATAAATTAAAATAAATTATCTTTTGACGTGATAAATTTGTAATACATAGGCTATTTGGACTGTGACTTGGACTCTGATTCATACCAGCAGCAGGACCCCAGGCAAGATACCTTGCCAAATTGTTTATAGTACTTTGCATGCTATTTATATTTCTTTTTATTTATTTCATTTTTGTATAGTTCTTGCATGTGTAGTTTTTCTCCAGTCATTACTATGTATTAGATATGTTGACACACACATGGCACCTAGTATCATGGGAGGACAATCATTAGACGTATGGGCTTTTAACCACTCTGGTAAACCGTAGTATATAATTCGCACTACGGGCGTGTGTCGTGCTGGTCGCTACCCCAGAGGTATGTCGATTTCTGTAGAGTCGCGTTGGTCGCTACCCCAGAGGTATGTCGATTTCTGATGTCCATTGACGGGTGTGTGAGTTGTGAGGCTTAGATCGAGTAGCCTACCCTTGCCCATATGTCGAAAAGTTGTCCTCATTTGCATTCATATAGATTGTCTTGTACAGCGTACTTATTTATTTTTAAATTATATGCATGTTTACTGTATTCAAGTTGGCTCGTATTTTCTGTATCTTGTTACGTCCCTCTGAGGACCTGGTCCGCTGCCAGGTGTATCTGTTCTTGAGTATTTGTAGGAGCGCAGATTGGATGGTTGTATATGCTTAGTGGATGTCTTCTCTTCGAGCCGTGATCGATAGCTGGTATACTTATATTGGGTTTGATTGTGTTGTACTTATATTGTATTTACTTTTCCCATTCGAGTTGGTAGTGGATTTGTTTTCATCCAACTATCATCCTAGATACTTCTTATTGAGATCTAGTTTCATAGATATTGTTTATTTATTTCTATATGATTTTGGTGGATGAGATTTAGATTTTACCCTGTGACTTGTATTACAGTTATACCACTTGTGGATTTGATATTCATATTACAGCGTACGTGTGGATTTGGTTTCCATATATTGGAGTTGCCATATCCATGCGGCTGGCATGCTTACGTGTCCTAGTCCTACGTATTTTTGGGACTGGGGCGTGACAGGAATACAGATCCTTGTCGCCGATGACAGAGGTAAACGTCCCAATAATTGTAATCACCCTGATTTTCTTAAATTTTATGAAACAATTTTCCACAATTTTTCTGTAATTTTCGAAATTAAAACTAAGGTGTTTTATGATTAAAAGATTTTTTAGATACTGTTAATTGATGTTAAAATATTATGGAAATAATATTTTATGGTGTAAAATGGAAAACCGGACATAGGGTAATTTTCTGCGAATTTATTGGACTCCGAAAGCATTTTTAAAGTCCTAGAAACTAAGTTACAATTATTTAATTTAGGTGCCCTCACCCTATTGGCCATGACCACATGGAGAGCCTACCTTGTGTTGACCGTAGTCAACATTTTCTCCCCTCCTTTACATGAAGAAAAATCAAGTCTTGACATTAAATCCTAGCCCTCTATTTTAAATTGAAACATCTCCAGCCTCCATCCAATGCACTCCTACCTATAAAACCATCACCATCACCAACACCCTCACACTTCCCAACCGGCCCTAATTCCCATGTCATGAAAAACCCACCCCCTCTCTCTCTCTCTCTCTCTCTTCTCTCTCCTCTATTTTATTCTCCACAAAAATTTCTCCTTCGTACAAAGCTTTCTTCTCTCCTTCCTATACTCTTCTTCTTCCTTCCTCCTCTTTGGAGAACACCCTCACTCCGGCCATGTCCTCCGGCGCACCACCGCAGGTCAGGCCAAGTTCGGCCTGCTGCAGCCCGCGGTCCTCCACCTTGCTGTCCCCGCACTCCGCCTCCACGACAGCAACCCGCTCCCCTGACGATCTGCCGCTTATCAACATCCCCTGCTCCGGCCGACGGTCCGACAGCTCCGACGACGCCCTCAGGCAGCCGAGGACTGCTCCATCTACCGGCCGAGTTTCCCACTGCCTCCGCCCGCGGCCTGCTGTCCCCGGCATCCAACCGCCTCTCTCCAACGATGCCACGACCAACCCAGCTCGACTCCTCCGCCCCGCTGTCTGGAACAGCAACCGCGGCACCACCCCATCCCCGCCGCTCCGATCAGAACAGTCCGGTCCAGCCCCGCCCGGCTGTCCACAGCAGCGCCGACTCCATTCTAGACCACTGCTGACTGCAGCAGGTCGACAACGCCGCTTCCTCGTGGGAGACCTTCAAGGTTTGGTTCTCTGATATGGAGAATATCTGACAGGGAGTTTCAGTTTCGTGCATTTGGTGGTCAGTTTTTAACATTAAATGGTGAAGGGAGTTTAGTCTCAGCAACAGCAGATTCACCATCTGTGAACGAGACATTCTATGTCGAAAGTAACAATACAAGAATTCACTTAAAATTCTCGACTGATAGTTATCTACAGGCCACAACAGATAATCAGATGAGAGGAAATTATCAAGGCGAGCCAGGGTGGGAGGATAATGCTGCAACATTTGAAATGGCCATTGTTTCCAATGCTCTTCATGGAGATTACCAGCTTGCTAATGGATACAGGAATAGTAAAGCCAAAGATGTTTTGATGAAGCACCTTCATTGCAGAAGAAGATTTTGCCTTCTTGTCCCAGCATGATATAAATACTGTGGGAATTCCTGTTGGACGGTGGATTGCACAAGACCCAGATCCACCAGCTCCTTTTATCGGAGGATTCTTGCTAGCTCGGGACAGAGCTTTCTTATGGGCACAGGCCTATGACATCAAGTGCATTATTGATCTCCATGCTGCTCCTGGCTCACAAAATGGAATGGAACATAGTGCTAGCAGAGATGGTTCTGTAGACTGGCCCCTACCAGAATACATTTCACAAACTCTGGATGTTATAGACTTTTTATCTGCAAGGTACTACGGGACCCGCAGACTTGGACGTTTTACCGGATCCCCATCTTCAGCAGCCGGACGCAGTTTTGCAGCATAGACGATTATGGAGCATTTGAAGATACCGATGGAGTGGCATATCTTGCGAGCATGGTACCAGCTATTGGAGTAGTACCTACAGGATCTACTGATACAGGGACGATTGTTGCTATTCAAACATCAGGCAAGTGTACCTTGCCAAACTCTGCAGCTTAGTTATTTATTTTCCTTGCTATATATATATTACTGTGCATGCTCAACCTAGGACCGTGTGACGTACTTAGCGTCCGATTATCAGTCGGGTGCCGACACTGTACGCAGTGTTGGGTAATGTCATCTAGATATGGACATACGTGACACTTTATCTTCTCGTACTTGTCATACCAAGTACACTTGACCCAGGACACTGATCATGAGACAGGATCTTCCCGAGATATTCGTGGTGATCCTGTATAGGATGCAGGACATATAGAGATACTATAATCTAGATACATTATGACTTGTGCATTAGTTATGACCCCGCTGACATGGATGTGAGACGTTATGTTCATGATTTGTGTGGTTACATTGGGTGGGGAGAGACACACAGACTACAGGCTGATCATATATATACACCCCTATTATTGTGAGGCACAAGACTCTATAGCCGAGCTTGGCCCATTACTCATTACTACTTCTACTACCGGCTCCCCTACACAGAGCTTGTAGTATGCTTCAGCCTGAGATCTAGTGCTGCTCTCATCTTGCATATCACTTAGCTGGTTATTTTAGTATTCCCTTATTGTTCCATCTATGGCTGGAGATAGCCACAGGCTACAGGTTGATTATGGTATGCCGGCTACTCAGTCTCCCGCTGAGCTAGACCACCTCTTGACACCCCTGCTACCGGCTCTCCTTCACAGAGCTTGTAGTAGTTCCAACCTGAGTACTGTGGATATTCTCTCTTGCATTTTATACAGATGTTACATACTTACCCTGCTTATCTCATTATTTGCTGCACTGTTTATATTCTGGCTTGTATTATTTCCTGTACCTTGCTATGTCCCCTGAGGACCTGGATCCGGATGTTTGTCCCCAGATTTTACAGACGAGGCTTTTCCCGAGGTTTACGGGACCGGAGCAGGAGCTGATCCAGGAGCTGTACCACCATCCGAGGACGAGGTCTTAGTTGAAGACTTCTCTTGAGCATCCATGTTCATGCTCAGCTTTTAGTATTTATTTCAGTCATTTACTTTCTGGTCTGTTGAACCATTGTACTAGATATTTATCGGGTTGTTCCCCGAAGTACTTTGTGAGACTTGCTGATGATTTACATTCCTTATTTATTCTGTGGATCATATTTTAAATCTTGTGTGGATGAGATTAGTTGTGCCATGATTGTCGTAGACTTGTTTTACAGCTTAAGTATGCCCTGATGGATCCATTATATTGAGTTGGTCCATCGGTGCGTACTGCTGGCCATTGCCACGTGTCCGGTCCCACGGTATTTTGGGTCTGGGGCGTGACAATAATAACTACAGCGGCAACAAAAGCCGCGAGGAAAAAGGAAAGAAGGCCCTGGTGGCCAACTTAACCAATAAGCCCAAGCAAAATTCGGTTGAGGTTCCAAAGCCCCAGGAGACATACTCCTTCAAAGATGACGACAAGCCCATCTTTGACGTATTGATGAAGGGTGGTAAGCTTCGGCTCCTCGATGCCAAGCGCCCTGTAGAGGCAGACGAGATGAATAATCCAAAATACTGCCACTACCATCACTACGTCCACCATGCGACGAAGGAATGCTACACCCTCAGGCGGTACATCCAGTGTCTGCTTGACACCAAGGCCCTTACCTTGGACTTTGACGACTTAAGACAGTTGTCGCCAACATGGTGTCCCTCCAGTTCGGTAACTTTCCTGCGACGGAAGCCCAATACGAGTTATTCCGATCCCGAGGGCAACAATGGAGGTAGTTAATCTTCCACCAGCTCGTGACCAAGCAGTCAGATTGATACCTCTTATTACACCTCGTTGCGAGATCATGTGGGTCCCCCCGGATCTTGTCCCAGACTTGATGCAGCAAGCAGCGCCTTTCGCCGTCAAGTCTAAAGCATGAAAACCAAGTCCTGCCACATGGTTTCTCCCATCGTTTAGGAGGCTTGGGCAGGGGCAACAAGATTGGGCCTTACCTACCAGCGAAATTACGAGGCTCCCGACGTCAATGCACCTCCAACTACTGCACCTGGTGTGTCTGATCCGGGTTAATCTCAACCCCCGCCAGATGACAAGTCCAAACAAAAAGAGGATCTCTTCGACAAGCTGTTACATAAAGAAATGGCTCAGGGACTGGAAAAAGACCTACAACTTTGAGGTCTTGGCTCAATTCTCCAATACCCCGACAAAGTTGTCACTATTTGAGCTTCTCCGACTCTCTAGAGACACCCGGAACGCTCAGAGTGAGGCATTACAAAATTTCGATGCCTACCTGGAACAAGTCAAGCCGTCAGTAGAGGATCCTATCGCATGCCCCCACTGCAGCAATATAACGGAAGCGGTGCCCAATATCACATTTTTGCAACATGACATGTTACTAAAAAATAACTGGCATGATCGTCCCATGTATTACACAGGGTACATTAGTGCCAACAAGGTGGACCAAACGCACATCGATTCCGGTTCGTCAATCAGCATAATCCTACGGAGTTTGCTTCAGACCTTGGGCATTCTGATGCATCGTCTGGCAGCCACCAATACTGCCATCACTGGCTTCAACACAAAAATGAGCTACCTTCTGGGCAAGATTTTTCTGAAATGTCAAATTGGCGACTTGAAAACTGAGGTCACTTACTACGTCATAGACGTGGATGTATCCTACAATGTCCTGCTGGGACAACCATGGATACACGAATCCATGCTTGTGCCATCAAACCTACACTAATATATAAATTACATGGACGATCATGGCACGGTCAAGACGGAGTTCGCAGATGTCGATCCTTTTAAAGGGATCGAGGCATATTACTCCGATGCGCTCTTATACAAGAAAGTCCACCAAGATGAAGGTGATAATGATGCTGATGATGAGGCGGAGGCCTGGACAACACCAGATGAACCCTTGAGAGTACATCTAAAGGCGCGCGCTCCTGACACAACCTCTCCCCTAGTTGTAAAACTGCGCAGGAAGGCACCGGACCCTCTGGTCATTCGTCTTCATAGGCCAAGTCGATCACCAAAGTAATATCCGATGACATCTACCACGCCCGAACCTCTGGTCGTTCGCCTTCATAGGCTAAGTCGATCGCCAAAAAAAAAATTGCACCATCCACTACACCCGAACCTTTGGTCGTTCGCCTTCATAGGCTGAGTCGATCGCCGAAGGATGCTCCATTACCTCTTACCGCGTCTGAACCTCTGGTAGTAAAGTTGTGCAAAAAACCTCCAAAGTCGTCGCTCGCACTGGGGTAGATCACGGAAAGGATGAGCTAGAGGAGTACGTAGCTTCTCGCACAGACGTCCCTTCTCTCGATGATGTAATTCCTGGAGAAAATATACCTTACTTTATGAATAAAGGGCAATCATTGGTAGTGAATTTGTCTCCACCCGACTATCATTTATGGATTATTCAGACTCTTTATTCTAGTTTAGTTATATTCTTTTCTGTGACTTGTTGTGTGGATGAGATTAGTATTTCTGTGACTTATGACTATATATATGCCACATGTGAGTTTATATTCATATTACAACGTATGTGTGTATTATGGTATCCATATATTGGAGTTTCCATATACATACGGCTGGCATGCTTATGTGTTTCTAGTCCTACGTATTTTGGGACTGGGACTGTAAAACCCATATTCCTAAAAATCGTAATTACCTTTTTTTATTAATTATAATTTAATTATAGTAAGTAGTGGCTAATTAGGAGAAATAGATTTTATTTTATTTTTTATTTTAGGTGTTTGTGAACTTAGGGGATTTATGGGACCATTAGGAATTTTTCCGAATTTATTCCATGTAGGATACCCTTTGGACAATTGCTACCTTAATGGTATACATTAATATAATTCTAGATTTTTCTATGGGTATATATATATATATATATATATATATATATATATATATATATATATATATATATATATATATAAAAGAAAAAGAAAGAAAAAGAAAAAGGATTAGAAAAGAAAAGAAAAGAAAAGAAAAACAATAAATACTACTATTGGATCCCTAACTACCCAAACCATTAACCAACACTACCCAAACCCATCCTATACATAACTACCCATCTGCACCCCCTTTGATTAGCACAGCAGCCAACCCCCTTTGAAAGCCCACACCCCCTTTACAAGCCAGTCAAGCAAACCCTTCTCACCCGCGAGAACGCCTTCCCCCGCTCCCTCTTTCATATATATATATATCACATCCTCTTCATCCCAAACCCTAACCTAAACCCCCCGACACCAGAGCACCCAGAACCGTCGTGCCGCCTCCAGCGCTGCGCCGCCCTCCGGGAAACCCAGCCCGCCGATGACCGCACATCGCGATGCCGCGCGCTCAAGACAGAAATTGATAAACAACGTGCATGTGTTCATGCTCCATTTTTCGCGCCACCGCTAGTCCAAACTCGATACCGTCTTCTCCGGTATGATCCTCACCTATCCCCCTTCCATAATTATATGTTAGTTTATCTCGAACCACGCACAAATCTAGGTAAAAATTGATGCCAAGTCGAAGAAAAACGACCACTTTTTTTATCCCAGAAATTTCGTTACGATGATCCATGTTCCCGGATTCGTATCTCCCACCACAGAGATCCGAATTTAATTTTTCTTTTTGGTATACGGAGACCACTTGACCTAGTTTAATTTCTGTTAATTAATATTAGATTATTAACTATTGTATGCAGAATTAAATTCGTTGGAAAATCCCAAAAACCTACTTTTTCCAGATTCTAAAAGTTGTGAAAATGAGCGCGCCCTGCCAAACGGGACCGCTCTGTCATGTACCAAGTGTACCAATCGGTGCGCGCAGTATACCCGAATACGTAAGAGTTCACGAAAACTGATTCGAACGCGTGTGCGCGCCGGAATTAGCCCGTATCCGCGGACAAACACCATGTTGTAATTTTTGCGAAAGCTGTGCGTATTTTGTGCACGCTCGTCAGATTACGACGAAACTTATGCCACTGGACTCATGGTAATGCGCTGGTCTTGTGACCCAATTTTTACCCAATTTTGAGACAGTTGACCAAGTCGCCAATTGGCGAGCCCTACGGTTGCCTTTTTTGGGCAAAATTGTGTTCGGCCCATCGGAATCTATATTTGGACATATCGTTGAGTTCGTATTAACGTTTAGAGTTTGTTTGACCTATAATTTGTCCCATTTAGAGACCTTTACTCTTGGCACACTTTTCGGTACAAAGTGGGCCACACGTGGACCCCACTTTTATTCAAAATTACCTTTTTATCCCTGTGTCCAAATTGGACGAAAGGGAAGTACTTTCTAGCTATTTTGCTTATTCTAGGAACGTTGGTGATATCTATTTCAGCATCCGGAGATGTTTGTTCAGAGGCCTTAGTTCCAGATTCCGTGTCCTTGATATTTGGGCGCGAACACTTTACAGATTTTTTGCCAGACAAGTATACCTTGCCATTGTACTGTTATTCATATTCCATATATTGCATGCATCTTTATTTTCTGTCTTTAGTTCATATATTTTAACTGTTATATAAAATGCGCGCGACGGTGTCGTCGCGATATATTTTTATTTATGTATTTGCATTGACCTTGTTTATGAGACTACCCCATTATCATGTAGCATCATTAGGTTTTATTTGACTGTGACACATTTTTACATGAGTTGTGAGTCTCATATAGATCACGAATATACGTATTGACTGATCATCGGTATGTGTGGGCCGTGCATTAGGGATAACTGCTGATATAAACTTTGTATGCTAGAAGACTTAGCAGTTATTAGAGGTCCATGGACATAGCCTATTATAATACGGTGGTCCAATCCTTGTCCTTGTTTGGTTGCAGGATTGGGCTAGGGTACTAAGGATAGGCTATGAACCAAACCGTATCATGGATGTGACATGCTTAGAGCATGGGGTGGGAAGAACAACAAGTACCGCATTTGGGCTCATTTGCACTTTTCCTTTTGTAACCCGGAAGCTCCGCTGGAGATACGGGCGGTGATGACCCCTATACTACTTGGCGGCCTCTACCGTTCAAAAGATAACATGCTTTGAGGCCCCTGATTCTCCGAGAGAGTCATGCCAATCTCATTTTTAGCCAGATAGCCCACTTGTTAGAAAGTTGTTCTTAAACTGTATTCACTTAGACGGTTAGGCGACCCATTGGATATTTATTTCAGTACTTTATTGGCATACTTTTATGTTTCTTGTTATGTCCCTCTGAGGACCTGGCCCCTTCCAGGTGTATTTGTCCTTGAGTATTAGCAGGAGCACTGATTCGGATGGTTACATATGTTTCGAGGATGTCTTCTCTTCGAGCCCCGTGGTCGTTAGCTGGGATTCTTATTTCGTGATTATTGTGTTGTACTTATATTATATTTGCTCTTATATTTGAGTTGGTAGTGGATTTGTTTCCATCCAACTATCATCCTTAGATACTTTATATTGAGATCTAGTTTCATAGATATTGGTTATTTATCTATTTATGATTTTCTGTGGATGAGATTTAGATTATACCTTGTGACAGATATTTATACCTGTAAACCCCCTCGACCCAATTTCAGTATTTTCAGGATTATTTTAACAATTTAGGATTTATGGCAATATTTTTAATTTATTTTGCCTACATATCATGTTGACCTGCGCACCTGTCCATCACCGAATTATTTGGAGCTTTACTTTGACTGTTATCCCCGAATAAAGTTCACATACCTGTCCTAGACATGTCAGACTATTTTTCTGAATTTTGTGCAACTCCCAGATGCTTTGTTTTGAGCCTCGAATGAGACGCACAAATATCGTTACAAAAGTCCGTAATTATTTCCTATTTAATTTCCTGCTCTTTACCCACCTCTGTACCAATAGAGATTTGAGGCCCAACATACACCTGTTTTGGCCAAACAAAAATACGATAATTTTCTACACTGAGTATACTACATTTAGTGTATTGACACCGTAGAAAAATTATGGCTCTACCTGCCTCTAAATAATTAGAGAACACCGTGCGCAGTATTTATTAATTAAATTAAATATGGTGACCCGTATCACCCAGAAACTAGGTCCAACCCCTGCCCAGACTCACCCCCATTCCTCCGGGACCCTCACACAGCTTTTCCCTTCAATTCTGTGAATTTTAGAATTTTCAGGAATCGGGTGTTTTCCCAGACAATTTCGTAATTGCGCAATTTTCCAAAATAGGACTTTTACGTAATTTATGAAATTACAAGGACTTTCCTGCAAATTGCAGTGCAGGGTGTCACCCCCTCATTGGCCGGTGAACCTGCACCGTCCATTTGGAGGCGGGACTCACCCGAAAAGATCCCGAAAATATTCCAAAAATATCTCTAGATATTTTTACTTAAAATATTATTATAATTTTCTATATAATAAAAGAAAAAGAAAATAAAACCAGAAATCCTAAAAAAAAAATCTACCCGACCCCAGCCGAGCTGCTGCCCCCCCCCCCCCCGGCCGCCGGCGGCGAGCCTCGCCGGAGACCCCGCCCGCGGCGGAGCCGACCCCCCGCTGGCCATCCTCTCTCCTCATCCTCCTCCTTTCCTCCTTCCCGCCGCTCCCTCTCTCCTCTCACCCTCTTCCTCTCCTCATCCTCCCCGGCCGGAGCCGACCCCGCCGACCGGAGCCGACCCCCGCCCTCCGTCCGCCTTCCTCCTCCTCCACTTCTTCTCCACCACCACCGCCACCCCCAACACAGTCCGCCGCCACCACCATCCTCCACCACCAGCACCAACGCCACCATCACCTACTCCTCTCTTTCCCCAGCACCTCCCCGCCACTCCCCGACCGGTCAGCCGCTCTCCGCCACACGACCCAGCCGCCTCCGTTCATCCTCCTCCAACCTCCTCCGCCGGACCCGAGCATCTCCTCCCCCGAGCTCCTTTTTCCCCTCGACCAGAACCCCCTTTCTCCTCGCCACAGCTCCGCCGACCTCACCGGAGAACCGCCACGACTTCCCCTGACCTCCACGGTCCCTGGCCGCCTCCGTCGTGTCCGCCACAGCTGAAACCCTAGGGCGAGCAACGGTTGACACGGACACAGCAGCAGTCCAGGACACGAAGGAGACCCTCGGACACGTGGGATTCGATTTCCCGGAGCCCTGTTCAGGTATATTTTTCTCTCACCTCGTAGCTCTGTTTCTAATTCCGTCAGTTGCGTCGTATAGACTATGTAACCACCTCGATGTCCGTACAACCCGCTCGGAGCATCGCGTCCTGTGGCGATCGCGGCACGCGATCCAAAAACAGGAAAAACAACGATCCGATTCACCCCGGAACTGGGTACGCCCTGCCAAACGGGACGACTTGGTCGCACGCGGTCTTTACCGAAACGTGCGCGACGTTGATACGGACGTGTAGGAGTTCGAAGAAGTTGATTTGGATGTGCGTGCACACCGAAATCAACGCGTATCCGCCGACACCGCCCCGTATACGTCAGTTCTAGAATACGCTGCAACTTTGTGTACACATGTCGGATCGAAACGAAACTTGCGCCATCGGACTCGTAGCAATACGCTGGTCCTGTGAGCCAAGTTTGGTTCGATTCTGAGAACGTTGACAAAATCCCGTATCGTGGGCCCCACAAGCTCCACTTGACGGGCGATTTTGTGACCGGCTCATCGGAATCCAATTCTGGAAGTTCCGTTGGGTTCGTATCATCGTTCCTGACTTGTTGACACTAAGTTTGGCGAATTTGGAGACCTTTGACCCTGATACATTTTTCAGAGCAAAGTGAGCCCCACATGTGGACCCCGCTTTGACCGGATTTATGACAATGTTTTTAGTGGTGGCCCATACAGGTCGAGAGCATATTATCTCGGTTACGTTACTGTACCGAGCAAGCCTGCGTCTTAGAGCATATTGTCTCGGTTACGTTACTGTACCGAGCAAGCCTGCACCTAGGATTAGAATATAGAATCTCATCCAAATTGACTATGACTTATCTTCCGTCCAGTCTGTCCTACTTACATAATTGCATCCTGCTTGATTCAAGTGCTTCCCTGATAATTCTTTTAGTATAATCCCTGCTAGAATATAGGAACTCCGGTTAATAGGATGATAATTAAGGTAGCATTCCTAATAAGAATACCACTAGGGCTTTGACATATCCTTAAGTTCGGATTACTTAGTGAACCCTAGCCTTCCTGACTTCCTAAGTAAACCCTAGCGTCACTTACCTATAGATTAACTTACCCTTATCCCTTGACATATTTATGTATGACTTGAGTATAGTATAAACACTACTAGGATTAGTTAGAGATAGGATTATTAGAGATTTGACCCTAGTGTTGACCCTAGCCTTGAGGAACCCATAGAAATCTAAGATTGAATACTAGGACTGAAACCCTCATCCTATGCTTGGATGACCAGAGTTTTACGCCAGAGACCCCTTACCCTTGTTGGCGTAAAGCCAATTGACCGTAGTTAGCGTAAAAGCCAAATGACTTTCCTGATGGCGTAAAAACCAAATTATGTAGAAACTTGTCCCCTTTACGCCGCCCTTAGTCCTCCTTATCCTGCGTATGACGCATCATGCCAGCCACGTAGGTAACTGCCCTGCTTAAACCTGATAATTCATAGATAACCAGCGTAGAGTAACCTGTTTTAGGCGTAACATAAGAATATGATGTTGGCGTATTTGTTACAGCCTTAGCTTTCCCCAGACACGACCAAATCCTGCGCAGAGATACGCCTCGAGCCCTGTGCAAAAAGGAACAGCTTTTTGACGGGATATCTGGTTTTGTCTCACCTCGATAGTAAGATGACTTATGTCCATAAGGTCCCTAAACGACAACCTAGAACTCTGTGCAAATTTATCATCACAGCCGTCCACTCGATCGTTGTACAAGTACTTTTGTCAGATGTCAGGATTCACTAATTCGACTGACAAACTCATGAGTTACTTGTACAACTTTACGTTGCAACGAATGTTAGACTTTACGCAGGAGATATTTTTGCGCAGATTTTAGCACAAAAACTTTTTACGCCCAGACTTTCACCCAGACTTTTACGCGCAGATTTCTACGCACAGACTTTTTACGCGGACAGCTCTGAAGCTCTACCTTACGCTTCTCTGTATTACGCGGATAGCTCTGAAGCCATGCGTTACGCCAATAGCTCTGCTTTACGCAGACAACCTCGAACCCCTACTTTACGCGGACTTCTTGAAATCTCTGTTTTAGGCAGACAACCCATAGTGTATATTAAGATTGTAGAACTTAGAAGGCCATACCTCTTTTGGGTCAACTAGCAACTTAGGAAGAAGTTAGAATATTAACTGTAGAGATTGTAGAGTCTTGTTTTTTTTTTTATGATTGTGAATTGTTTGTAATTTCTCATATCATAATCTAGCGTACGTATATTTACCGTACTACCTTGACTTATGTCGCTATTATAGCCTAGTTTCGCAAGCTCATTCTTTATCAAGCTTGTTCTTGAGAGATGTATTATTGGAGTACTACACTAATACATTTCAGAATCAGTGTATTACGGTCTGATCAACCATAGTGCACTTGGTTCGACCTTCGCATAACTACTTTATGTGGATTGAGATATATAGTGATTAGTAGATAGATGTACTTGCCCGTTAGATATGCCTGAGCATATCGTATCAGCAACATAACTGTGCTGATCCGAATATGTGAATAGGGATTACCAAAATAGCATCTCAAATCCACAACTGCTTTGACAATTCCCGTTGAATTCTTTAAACGCCTTGATCCTCACCCTACTAATCTATTACCTCCCCCTTGAACTCTTGAATACTGTTTTCCGTCTTCCCTTATTTCGGAAAGACGAAACCTCGTCCTTAGAATAAATACGAAGTGTATTGTTTCTGTAGCCATTTCTGTTTGTTTCTTGGGTAATTACCAAACCTTATTAGATTTGATTGCAGTTAAACTGTGCTACCTTTAGATGACCCTTCACTACCTACCTAACGCTTTATTACGTTCCTGGTACATGCATCCCTATGACAGCATAAATTTTTTTATTTTTGCCTCGTAACTTGGGACAAGTTCAGAACCCAAGAATTACGATGAAGAATGTATCATTTTGCTGTCAGGAGTCTAAATGGATATTACCTGGATGAACAATTTATTGACTCCTGAAAGGATAGCAGCACCTATGACTAGGTTGACTTTTTAGGATTAAGAATTCCTATGGACCAATGAGTGTCAAGCCGCTTTCGAGGAGTTGAAGAAGCAACTGACCACAGCACCATATTGACTATTCCATCCGGATCAGGTGGTTGTGATCTACAGACGCATCCGAAAAAAAGTTTGGGATGCGTATTAATACAGGATGGCAAGGTAATGGCATATGCAACTAGACAATTATGAGTACATGAGAAGAATTTGGAACTTGTAACCGTCGTAATTACTCTGAAGATACGAAGACAGTACTTATATGAGGCAAATCGTAAGATTGCACGGCATATCAGCCAGCATTTTACCAGACAAGGATTCGCGTGACCAGAGTTGGTGGTCAACACCGTAGAGACAGTTAAGTAAATACAAGGGCACTGGCAAGCAGTGTAAAACAGACATAGGCAGTGGACAGACCGTCATTATCGTCCCTTGGAATTCAAAAAGGACGATCATGTCATCTTGAGGATATCACCTACTAGAGACACCATTCGATTCGGAGGACGCAGCAAGTTGAGGCAAAGGTACATTGGACCATTTACGTGCTAGAAAGAGTGGGAGTAGTGGCATATCAACTTGCGCTACCATCTTCCCTTGAGAGAGTACCTGATGTATTCCACGTATCGCAACTCAGGCGATATGTGACAGACAGCAGTCAGGTTCTCAACCATTCAGAAATCACCATTAGGCAGAGCTTGTCGTATCAAAAGCAACCAGTGGGAATCCTTGATCATTGAGAAAGTGTTGAGAATCAGTCTATTCCCTTGATCCGCGTGGCATGGAAGCATGACGCGCCAGGAGAATCTACTTGGAAGAGTGTAGACGACATGCGTAAACATTTTCGAACCTATTCGTAAACCAAGATATAAATTACTTTGTTAAATTATATCTTATGCCGTCTTTCCCTTCTACTATGGCTTAGTTTTAATTTCGAGAACGAAATTTTTATAAGTTGGGCAGATTGTAAACCCCCTCGACCCGATTTCAGTATTTTCAGGATTATTTTAACAATTTAGGATTTATGGCAATATTTTTAATTTATTTTGCCTACATATCCTGTTGACTTGCGCACCTGTCCATCACCGAATTATTTGGAGCTTTACTTTGACTGTTATCCCCGAATAAAGTTCACATACCTGTCCTAGACATGTCAGACTATTTTTCTGAATTTTGTGTAACTCCCAGATGCTTTGTTTTGAGCCTCGAATGAGACGCACAAATATCGTTACAAAAGTCCGTAATTATTTCCTATTTAATTTCCTGCTCTTTACCCACCTCTGTACCAATAGAGATTTGAGCCCCAACATACACCTGTTTTGGCCAAACAAAAATACGATAATTTTCTACACTGAGTATACTACATTTAGTGTATTGACACCGTAGAAAAATTATGGCCCTACCTGCCTCTAAATAATTAGAGAACACCGTGCGCAGTATTTATTAATTAAATTAAATACGGTGACCCGTATCACCCAGAAACTAGGTCCAACCCCTGCCCAGACTCACCCCCATTCCCCCGGGACCCTCACACAGCTTTTCCCTTCAATTCTGTGAATTTTAGAATTTTCAGGAATCGGATGTTTTCCCAGACAATTTTGTAATTGCACAATTTTCTAAAATAGGACTTTTACTCAATTTATGAAATTACAAGGACTTTCCTGCAAATTGTAGTGCAGGGTGTCACCCCCTCATTGGCCGGTGAACCTGCACCGTCCATTTGGAGGCGGGACTCACCCGAAAAGATCCCAAAAATATCCCAAAAATATCTCTAGATATTTTTACTTAAAATATCATTATAATTTTCTATATAATAAAAGAAAAAGAAAATAAAATCAGAAATCCTAAAAAAAAAATCTACCCGACCCCAGCCGAGCTGCTGCCCCCCCCCCCCGGCCGCCGGCGGCGAGCCTCGCCGGAGACCCCGCCCGCGGCGGAGCCGACCCCCCGCTGGCCATCCTCTCTCCTCATCCTCCTCCTTTCCTCCTTCCCGCCGCTCCCTCTCTCCTCTCACCCTCTTCCTCTCCTCATCCTCCCCGGCCGGAGCCGACCGGAGCCGACCCCCGCCCTCCGTCCGCCTTCCTCCTCCTCCACTTCTTCTCCACCACCACCGCCACCCCCAACACAGTCCGCCGCCACCACCATCCTCCACCACCAGCACCAACGCCACCATCACCTACTCCTCTCTTTCCCCAGCACCTCCCCGCCACTCCCCGACCGGTCAGCCGCTCTCCGCCACACGACCCAGCCGCCTCCGTTCATCCTCCTCCAACCTCCTCCGCCGGACCCGAGCATCTCCTCCCCCGAGCTCCTTTTTCCCCTCGACCAGAACTCCCTTTCTCCTCGCCACAGCTCCGCCGACCTCGCCGGAGAACCGCCGCGACTTCCCCTGACCTCCACGGTCCCTGACCGCCTCCGCCGTGTCCGCCACAGCTGAAACCCTAGGGCGAGCAACGGTTGACACGGACACAGCAGCAATCCAGGACACGAAGGAGACCCTCGGACACGTGGGATTCGATTTCCCGGAGCCCTGTTCAGGTATATTTTTCTCTCACCTCGTAGCTCTGTTTCTAATTCCGTCAGTTGTGTCGTGTAGACTATGTAACCACCTCGGTGCCCGTATAACCCACTCGGAGCATCGCGTCCTGTGGCGATCGCGGCACGCGATCCAAAAACAGGAAAAATAATGACCCGATTCACCCCGGAACTGGGTACGCCCCGCCAAACAAGACGACTTGGTCGCACGCGGTCTTTACCGAAATGTGCGCGACGTTGATACGGACGTGTAGGAGTTCGGAGAAGTTGATTTGGATGTGCGTGCACACCGGAATCAACGCGTATCCGTCGACACCGCCCCGTATCCGTCAGTTCTGGAACACGCTGCAACTTTGTGTACACACGTCGGATCGAAACAAAACTTGCGCCATCGGACTCGTAGCAATACGCTGGTCCTGTGAGCCAAGTTTGGTTCAATTCTGAGAACGTTGACAAAATCCCGTATCGTGGGCCCCACAGGCTCCACTTGACGGGCAATTTTGTGACCGGCTCATCGGAATCCAATTCAGGAAGTTCCGTTGGGTTCGTATCATCGTTCCTGACTTATTGATACTAAGTTTAGCGAATTTGGATACCTTTGACCTGACACGTTTTTCAGAGCAAAGTGGGCCCCACATGTGGACCCCACTTTGACCGGAAACTGTCATTTTTGCCCCTGTGTCCAAATTGGACTTAAAGACAGACGTTTCTAGCTATTTGATATTTTCTGAGACTGTTAGTGATGTTTATTTCAGCATCTGGAGACTTTCCTTCTGAGGCCATAGTTTCTGACACTTGGTATTTGACATCTGGACATTATATTTGCAGCTCTCCCGCCAGACAAGTATACCTTGTTTTGTTGTACTGTTTAAATTCAGTTATTGCTAGTTACATATTTATCCATTTTTTATATTATATAAATGTGTGCGTCCGAGAAAACTCGGGTGCAGTCAACGATGGCGTTGACGTTAGGACTTGTGTCTGACCTAGTGTCTAGTAGACCACCTAAAGTTGTGAAGTTATTGATATAACTTCTCAGGCCTTGACACGTATCATTATACGTCACAGAGTGAGTACATGTAGGGACGCGTGCCTCATGCGCGACTGGCCATCAGTGTGAGCAACACGTGTAGCGGTATTTAGCTCAGTTGTTTATTTTATTGAGACTTGCATCATAGTAGGAGGTGTCCACGTCGTTTTTACGACTTGTACATCTATATTGGGCGGGGAAGACATCTAGTAGGCGTATGGGACACCCCCTTCATTGAGTCTTTATTCTTCGATCCATGCTCCTCGGAGATGGACGATTGCAGAGTTCCCTGCGTCGGGGGCATATGACACATATACTAGCCAGTCCCGACGATTGGTGAATTACGTCAGCATATGTCTAGCCACACATTCCTATGCGTACTACAAGGTCTTTAAATTGCATTCACTTAGATGGTTAGTACACCCCATTTATTTATTCAGTATTTACATTATGGCATGTCATTTTTATGTATCTTGCTATGTCCCTCTGAGGACCTGGTTCCCTGCCAGGTGTGTATGTTCTTGAGTATTCACAGGAGCACAGATCCGGACAGGTTACATATATCCCGAGGAGGTCTTCTCTTCGAGCCTCGTGATTGTCAGATGTGGTTCTTATATGGTGTGTATCTGGTTCATTTTCATATTCTATTTCGGCAGTAGATTTATTTCCATCCGACTGTCATTCCTTAGATACTTATCATTGAGATCTAGCTACATGGTTATTATTTATTCATATTTGATTATGTGGATGAGATTTAGATATTACCTTGTGACTTGTGATTAGTCTTACCACTTGCGAATTTATTGTTCATTATACAGCGTACGCACGTATATATGGTTTCCATATATTGGAGTTGCCATATATACGGGCCAGCTGGCATGGTTACGTGACCTAGTCCTACGTATTTTGGGACTGGGGCGTGACAATACCACTTGTGGATTTGATATTCATATTACAGCATACGTATGGGTTGGTTTTCATATATTGGAGTTGCCATATCCATGCGGCTGGTATCCTTACGTGTCCTAGTCCTACGTATTTTTGGGACTGGGGCATGACAGGGACGTGACACATATCATGCCTCAACATGTACCTGATTTCCTGCCTGAAATATGTGCCGATATGTATCATGCCTTGAACTTGTTCCTGTGTCTGACCAGAGACCCATACTATTGGGACTTGTATGGTCACATGATAACTTGGAAACAAGATTTTAGTTCCGCGAACGGTCGCTGGGGCACTAGCACCGATCCGATCTGGACGGAACTCCTGATAGTCGCCTGCTATAGGACGGAATGGCCTGTGTCGTCTTGTCTATGAGTCGCACATTATTCCATACTGAGACTAGATCGTCCATTATGGTGTCGTGCCGGTGATCTCATGTTTATATAGATAATTCATCCTCGCTTAGCGGCTATCCGCGTGCGAGTCATTGCATTGCATCAAGAATATCGGAAATACCTGAACGATCATGGCATAATAACACTTTTGCATAAAGAGAACTTGATCATCTTATGCAGCACACCTGATAATCAGAGTAAATCGTGCATCCAAAACATAGTCTCGCTCACGACGCAATATTTGTATATGTTATTGCTCTGAATGTTTATACCTGCTCGTGCTTGAATTAACTTGGTTTGCCTTGGACAGGGAAGGACAAATGGTAAGATGGTAGGTCTCGCCGTGTTTCCTCTCATATCGTACGACGCACTGCCACACGAGTCAGGCTATTCAATATTGCCATGAAACTGATCCTAGGCAACTAGAAAGACAACATAATAGTTGGTGCACGGAACCTATATTACGTGTTTGGATTTTAGAGGGGGCGAGTAGCCTCCCCACCAGGGCATTCATGTACTGATAATCCACCAGATTGTTTGCAGGGTGCGGGAGAACCTCGTTCGGTGCGGATGCCTCCTTCGTGCGTGCTAAGGCATGGAGTCAAATCCGAAGCCTTGGAGTTGCGATCCGGAACTGAAGTACATATATAAGACATAATATTGGAATATCGCTTGTACATCATTCCACAATTGTAGCCACTTGGTACGCTTTTACTGTTTTAGAGAGAGAGACTTGAGCGACTTGTAATCTCGGCTATACACCGCCTGTAACACTTGTTTATATCAATAAAGAGTTTATTTTACTTCAACTTGTGTTATACAATGCTTCCGCTATTGTCGACTCAGTAAACTTTTTACCAAATCACCTATGTATTTAAAATTCTGGTGCACTCGGATAATCTGTGCGACTCTGTGGCTTAGACCTCTTACCGCCAGCCAATGAACCACGGCCTTGCACGGGCGCGGCTCACGCTCGTGCTGCATCACGCCAAGATGGGTCAAGCGATCGTCCCGCGGGAGCGCTGGCGCGATGATTCTCGCCTAGCGGGGACGGCCGATTAGCCTGCGGGAGATCGGGACGTGACGGATTGGTATCAGAGCTTGGCTATACGCCTTTGGACTTCGTTTCGATTTTCTCAGTTTCGAAAGCTCATTCGTGGGTTATGTGCACACACACTCTCAATGTCCCAAACAGAATGTTCCAACAATAAGTCTAAATACTTTCAAAAAAATGTGCATTTGAATAATGTAATTGCTTGTACGAAATTATGATACGATAGGCCTTTGTGCCAACCTGTGCTAGACCCTTCGGGATTTGACTCATGCTAGAATCGCGACTTATGTGCGAACTTGAAATACCTATACATGTTTGCCCAACTGGTTAGTACGAAAATCAAATATTGTACCGAATGATGAGCTTTGCACACAGCCTTTCGGCTAAGTTGTGTGAAGTATCGTGCCCCAAGACCTTTTGGTGCAAGCTAAGTTGCAACGAATTAGGCTGTCGTTCAGGAATAAGACGAGTCAGACTTAGAATGCTAACCGATAGAACATTCTCAGATTTATCGCTTAGACGGATATAGAGAATCGTGCTTGGAATCTTGGAAAATAGCTCGAACGATATTTCGTGTCGGAAGATGCTAATCGATTAAGGATTTAATTGCATGACTCAATTCCGAGTGGTGTATGGATCACTTAGAAATATTAACGAATTTATAGGTCTCATGAGATAGGGATTGAACGATTTTATAATGTCTTAAACCAAATAATAAGGCTTATATCAAATTGGGATTCATGGAAATTGAAATCAATATCTTGGTTAAGGAAACTTGTTGAAAACTTGGAGGATTGTGCGAGCGATTTTGGATTGAGACAAACAAATTGAACTTAAATACAATATCGCTCGAATATAAGTCAGCCCAAAATGAATATTGTGTTTCGATGAAAGAGATGAACGAAAATGGATTTAGCTTAAAGTTCGGAAGAAAGATCTTAAAATCTAGTTCGAAATGATAACTCTCGATATCAGTCCCAATGAGAACGATTATCCTACGGGAGCGCCGATGTGGTAATTTCACGTACGGCATGGATGATCGAACTCACGGGAATATGTTCGGTGATTACTCCAAACGAACTCGATGAATGAAAAGTATTAAAATATGGAGTAGACTTGGGCTTGAATACTTGAAATCTAGTTCTTTGAGGAATGCTAGAAGTAGGCTATAGATATACCGAACAGTAACATTGAAGTTGGATGATTTTGCTAGACAAATTATAATCACTGCATGAACGAACTTGACTCGATAGATATATAACATGGATGAAGCAAAAGTAAAATATTAAGGTGTCTCGATCGTGCCGAAAATAACCATAACGTTCAAACGTTCTTGTCTTGTACGAGCGCAACTATATGCCATGCATGCGTCACGCCTGGATTAGGACAATTATCCAGTGGAAGCATTGACGTGGTGATCTCATGTCCAACGAGGGTGATCGAACTTGCGGGAGACCAGAGCGTGACAACTTATAGATCGTCTTGACTTTTGGTTCGACACGATAAGATAAATTTGGAATGCAAGTGAATCAAAAATGTTTCGATATATAAGTTAGCCTAGAATCTGAAATAAATCACGCTTGATGGTTTTACGAACAGATACATGAATAAGGTTGGACGACTTGAAGTTAAAATTAAAGGTTTAGAATTGAATCTTGGCTTGGTGGTCTTAACTTGAAATGGATAGGTATTCTATCAAAACATGTTTGGAGGGATAGACTATGCAAATCACTAGGCTTGTCCTGCAACTTGGATATATCTTGGATCCTACTGAACGAACTCGTCCCTCGTACAAACGAACGTGTTATTGAGTATAGGAAAAATTTGTGCTCGATGTTTAAAAATCTGAGTAAAATGAGCTTGGGTAGAATACCCCATGCAAATGAACAATGGTTTGACCCTAGGAATTAGGGTGAGCATCGTACGACGAATTTGTACGATATATCGTGTGCTTGAACCCGTACCTATGACCTTGTGAGATGACCTAGCAATTAGGCAGATGACCCTGTGTTGAGTGAATGAACCTGTATTACCGACTTTACCATATTGCTTAAACAAGCTACACAACTGGGGCAGCAAGACTTAGGGTTAGACTTGGGAACCATAACGTGTGCTAAGTTTGACCCGAACGTATGGACGCTAGTCAGTAAACCGAATAGATCGTGCTTAACGATAGTGCAAATACTTGGCCGGAATGGAAAATGATATGGAATTGGATTGACCCTATTGGAAGTATCCTCGTGATTCATAAGACGAACCCTTGAGATTTTCGTAAGTAGCTTGTCTGATTTCACTATCTCGAAGTCTGGTTGAATGCATATGTTTGAGGGATGCCTTGAACGTGTGCATGATCCAAAACTTGATGAGATATGAAACTCGAGTGCTAAGACTTCTCTATCGCTAAGTTGGTTGACATGCATTTTCTTGAAGCGCTTCGAATATGTGTACGATCCAGACATGCGATATGCTGATCTCGATGCTAGTGCAAGTGAATATCCAGACGAACAAGAATAACGACTTGTGTAAGTTTGTCTCAGCCCTAGATTGCTATTCACGATCGATTGAAACGTACCCCGCGTTAAGCAACATGTCCCACGCTAAGGCACAAATGCGACTGACTCGGCATACACGCAACATGACGTAAGGACCGAGTAGGAGATTGTGTTCAAATGGATCTGGTGGTACCGATTGCTACGCTTGGGTTAGATTCCATAATGTGGTAGTACAGCCTGCCCTCAGAAAGTCTCGAGGATGAGACTTTTTCTGAGTGGTGTATGATGTAACACCCCGTTCCGCTCAAGCGGACTGCCGATTCAAATGACAAAAGTACGATGTCCCAACCCACTTTGCTTCGGCGAGAATACTCATTTGAGGCAAAGGATATCCAGACTTGTCCCTTCAAAAGTTCGGTTTAGGCTTTCAGAGGCTCGCTCGGAGTATCGCTCAACCGAGGCGAATCCTCACTAAGGTGGGTGGCTACGGTGAACTTGTCTTTGCTTAGCCAGCACACTTAAAATATGGAACGATACATGCTAGTCGCTAGGTGAATCACCCCATGCATGCTAATAAGAATACAACGCACCTAGCTAAGAGAATAATCCCAACTTGTATTGCTTGTGCTAGAACATGAAAATAAAACATTGCTTATATTCAGACCCTCGCATGCTATCTTTGCCTTGTGCAACTAGACCGTGCTATGCCTCGAGTAGATCGATATGAACATTACACACTTCGTTGTGCACTTCTTTACTGCTATACTGCACAACCCTAGATCATGTCACTCGGTAAGTCCCTTTATAGTTTCACTCCTCGGCTTACCTTCGGGCCCGAGCCAACGTGAATGGTTAAGTTTTCTTATGAACGCAATATTTGCCTGCTTATATGTTAACTTGATATGTTGCCTCGATTCAATGCTTGTCGCATAAACTATGCCTCAATTGTCTAACACTGTGCATGTCATACATTCATCTAAGTTCTCCTTGGAAGACTATTCAATAGTCATTCCGTATAATATGAACCTGAAAGTATCCGGGACCGTTAGGTCGCTAAGGGAGTTCCCGAACCAGGAAATTTGCACCAAGTTACTGATCCAAGAATCACAACTCATGGAGCAATACCATCGTGTACTAAATCAAATGGCTATGTGAGTCGATACACATATTGTGAACAATCCTTCCTGAAACAAGTACCTGATATACATATCATGCCTCAACATGTACCTGATTTCCTACCTGAAATATGTGCCGATATGTATCCTGCCTTGAACTTGTTCCTTTGTCTAACCAGAGACCCATACTATTGAGACTTTCATGGTCACAAGACAACTTAAAAATAAGGTTTTAGTTCCGCGGACGGTCGCTGGGGCACTAGCACCGATCCGATCCGGACGAAACTCCTGATAGTCGCCTGCTATAGGACGGAATGACCTGTGTTGTCCTGTCTATACGTCGTACGTTATTCCGTACTGAGACTAGACCGTCCATTATGGCGCCGTGCCAGTGACCTCATGTTCATATATATAAGTTATCCTCGCTTAGCAGCTATCCTCGTGCGAGTCATTGCATCGCATCAAGAATATCGGAAACACCTGAACGATCATGGCATAATAACACTTGTGCATAAAGAGCACTTGATCATCTTATGCAATACACCTGATAATCAGAGTAAATTGTGCATCCGAAATATAGTCTCGCTCACGATGCAATATTTGTATATGATATTGTCCTGAATGTTTATACCTGCTCGTGCTTGAATTAACTTGGTTTGCCTTGGACAGGGAAGGACAAATGGTAAGTCTTGTCGTATTTTCTCTCATATCGCACGGCGTACTGCCACTCGAGTTAAGCTATTCAATATTGCCATGAAACTGATCCTAGGCAACTAGAAAGATAACATAATAGTTGATGCACGGAACCTATATTACGTGTTTGGATTTGTCGAGCGGGCGAGTAGCCTCCCCACCAGTGCATTCATGTACTGATAATACACCAGATTATTTGCAGGGTGCGGGAGAACCTCGTTCGATGCGGATGCCTCATTTGTGCGTGCTAAGTCATGGAGTCAAATCTGAAGCCTTGGAGCGTTGTGATCCGAAACTGAAGCACATATACAAGACATAATATTGGAACATCGCCTGTACATCATTCCACAATTATAGCCACTTGGCACACTTTTACTGTTTCAGAGAGAGAGGCTTGAGCGACTTATAATCTCGGCTATACGTTGCCTGTAATATTTGTTTATATCAATAAAGAGTTTGTTTTACTTCAACTTGTGTTATATAATGCTTTTGCTACTGTCGACTCAGTGAACTTGTTACCAAATCGCCTATGCGTTTAAAATTCTGGTGCACTCGGACAATCTGTGCGACTCTGTGGCTTAGACCGCTTACCGCCAGCCAATGAACCACGGCCTTGCACGGGCGTGGCTCACGCTCGTGCGGCATCATACCCAGATGGGTCAAGCGATCGTCCCACGGGAGCGCTGGCGGGGTGATTCTCGCCTAGCGGGGACGACCGATTAGCCTGCGGGAGATCGGGGCATGACACCAGGAGTCACAGCGAGCCCAGGAGAGAGTTGACCTTCAAATAACATCTCTACGTGGCGAGTTAATACAGAGGATTATGGTGCAGCAGTAGACGGGCGACGGGACGCTCATAGCACATTTTAAATCACTGGAGCGTAGCATCTTGGAGCTGAGGGATCTGGCCACGTCTATAGAGCGTAATGTGACATCGCTGCAGGAGTCGCAGTTGACCGTGGGCACTATACTATCAAGGATGCAGGCATCACATATTGAGATGAGTGAGCGAGTGGAGACCATGGACGCTACACTATCAAGGATGCAGGCGTCACATCTTGAGATGACGAGCGAGTGAAGCATAGTAGTAGGAGGTTATTATCCATTATGGATACTTGCGACGCATGACTCACATAGTTGGAGCAACGACGTCCTCCTAGTCCGCATGCATCGTCATCTATATCGACTCCTGCATCGGGTTCTGTGACGCTTACACAGAGCAGTTTGATGCATTATTATCTCAGATTCTATGCGGCTCCTCCTCCTGATCAGTAGTAGTTTTTTTCGATATGTGTGTATTGGCCCATTCATGGAAGTTTGTACTTATTATTTGTACAATTTTATTGTGTGACTTATTTATACATTTTTATTGTGTGACTGGATATTGTGTGACTATATTCGGGCCTTACAGTCTTCTTTTTATTGATTTATTTTATTATTGTTGTTGTGTGATTGTACCGGTGTTGAGTGTTCCATCGAAGGGGTCGACAAACCCAAAAAATTCAACGGAGGGTTGCTCCGGGTCTGTCTATTTATTTGAAATGTGATACTGCAGGCATGTTATACTGTGATATTGCATGCATTCATTTATTTTATTTTTTTATTTTTTGATATTAGCGACATTTAGCGACATTTAGTGACGTTCAGTGATGTCCTTATGCGTCACTAATGACGTCGCTAAACTGTCTCTTGGCTTCGTTGATCGTCACTACACGTCGGTAAATATTGCAGATATGACAATTTTGGCCATGTCAGCTATTCGTCGCTGATTCGGTCGCAGGTAGTCGCTAAATTTAACGACAATTATCGACCAAATTTCAACGTCATAAATTTGGCTACACTCGACGTTAAGAGTCGTCATTTTTGTGACTTTGTAACGTCACTAAATTACGTCGCTAGAGCGTCATTTTCCGACATTTTGACCAGATACTAGCTTTTTTGAGACTAAGTCCAAACGTCCTAAATACGTCGCTACTCGGTATTAGCGACGTATTTTTGACATTTGACGACACTTTGCTACGTCGCTAATTTGCCTTATTATTGTAGTGTTGGAGAGAGACTTGTGCTGCCTGCAAAGAGCATCTCTTCGAACGCTTGCTGGTCGAAGCGTACTACCAGCATCCTCTGGGTTGAATCCAGCTTAGCCGCATCAGACGATATCACAACCTTCTCATCAGAGGAGAAGGACGTCCCCTTATCCCCAGCAGAGTCGTCAAATGTTCGCCATTAAATTGAAAGTGTAAAAGAACTTACTTTAACAACAAACTAAAGAAAGTATAAGTATAATTTTTTGATTCTGGGGCATGATGATGGAGATCGAGTGCTGCAGTGACTCTTTTACTCCGTTGACGGTCTGATACGGGAGTGAGAAAACTATTTTTTGTTCTCTCTCATATACATGTTGCTCGCCTCTCTTTTATGGGGTATGCTACCCTTGCTATTTATAACCATCGGGCTGACGGGCTATAGATGCCCCACGTGCCTCTGTTTGGTGGTCGCATAGGGGCTCCTTCAATAGAATACGGTTATAATTAGGCCGCATACTACGGGCGTGCTGCCACATAGCCTTGGTTGGGATATGCGGTTGATAAAATCTCGGTTGAGGGACAGAGTCATTTTTGACCCATTGTATGCATGACTTGGTCAACTGGACACTGGTCTGCACTGATTGTGTAAGGATCCCTTCGGTTCTAACAGAAGGATCTTGCGATCTGAGGGTCGCATAACGTGTTGGCCGCATAACGTCTTGGCCGCATATGTGCTTTCTTTCGGCCTTGGTCTGATGGATACTCTGGCTTCATAAGAACGGAGACGCATAACGTCTTGGCCGCATATGTGCTCTCGTCCGCCATTGGTCTGATTGACACTTTGGCTTTATGAGGACGAGGATGCATAGAGTCGAGGCCGCATATGTCCTCCCGTCCGGCCTTGGTCTGATGGACACTTTGGCTTCATGAGGGCGAAGACTCATAGAGTCGAGGCTGTATGTGTGCTCTCGTTCGCCTTTGGTCTGATGGACACTTTGGCTTCATGATGACGAGGACGCATAGAGTCGAGGTCGCATGTGTGCTCTCGTCCGCCTTTGGTCTGATGGACACTTTGGCTTCATAAGGACAAGAATGCATAGAGTCGAGGCCACATGTGTGCTCTCGTACAGCCTTGTTATGACTCGCACCCGGTGTAGGAGCACGAGTAGTGAACAACGTCCAGCCTACGCCGGAACATCGACGGTAGAACGTTGTTTGGGTAAACTACACTATCTAACAATAATGATCATCAAGGTATATAATTCCACCAATGAAATATGAATACTCAATCACAGAACTATAAGATGGAACAACGCACGAATATGATATAAGAAACTGAAAAGTCAAGATACAACTCATAAGACAAAAATAATATCCAATGAGTCACAAAATATAATATAAGACTAACAGTCAAAGCTAGAGACAATTCCAGTACAATATAATCCTATCTACCGAGCTATAGGTAAAGTATCATCTATCTCCACTGGGATGAGTTCCTCCTGAGCCACAGTCTCTAGCTCTAAGCCAACTACGTCTTAAGGCCCGTAATGTGTGATATACCACTCCTCAGTGTCATCTGGGAAAAATATATCCAGTCAGGATTGGAGCAAAGTACACCTCTAACAGCAGTTCCAATAAATGATAAAAACTATGTATCGGTAAATATAGAGCATATACAAGATGAAAGAGCATGGCAGAAATATACAAGAATAAAGAAATACAGGAATACATACAAGAGATATGAACATCATATATGAAATAGATGGATACGACTATCTAAGTGAGTGGGTACCAGTGACAACATACGATCGGCTTGGGAACTTGTACAAGAATATGGCCTGGTTAATCATATGTGAGGTATATGATTAACACTCATAGGAATACATGAACTGTACATGGAGGGTATGATCACATATCTACACTAATACTCCTCTCCCCCGACTGGTATAGTGGATCAAATCATGACATGCTACGACACATGAATTAAAAAATAAGGGGGCAACCTTCTCAGGAACAGTGTCTCATCCATGCACAGGAATCACAGGACATGCACAAGAATCACAGAAATAATAACATCTTATGACGGGATCCGGAAGATACCAATCCATATAACCAAGTGTCAGGAAATCAAGGATATCTACACTAAATACAAAAAATATAGAGGATATCATAAACGAGAAACTATCAAAGAATGTACTTGCCTGAAATTCAGTGAACAGTATCAAAGATATCCAAAATAGTTTCTCGAAGACCTAAATATATAATATTACATAAATACAAGGTTTTGGAATGATAACAAGTTAAACTAGTCAAGTTTTAGGTCTTAAAGTCATCTCTAAGTCCAACTCGACCAAAACAATCAAACTAGCTCAACTTTAGTCAAAAATTGGTCAAACTAGTTATATCTAGGTTGTATGAGTCAATTTCTAGGATATTGGATCCATACACTATGTATCTAGGCTAGCTATATTAGGATACCAATACTATACCGCATCGTATAATACGCAATATCTTATATATGAAAATACTATATACGATAAACAAATATAATATATACTAGTATTCTTAGCTAAACTAGTACTATTTGATACCTTGGCTTTGAGCCAACTTGGTATCACACTATCTAAACCCATCTCTTGACCCAATACCTTGAGTCAGCTCCATTACCTATCATTATCTTGTGTACCAACTCAAGATAATCCTTAACTAACTAACTTACTAACTAACTAACTAACTAACTAACTATATATATATATATGTATATATATATATATATGTATATATATATATATATATATATATATATATATATATATATATATATATATATACACACTAACATAAGTACCTAAGGTCATACACTAACTGATAATAACTAATAACTTAACTCTAATACTCTAACTGATAACTAACATCCACTAACTATACTAACTGATACATATACTAACTTAGCATTCTGCAGTGAACTAATGCCCAGTCCCATAGCTGCTGATCATCATCCTGATGCATCTGTGGCTAACTGAACACTCACCCCTCACTAGTGTATTAGCCCGGTTGGTACAAGCCAACTGAACACCAAGTTCAGTTCATAACTGAACACCAAGTTCAGTTCACAACTAAACACATGACAACCCCTCTCTACTACAGCTGCCCCATGTTCTGAAATAATGGGTCAGCTGCTAGGTTGCTCAAAGGCAACATGCTCGAGCCCACATGATGTATGCTGCTGCTGCAGACCTCTGTGCATTGCACAAAGGACACCCCCCCTACAACAACACATGTTGCTGCGTTCCACACAGCAGCAAACACCCCCATCTTGCCTGCTGACCCGACTGTCCACAGTGGACAGGCCACCACTTGACTGTCCAAAAACCCGACCCCCTTCTCTCTAACAACAAATTTTATTTACAAACTAATACAAATGTACTCACAACCAAATGACAGTCTACCCCTAAAAGACTGATACCATGAAACACAATGCTACAATATATATGAAAGTAAATGCACAAGATACAAAGCATATATATATATTTATATATAATGAACTCATACATAAATGAATACATACCTATACAAATATATCATTGATATACTAGCTTAAGATATCAAAAATACTCACAAGGCAATAACACAAACATAAGGAGCGCATCACCCCCGAATCACACTAGATCTATGATACGTTTGTGATACACCCTTGACACTCTCTCAAATCACTACCTAATGCACCACAAATGATATGAACAAGTCTAAAACCATAATTAAGAGCAATATAAAGTGCAAACTACTCAACTACGTGTCCGTGTCAAAATGAGACATGCTCAAACTCCCGTGTCGAAGGAAAAATCCCCAAATCAACACGTATCACCAAATTTTTATAACATGACCTACACGTATCTATTTGTGGACACGACACTAGTCTCACACAACCAAACACATGTCAATTTGGTCTAATTGACCTATTGACAAACACATAAAGTGCCAATCTCAGAATTCTTCCAAAATTGATACAAAATACATTATAACTTTCTTCACGAGCCTCCTATGAACCTAATTCTTCTTTTTATGGGTAGCCCTGGTATATGAGAGGGTTCATAATAATTAAACTATAGATTTAGAGTCTAATTAGAAGGAAAATAATAATAATTTGTACCTATTGGAAGATAGATTTTAATGCAAGTCTCCAAATGGATGCAAAGATCCCTCAACTTGTGCACTATTCACCTCCTTGTAGATCATTGCCTCCTCCTTGCTCCAATAGCCTCCAAAGGTGATTAGAAAAGAAATTGAAAGAGAATTTGGGTAGAGATTGGTGTAGGGGTGAAGGAATTTGGAAGATGGAAATTCTAGATCTAGAATTGAAATAAAATGAATGAAGAGAGAGAGGCTCTCTCCACCCTCTTATGGCCGGCCCTTACTTGTCCCTCAAGTAAGTGTGAAAAGTATAAAACACCCCTATGGGCTTGTCATCAAGCAGAGCTAAAATGATAGCTTCAGTAAGGAAAGAAAGCATTCAGTCCATATCGACAATTATGTGAGGCTAACCCACTCGCTTTTCCTGAAGGTGACCCATCATATGGTCTTTGGTATAAAAATGAGCAGATAAAGAAAGTAATTAAGGAATGAAGGTTCTAATCCTAATGGTTTGACTAATTATAATATTAACTTAATAAATTGGGCTTGTTGTTGGGTTCAAGTCTAACTAGAATAAATGTTGGTCCAAGAGTCAAGTCTAGTCTAGTTAGGTGTCACGCCCCAGTCCTAAAATACGTAGGACCAGGAATACGTGACACGCCAGCTACGCATTCGACCAGACTATGGTCTGACTCGAATACGTATAAGCTGTATAATATAAAGGGCACAATCTAGATTTCCCGTAAATATAAATCTCTATGTCTCAATCCACAATGTACAGCAGTATACAAGAAAGAACTATATGTGCTAGAGTCGGCCGTCCAATAACACACTAACTCGAATAGACTCGAGAAGAAGTATGAGTCTATAAAAACTAGGCTACAACAGCAGATGAATAATCAATGTAAAATAACCATAATGCCGGCAGATAAGATGTGAGTACCTGGTACCATGCTCGCTAGACATGCAACTCCAACAGCAACTCCAAATACTCCGTAATCATCTATGCTGTAAAACTGGCAGGGAACCAGGTCCTCAGAGGGACGTAACAAGGTACAGAAATACAGCATACCAAGTAAACAGAAAGTACAAGTGCAATCACATGGTACTCTATCATAACCAAATAAGTGTGACACAGTTTAAAGACAATGTTCGACGCGTGGGCTGTCCAAAATAAAATCGTAGCTCCAGACACGGAAACACACGGGACATACCGCAGCTCCGGGCAAAGAGTCACACGGGTGATACCACTACACTAGATACATGATTACTACATAGATACTACATACATATATAAGCGCGTGCAGAGGAGCCCAAACGTCTAGTAACTGTCTTCCTCTTCCCAAGCGGTCAACGATTGTGCGCTAAACCTGAACCTCTATCTACAGTCTCGACACACAGAAATAACTCAACAGACGCGACCCTAAGGTCGTCCCAGTCTCTGGTCATGATGTCAGTATCAGGATGCAGGAATCTGGCACGATCACAGTGTATGAGTGTGTCCTGGGGTGTCGATATACTCAGGTACGTACATCGAGGTGCTACGAAGCATCTATCAATTATTCTAAGACGTTGCGACGAATGTCAGCACCCGGTTGTGAACCGGACGTGAAGTATCAAACTTCAACATAAATACATGCACAATGTACATAAAGAAACAATAAATATCTGTAATTTGAAAATACATGATGGCGAGGTACACTTGCCTGCGTCCAGCTGCTGATGACGGGGATCCGGTACCACGTCCAAGTCCTCAGTTCCTGTAGTACCTTAAATTTCAGTCCACGCTCTCCAGATTCACAGGGATCGCCGTAACAAATATCAATAATCTTTGAGACCTCAAATTCATCAGGATTGTTCTTATCTTGATTGCCCATCTTGGACACATTTGCATTTGAGATACTAACACAAGATCTTTTGCAAAGTGTATCCCATTCTTTCAGTAACTCGAAAAAGTCAACAGCTACATCATTCCTCACTTGAGTTTCTGGATGATTTAGCTTCAAACTCTGGCAGGCATCCATATCAAAATCAACAGTCCATCTCGTCACAAGCTTTACATCAGTCACTTTTGCTCCGAGGCAAAGCCCAGTTAACATTCCACCACATCCAGAAAATAAATCTAATAGTGCTAGCTCTGACTTTGTAGACCCGGAATTACTATGCATAGTTTCTTTTATTTTTTGGATGCTTCTCTCTTCGCATCATTAGATTGCATTCCTTCTTTTCTTCACTTCTCATATGAACTCTGTTGGCTTCTTCTCATCTGAAGGGACCAACTTGCTCCGTTTTGTTAATTCCACATTGGTGATGTCCATCCCAAAACTCTCTTGAGCCCCTGCTGTGGACCCGGAACAGGTGGTACAGCAATTGTAACACCACTATCTTGCTTTCCATTAAATCCTAGCCACCGAAATGCCGGCTTCCTTGTGTCCAATTGCTGTGTCTTCTAAATAAGGTTCAGTGAAGTAAGCACCTTTGCTATATCGTACAGTCGTCACACCTTGGCTGTATTATAGTTTTTCATGTGATTTGGCTCGTGGGGGGGGGGGGGGGTCGCCAAGCAGCAACCTTGCTGCTTCATCCAGTAAACTGTCTCCGCCTCTCTACTCTGAGCCACTTTGCCGCGTCGTCAAGTCCCACCGATTTCCCGTCGTTGCTGTCGTACAAGCTCACGAAATTGGAGCACAGGAGTCCGAGAGACTTCTGTTTCCGGCTGTAAGCGTGGTAGTGGCCGCTGCCGCGGTTCGAAGAGCGACGATGAAACCGACATTTGTTGATGGGGAGAGAAGGAAAGAGGGATCTGGCCGGGTGGATCTTCTCCATCTAGGGTTAAAAAGGAAGGAGAGGTGAAGTGTAGAAAGGAAGAAGAAGAAAGGAAGAAGAAGAGAAGAAAATGGAAAGAATAATTATGGAGGAGGGAGGAGGGAGAGAGAGGGGGGAGTTTCTAGGCTCCTTGGGATTAGGGCCTGCTTGGTTTAATGTAAGGGTGAGGTGATGGCTTTATAAGAGGGTGTGTAAGGGATGTGTGGTGGGGATGTTCCCATTCAAGATGGAGGGCTTAGATTTCACATGAGAGAAATCATTTCTTCATGAGAAGTGGAGTGGGGGAGATGTGTAATTCGGTCCAAAATTTGTAACCTCTCCATTTGGTCTTGGCCAATGGGGTAAGGGCACCTAAATTAATAAATTGCAACTTAGCCCCTAAAATTCGGAAAATTGCATGATCACATAAAATAACGCAAAAATTATGGAAAAAATTACGGTTGATGATTTGCATGGCGAGGGGGTGTTGGGGGTTTGGCACGGGTTTAATTTAATGGCCATCGGGATTAATTAAGGATTAAAATAGGATTAGGCAAAATTGGTATCCCTGATTTAAATAGGATTTAAAGTGTCCAACGCTTTTAAATTAAATGGGGGCACTTGGGGTCAAAATCTGGAAATGACTCAAGGGCAAAAATGGTGGGGGCTTGGAGTCAGTCTTGGACCCTTTAGTTGGTCCGGCTCAACGGGTTAAGTTGGTATCTCAAAATTGAGAGTAACGACACAGGTGTCCGATACAGAATTAAGTATGGATTTTAGGATACGGAAAGTTGTGCGATTAATTTAAGACACAACGGATTTGATTTTTGTGTGACGAAAAGTCCAGTGCCTAAATTGGCGAGTCAAGTCAGAAGTACAATAGTCCGATAGAATTTATGGGCTGACATTGGGCTCCGAATGATTAAACAATGATAGGGCGCGCCAAGGGTTTAATTAAATGAAAAAACAGACACTCTACCCTAAACCTCAAAATCTGTTGAAAAAACCAAAATTTTCCCAATCCATAGCTGACTTTCTATAGAAAAAAAATCGAAGGGGTTTACATTAGGTCCACTAACATAAGTCCAAAACAAAAAGTAATATCTAACAATAAATAAATAACAAAATAAATAATATACCACATACACATTATTAATTAATAAATATAAAATGACCAAAATATCCTTAGTCAGAAAATGTGGTAGTGACAGGCCTTAGTCTGATGGACACTTTAGCTTCATGAGGACGAGGACGCATAGAGTCGAGGTCGCATGTGTGCTCTCGTCCGCGGTCTCTAAAAAGAGGGGCCTCTAGGAACGTCCAACTTTCTCCTATTTATAGCCATCATGCTGATGGTTGCAACTGTGAACGCAAATTACGGATGGGCTGCCACGTAGCCTCGGTAGGGATATACGGTTGATAAAATCTCGGGGTTATTCTCAACCCGTTGTGTGCGTGACTTGGTCAACTGGACACATAGTCAGCATTGATTGTGTGAAGATCTTTTCGGTTATAATGACACAATCTTGCAAACTCACTATCGCATAGGGCCATTGCCTCATACTTGCTCTCATCTGGCCTTGGTCTGATGAACACTCTGACTTCATGAGGACGTGGATGAATAGAGTCGAGGCCGCATATGTGCTCTCGTCCGACCTTGGTCTGATGGACAATTTGGCTTTACGAGGACAAGGACGCATAACGTCTTGGCCGCATATGTGCTCTCGTCCGCCCTTGATTTGATGGACACTTTGGCTTCATGAGAACGAAGACGCATAGAGTCGAGGCCGCATGTGTACTCTCGTCCTCTCTTGGTCTGATGGACATTTTGACTTCATGAGGACGATGACGTACAGAGTCGAGGCCACATGTGTGCTCTCGTCCGCCTTTGGTCTGATGGACACTTTGGCTTCATGAGAACGAGGACGCAGAGTCGAGGCCCTATATGTGCTCTCGTCCGGCCTTGGTCTGATGGACACTTTGGCTTCATGAGGACGATGACGCACAACATCTTGGCCACATAGGACGCATGGAATCTGGGATGCATGGGGCGCATGGAGTCTGGGACGTATGTGGCCAGAGACGCATGGAATCTGGTACTCGTGGAGAGCTTGACGCATAAATAGCTTATAGCATAGAGAACTTGGCTTATGGAGAGCTTGACGCGTAGATTTTGTATGTATGCGACTTATAGTCTGGCCGCATGGATGCACTTGCAGACTTGCTTTGGGGATCTAGACGAGTCCCTTGGCCGCATAGTTTCTCTGCAGTATAACTAAGGCAGGCTTTGAGGCATATCTTCTGGCGCATGGACTCGAATTTTCTATGCTTCTACAACCAACCCGTAGCAATCTCCCTGAGCGAAGGCGATGACTCCTCGATCATATCTCTTTATTTCTTCTGTCTTGGATGGCGAAGTCCTAATAGCAAAGCACATATTTTCTCTTAGATTTTCTGTGGACGAGCATCCCGAATCTCCAACTTGTGCTATACTTTGTGCCTCCACCCTCCTCCTATATTTATAGGATGAGAAAACATATTTTAGGTCATAATAGGATTTCCTAAATAGAAAAACTTAAAATAAGAATCATATTCCACCTAAAATAGCCTAACACCAATTATAGACGTCCAAATATGGTCAAATTAAAATTTTGATATAAATTTGAAATCTAATCAAATCTTACATTTAATGTAGATTTTCAAATTATATCAAATCAAATATTTGACCATATTTGGGCTCCAAAATTTACCAAATTCAGACTGGACACCAACACGTGGCTTCTCTTTGTATCAATCATAAAAAAATTTAAAAATATGAAGAAAAACTAAAAATGATGTAAATATGTATATAGAAATTAAAAATATAAATTTCGGAGGGGTAAAACATAAAATTGATAAAGAAAATTTAAAAAGAATATAAATATTTAACTCAGAATCAAAATTTCAGTAGGAACAACTCCCCCCCCCCCCTCGCCTCCATGTAGGTCCACTCCTGAACACCGGATCAGGGCTAGACTTGTCAAGCAAAGTTTTATGCTATCATATAAGCAAAGAAGAAAAGAAGAAACCAAAATATTTGAAATATATATATATATATATATATATATATATATATATAAGATAATAATCGTCTAATAAGATATTATCCGTTTGCATGAGGCGATCCCTCATCTATAAGCATATGATTTCAACCGTTTAGAATAAATTGTATTTTTTTTCATCCTTTTGCTATTTGAATTACTAGTAACGTGCACGTGCATAAAAAATTATTAAAATTTTTAAAGATAAAAAGAATAGTGTAGTGTGTAGTTCCTTTGTGCCCAGAGGACTTGAAAGAGCTTCGGATTCATATAAATTTATTATTAATATTTTCGTCTCTAGGAATTGAACTTAAGCTAGTTTGGTTCACGAAATCATGACTTTGGAAAATGATGACAATGGAAAGTAGCATGAAAGAAAAGTGATTCCCGAAGAAAAAAAAAATGGTTCCCCCATCCACCAAAAAATTCATTTTCCCACTCTAAGGAATCAATTTTTCTTCTAATTTCTTTAGTTTTTTTTTCAAACACGAGAAAATAAAAATTTGATAGAAATTAAAAATTTTCAAAGGAAATGAAAGATCAAATAATCAATTTTATTTCCTTTCCTTTCCTTTCCATGAACCAAACGAGGCATAAGGGAACATGACATCATTCCCACTTTAACCACTTGAGTTATAGTTTATAATTATAAGTAAATAATATTAGATAGTTAACTAATTAGTTATTTTTAAAAATAATAATTAAAGGAATATTTGCAAACAGTTCAGGTGCCTCAATTTTGAGCGTACAAATTTTAAGATTCTGGAAAGTGCTTGGAGGCCTCAGAGAACCAAGAAAAATACCTCTCATAACCACCAAACGATGCATCAAGAAAAAAAATACTTCCCACCTTAACCACTCGAGTTAGAGTTGTTTAGTTATAAGTACATCATATTAGGTAGTTAAATAAAATTAATTTTTTTAAGAGTGACCCCCAAATCAACTGAGACTACTTTGACTTCTAGGCATTGGTGACCTATAATCTTGTTACGCAAGGCTTCACTCGATTTAGTATTTCAATAGGTTAAGTCCACTAATAGCTCATGGCCCTTCCACTTTGATTTAGGTCAATACTATCAATTCTCAAGACGTTGCTAAGCGGCGAAATCTCTCTTACTCAAGGCTCATAGGAACATGAAACCTTAGGCTTCAGTTGTTTTGGTACATAAGTGGCACAAAAACATTCTCATCACTGGGGCCATAATAATGGAACATTCCAAAAGTTTCTAGAAACCAATGCCTTTATAAATGGTTTAGATGGTTCAATTTTGAATCGTTTTCAAGCTACTGGTACAAAATTTAATATTATAATATTAACTTACAAATCATAAAAAGTTTAAATTATTCGAAGAAATATTTAATGGACATCGCGCGCGTGTGTATATATATATATATATATATATATATATATATATATATATATTCGATGTCCTACGTAACGTATGAAACTTTATTCACGATATATTACATGTCATTCAGGTCCATTGTTTTACATCTCTTTCACAGTTTGATTATGAGATCTTTAGTCAAAGATTTTGTCAAATAGATTATACCTCTTATCGCTGACCATAATAGTGAGTTGAGTTCCGTAATGGACGCTATATTGAAATAGATGAGAGAACTCTTGGCTCAAGCGGACAGAATGATAACTTATAACGACACCAACATCCAAAGAATGTTTCTAGGAGGAGGAACAGACAGGCCGCCATGTGTGAAGATTTCATTTAAGGCTTAATTTGAACTCGGGCCGACTAAAGATGTATGACTTTCCTTTTTGGACGGGGAGACGACTGGACTGGAAGCCAACCATGGTAGTGGGCTGGCTTTGGGCCATTCGTTAGAAAGCCATAGTCAAAATTTAGATTAGTCACGAATAATATGTCATAGTATATAAAATAACAATAAAATTATACAATTCTCATACTCATTCTCTGTCTCTAACTCTTTTACATTGAACCGGACCTAGATCAAGGTAGCTAAAATTTATGATATCTGGACCATTCATGTCCAACGTCCTCATCAGAGAAATGACTCCAAATAACAACCATTCTTCTTATGTTCATTTGATTCGCAAAAAACAAAAAAGTAAATCATTTTTTTTTTTGGAATAAAATGTAAATTCCATTCATTTAAAAAAAAAAAATTTGGAAGAAAAATTAAATCATTCGAATAGAAAAGTAAATTCTTGAATGGGTGAGATGAACCATTTTTTTTTCTTAAAAAAAAAAAATCTTTTCTTTTCCTTTACAAATTTTATTGACATCTAAACATAAGAATAAAAAGAAAATTTCTTTACAAAATCTTGATTCCGTGAATCAGACGAGACCTTAGGGTATATTTTTTTCGTTTATCAATTTTTTTGATCAAAAGCTATTTGATAAAACTAATTTCTGTTTATAATTTTTTTAAGTAAAAAGTTTTTTTTTAGTAAAAGTAAGGAATAAATAGCTTTTAAAAACCACTTATGCTTGTTTTTTGGAAAGTGGTTGGATGTTATCATGAAGAACACGCAGGTACCTAAGAGGACAGCTTACAATTGTCCGCCTAAAATTAACACAACCAATCAAATAACAACAAACAAAAAAAATAAAAAAGAAGAAAAGAAGAAGAAGTGCAGCAGTCAAAGCAAAGCATCTACCTCTAGTGTCACCACAACGTAGTAACTGTCAAAAATACTAGAACCATAATAACGTCAATATGTGCTCAGAACAGTACATTTTTCTTTTTTTATAAATTTATAACTAGATTATTTTTTTAACAGTACTTTTTATTAAAACAACTGTCAAATATTTCAACATGAATAATTCTAGAATTGTATAAAAATTTAACATAAAAAAAACTGTTAAATATTTTGACTATAAAAAAATTTGACAGTTCTTTCAAATATTTCGACAGTCCTCCTCCTCTCCTCTTCCTCCTCCTCGACCACCTCCTCTCTTCTCCTCCGTCGTCTTCTCTCCTCCGCCTCCTCTCCTCTCCTCCTTCTCCTCCTCCTTACGTCGTCTCCTTTTCCGACAGTTGGATTAGAGTTAGGATTAGAATTTGGATGGAGGAAAATGGAGGTTGGGGAGGACAGTCTAAAATAATTTTTAGATTGTCCTGAATAAAAATTTATAAAATTTTGGACTGTTACTAAGTAATAACTGTTTGAGCACATATTAATGTATCTTTAGAAATAGTCGAAAAGAAGAAATTTTTTCCAACCAAATCAAAAAATTCCCAATCCTCCTTGCGTCCTTCTCCTCCAGTGAAACATTTCGTCGAATACGTAACGACCATGGCGGAGTGACGTGTTGTACTGTTCCCCACCACTCGCTTCGCTCGCGTCGAAATAGCACCACATCCTCCCGGTCTGCGCGCCGAGGCCTAGCCCCACCCTCAGGTTGGTTCCAATTCTTCCTCTGAAGATTCTCCAGCACCATGTGGGTCTCGCTATTTTCTTCCATTTTATTATCGCGTCTCCTTCACTCTTGGTCCTCTTGGATACTTTGATGGATCACTTCTATCCTCGTTATTATTCTATTTTTTCTACCTTTTCTTAAACGAACAAATCTCTCTCTCTCTCTCTCTCTCTCTCTCTCTTTATATATATATTTACTTCTGGTGTGTGGAGTTGGTTGTTGCGGAATCGAGATCTGAGATTTGAGGGCTGTCTTGTTGGGAAAGACGACAACTTTTTTCAGGTATTTCAAAATTTTGTCTTTCGGGAGTATGAGCACCTATGGAAGTTTATTGGTTCGAGCAATTGAGTTGTTATAGATCTTTAATTGGGTGTTTTAGTTAGGAAATTGCGATGGTTTGTGTTTCTGTTATGGAAAGTAAGCTCCTTTCTTGAATTCTAGAGATGGGTTCCACTAGTTTTGGTGATATATAGGGAGAATTGGCGTGATTGCGTTGATTTACTGTAAATTTTGTGGGATTTTGGCTTTTGGTGATATGGGTAGCTCTGGTGCTTGCTTTGAGTTTTAGAGATCTGAAATTGTGTGTTTTAGTTTGGAAATCGTGTGGATTTTTGTTGTTGTTGTTGTTGCTATTATAGAAAGTAAGCTCCTTTCTTGAATTGCAGTGGTGGTTCCACTAGTTTTGATGATTTTTTGGAAGAAATATGCATTTTCTATGTTTTTTTTGTTTGATAACATTGAGTTTCTTTTGATCGGTATTTTTTTTTTTTGTTGCATGGCGTTAGATAAGTACAATTTTGATTCAGTGTGCTTATATAACAATGTTTGTTGATTGTGTCGTCCATTAAGACCTCCGCAAAAAGATTGATCGAAGTAGTTCACTTGCTGTGCCTGGTTGAGTGCTTATAGATATGCAGTTGTGAACTTTAGTTTGGAAATTGTTTACTTTATATTACTATTTAAGGAAAGGAAGATCTTTCTTGAATTGGAAGTGGTGGGTTCCACTAGTTTTGATGATTTCTAGGAAGAATTTGTGTTTTTTTGTGTGTGTATGCATTGTTGATAATGTGATTGGTTGAGTGAAAGTTTTTGTTTTACTTTGTAATGAACTGGATGATCTGTGTTTTTAGATAACTTCAGATCTCTGCGCGATTGTAGTTGTGTATCCCTTATTGGTTACGGTAACGGATGCGATACATGTCTGATTTTGTCAGATACGCTTATCCGAAATTTTATGGTCAAAGGATACGTAATTGCCCGATGGATACACATATCACATGAAAGGGATACAAGTCTCCATCGATTCAGATACATTTCCACTATCCACATCCAGATGCAAACTTATCACAAGAAATTAAGAGGAGACATAAGTTTAATTCAAAGTTATGAATACTAAGGGCTTGCCTCTGTGAATACAGTTGGCTTGGATTTCTGTTTAAATGCTTGGATTTTGAGTTAAATGAATTTGAATTTGAATTTGGTTATATATATTTAGATGATTATGTTATTTAAAATATGTTATGAACTATATATGTTTTTCTTTTTAATTGTTGTATCTTATCCTATTTTTTGCAATTTGCCGTATCGCTGTATTGTATCATTTCCCTGTACGCTATATCAGTGATTGTTGAGTGGCATCATGCATTAACAACTGCATGAGAAAGTTCCATAATGAAGTTACAGAGTGTGCAATTGGTGTTAATTATCTTTGATTGAGCGTGAATAGACAGAAGGAAGCACATAACTTGTGCTTGGCTTGGGTAGGATTTGCTCGAAAGTGCCTTCTAAGTTAAATGCAATTGGATGATTTTAGTAGCCTTGTCACTAAAATATTGGCAGTGTAACTCGACGATGTGAGATCAAATTCAGGTCTGAGTTTTTGTTTTCTCTCTCATTCTTTTTATTTTCTTTTGGTTTGAGTCGGTCTTGGTCGCAGAAGTTTCTTAGTTAAGCCTAGAAAGCCCTACAATGCGGAATTTCTTTCATTGCAGATTTGTCATTTGTTTAAGCTCTAGATCTTGTAAGGTCAGGATCTGAACATTTCTTAATGTGAATAGGCTTAACTTTAATATTTTGTTTGAATTGAGATTTTTGTCCATGTTAGATCTCTTAATGTTAGTGATCATAATGGTCCAATCTACACTCAGTCGATCATTTTCTGCCTTGTGGTAAATGAAATCATGACAAAATGCAAGAGAGTAGATTGGGTCACTCAACCATTCAAGCTTCTCTATACAATGCTGATGCAATTATTGATTTCTTTTTTAGAGGAATATTTTGATACAAGGAATAGAGTGTGGTTACCTTATCCATTCCTCAAGATTTTAGAATTGGGGTTACTAAAAGTGGCTATATAGGATCATTCATTTATCATCATGGAGATGTGAAAAGAATGTCGCTCATGGAATCAAAATGGTTGAAGTGGAGTGGTTCACAAGTGCTTTACTGTTGTAGGAGGCCCTTTATGTTGAAAGGAAAATCCTATAAGACCAGCTATGCAACTATGGTACATGACCAAAAATATCCACGGCTGAAATGAGAAAACTGAAATGTATGGGTGGCAATAGATTAAAATACATAATACGAAATGAGTGTCAGTTGAGTATAAGATGAGAGAAAATCATGTAAAATGGTTTGGACATGTAAATAGATGCACCATTTGGAAGAGCACACCGAGCTTTATCAACAAACAGAAGTGTACTATTGGCTTCAGATTTGTAATTGGACAACTCTGTGCTTAGCAAATTTTTGGGCACTTTTACTACTGTGTTGAAATTAAATGATTCAATACATTATATGAGTCAAGATAAAAAATCACAGGTTTGATTATGATGTCTTCTCCCTTCTCTTCTTGTAAGAGTCAGTACTATGATCGGCCCCAACACCACAAACCCCCTTCAATCTTTGCTCCCTTTAATTGTATGAATTTCCCCCTCATATTAACAGAACTTTTAAGCTGGGAAGCACAAATAATCCATTGGTGGTGTATCGTGGTGTATTTGTCCCTGATGCTTATCAGACATGGACACTCCAAAATGCACTAGGGGACACCAAAATCAGTGTTGTTTCCATGTCACTATATCTCTAGGGGTCTGTCTGGAGTTCTATATATGTTCCTGCAAACACTATGGTGTAGAGAGAGAAAGAGACAGAAAGTTTAATTTTTATAACAAAGTTCCCTACATATTGTTGGATCCAGTCCATAATTATGAACTTTTTCTTATTTCATTATTAGATAAATGTACTGTGCGTGCCATCATTAAGGATATGACTTTACTAAACCCAAATTGTACTGCTTACAAAATAAACATGCATAGCTTGGGAGGTGTTCACTCCATTGCCTCATCTCCACCTTCACCTCCCTTCCCTTCCGTCTTTCTTTTCTTGCAGAAGTTGATTTGGGTTTGCCGGCTACGTCCATGATGTGATTTTTGATATCTGCATGAATCTAGGCTAACTCCATTTCTGACTGACGAATGCAACAATCTTCGACCTGTAAGAACCACATCAAGAAGTCTCCAGACTGAAGACATTCATGTATTACAAATTATTTGTGATAAAAAGACATATAAAGACTACAACCTTACTTTGTTAAACTCAAGTAAAGATAAAATGGTTACATAGATTCCTCAATACTTTATGCAACTCCAATAACATACACTAATGATTTGGGGAACACATCGTTGAAAGCTTTGATATTTATTTTCCTTTTGTTTGCACAAGTCATAATCATCACATATAAAAAGATCTGATGGAAAAGAACAGTTAAGTGAGTTAAGAGCGACCCTTGGTTACCATCACAATACTAAAGACTGTTGTTGAATTATGTGATGCAGACCTTTTGCTGTTCTTGTCTATAATCATTCATATTTCTATAGATCTGCATTCCATAGTCATTTTTTCACTTATGTTTATAGTTCCAAACTTTTGCCTCATCAATCTCGGATTTACTAATATTCTTGTATTTACAGTAAAATGTTCCACACTTCAGTAGGTATTTGGTTCATTATACTAGAGAATAATCTTTTTTACTTCAATTTTTAGATATCCTTTGTTAAATCAAAATTTTCATTTTAAAACCATTCCCGCCAACTGAAGATTGCTTACTCATTTATTAGTACTTCACACACAAAACTGTTTGACGAAATATTTAGGTCAGATGAAAACATCAATATGTTTCAGTATTTGGCTATAGTTTAAAGCTCAAATAGATGTAAACAATTGATTTCTATGCCCAAATACATAAAACTTGAGTTCTTTAGTGGTGAATGTGAGACATTGCAATGTCTAGTTGTAGACATGTGTGGTATTTTGTTCTCATAATTTGTTTAATCATAACAGCATAGGAGATACTTTATTGAAACAAATAAGTTGCTCGTGGACTTGAATTCACCTTAATATAATTATTATTACACTTATTTTTCTCTGGCATTGTCCTTGAGGATTTGAATTCTCATGTTTGAAGCATGCGCTAAATATAGATTTTCTTATTACTCCGAATTGTCTTTGGATGTGTGCCAAACTCATTAGAGTATGGGGTGCATGTTCAAGCGGACAGGAGATAGATGATTGATACATGCTTGCTTAATTTATTTTTGAACTCTCTTTTTCCTACTCACCTTTAATAATCAAGTAAACCTAAACGGAAATTCAGCTTGGGACCTATGACTTAACATATTAAATACAGAGAAAAAAAGAATATACAGGAGGAAACCAAGTAAACTTCTCATTTCAAATGATGAGACTTATATGTTAGTCAACTTGTTGACTTCTTTTTAACTTTGGCCACAATTTAGGGAATTTTGATGTAGTGTTGTGGACTTCCAATCTACTGAGAAGTAAGATTTTATTTTGCTTTTTTAAGTTACTTGTTTTCTGTTACTTCTGGGTTGAGATTAAAATGATTTATGCACTCTTTAATTTATTTTCTTAGATGTTGGCAGTGACTTTGTTTATCTGGTTAAGTGGTAGGCGTTGACCAACATAGGCTCAAACGTAAGTGACGAGTTCAACTCTTAATTGATAGACATTTACTTAAGAGCTAAAGTATTAAATCAATACAATGTAGCGGTTCAATGTAATTCTGGATTTCCAAACATTTCTTTCATAATTTGAATATTGTCATGCCATATAAACTAGGAAAGTGGTGGAAAGTAGAGCCCAGTTACGTTTACTTTCTTGTTTGATAGTTGGAACTAGGTTAGAAAAGTTGTAGGACCCACCACCAAAGTGGAAAGTACTAGCCATTCTAGTTTCCATCCAAATAGATGGAAACTCATGAGAAGCAATAATGAATTATTTTTTATTACTATTTATTTTAGAACTAAAAAATCTACTTTTTTAACCCCCTATGCTAATTATTTTTTAGTAATACCATGTCGATATTAGCTACAAGTTTCCATCTTATAGTTTCTACCAAACAACCAACCTTTTTAGTTGGAAACATAGTTTCCCTAGGTTTCCAGAATCCAATAGAAACCAAGTTTCTTACTTTCTAAAAGTTCCCACTTGCCAAGAGTACCCTTCATTAGGACTTCCAACTTTAGTAGGAGGCAACATGATAATGCGATGGTAGGTTAATTTAGCATCTCTGACAGAGTTACTCGCACTGTAAGCAAACCAACCATATATGAAACACATATTTTTATGAAAACATATTTCTATTTAGATGAAACCCTTTGTGTCTGGTCGGTTAAGAGTTGTATACCTATCAGGCAGCAAGAACAAAATGAAAATAGAAAAAGAAACTGAAAAAGAATTTTGAAACAGGATCCCCCTATTACTTCCTGATACCCATTTGGTCTTCCAGTTTCCATCTGCTACTCCCTCATGTTACTCATAATAACTTTAATTGTTTAGTGTTCAACATTGCTGACGTGCATCATATTATGAGGCTTCAATTTCATTTTCTTTCATCATTCAGTATCATTGTTTCATTGATGTTCTTTCTTCCAAATGCATCTTTGAACTTTTTTTTTTTTGCATATTGTTGAGGTTTTCACTAATTTGTATTCTTTTGGTGGTCTACTTGTTTGTAATCAGCCTAGTGTTTCGTATTCGTTGGAATGTTTAATGGCTGTATTCTTTCCCCCCTTTATAACCCACCTCTGGATTATAAGTTTGTTATCATCCAGTTTTGTCATGCATACTTTCTTTTTTCATGAACATTGAGATCAGATGTAAATTATGTCTGCTATTATTTATGATCCTGAGTGTCTAGTCCTTCCAAATGATTGACATATAGGAACCCTAGTTGAATCGCATTACATTTGAGAATGTCATTCCTTTCATCCTTTGGCTTAATGTGTACTATAGTTTAAATGCAATTCCCTATAACAAATTGTATCATCTTAACTCTTCATTTGGACTCTTTATATTCAAGGGGAATTGGAGGGCTCTCTAGGGTTTATGGCATGACCCTCTTGTATTCGTTGCTACCTTGGCTAGGAATTTGGCACCAATATAGATGGTTGATGTTAGATCGACATCCGTTCATAATTTTTTTTGTCATTTTAATTATGATTCTTTCCTATGCTTCATAGTTGACCACATTTTGATGGGAGTAAGCTTGGATGATTATGAGTTTAAACATAATAAATTCATTTTTTCATCAAATCCGTAGCCATCTCTAAAAGGACTACATGTTTACATTTTGGCTCCGAGGCAGCTTCAACTCTTCTTAACTCTGAATCAGGTTCTGAACAATTTACTGCTCCACACCAGTTTTAGTCTGATCTGATCTGATCTGATCTGATCGAGTCTAGTTGTGTTATATACACAACTTATTTAACTTTGCTTCTTGTCTTTATTCCTGACCAGTAGTTAGCACGAGTATATTTAAATGCCTCAATTCTTTGTCTAATTGACTTGTTGATTTGACCAATCGATTATAAGTAAATGACATTTGGTTTGCATGTTTTAAGATATAGAAATAATGTTCTTTTTTGAGAGAGAATACGTAAATAATGTTCTAACATCTCATTTCTTGATTTTTGAGCCACACAACATTCTTATCCATGTTCTGCAGGAAATATACATCTTATTAGCACTTAATATGTTAAAGATGATTGAAACCTTGAAATTTTGTTTCTAGACCAGTGTGTCTTAGATTACAAGTACTGCCCTGGATTGCAGTTAAATGTAAATGTGTAATTCGGATGATCTATCATAGAGTTTCGACTGGTAGACCCTCTGCGCACATCCTTTTGCTATTATCATGTGCCATTCATTCGTAATCTCTAAGATTTCCACGCCGTATCATTCGGGACACTGATATTAAAATCTGACGCACCAGTTTACTAATTTACTTTGGATAGCTATGATTTTCAATACAATCAACCTATATGACAACTTCAGATAGCATGTCAAATTTTTAAGGCCCATCACATCGTTCCTGGAGACGTTAAAGTGCAAGGTAGCAACTTCCACCTGGTTATTTTCAAAGGATTCTTGCTTTCTAAATTTTTATACCAACGGAGAGAGCCCTCACATCAATGGCTTGTCAAATCCCAATATTTTTCATTGGTAATATGGTAGTGTTGCAAACTTATAATGGCTGTGAGGACTCTCATGTACTTTATTATCTAAGCATAGTTTGTTTTATGTCGTGTTCAGCTTTTGCTATAAAATGGAAAGAAGTGCCAGGGTTCGCCGAAGCAGAACATTCTCATGCCGTCCCAGGCTGACTCCATACCCGCTTCATTCGTACCATTTGGACAATGCTGAAGAAGGCAACCCAAGCCGAAAGAGGACATTATCATTAGCACTGGAGAAAAGGGACTGGGAGGACGCCAAGTGCTCAGTGTGCATGGAGTTCCCACACAATGCTGTCCTCCTCCTCTGCTCTTCCCACGACAAGGGCTGCCGTCCCTACATGTGTGGGACCAGCTACCGTCACTCAAATTGCCTTGACCAGTTCAAGAAGGCATACACCAAAGTCCTTGAGCTGGAGCCGTTGATGGGGGAAGACACAAGAAGCCTTGGCTTGTTATCAGGGGTGTTTCGAGCTGGTGGTTGGCCCTTGAGCAGTGGTGACAAAACTGAGGTAATGGAGCTTGCATCATGCCCTCTTTGCCGTGGGCAGGTGAAGGGATGGACAGTGGTTGAGCCTGCAAGGAAATATCTCAATACCAAGAAGAGAAGCTGTATGCAGGATAATTGCCCCTTCGTTGGGACATACAGAGACCTCCGTAAGCATGTGAGGTCTGCACATCCTTGTGCAAAGCCTCGCGAGGTTGACCCCACACTGGAACAGAAATGGAGGCGGCTTGAGCATGAGAGGGAACGCCAAGATGTAATCAGTACAATAAGGTCATCAATGCCGAGGTCAGTGGTCTTTGGTGATTATGTGATTGACATGGCAAATAGTGACCTTGACGACTCTGAGGAGGAGGAGGTCGTGGGTGGTGATGGCGAGGTCGGAGAGTTTGAAGGAGAGAATCGTGACATTGGCAGGAGCATCCTTTATTTTTTCTTGCGGGAGGGTGCCCGATTCATGAGGCTACACAGAGTTCCCCATGGTGCAACACCAAATCTGGAGGGGAGGGATGATGATGTTGGTGGCAGTTACGATATCCAGTCCATGGCTACTGATGATGGCAGTGGTGGTGCTCCTGCTTACTTTTCAGGAGAGGATGATTATATAGAAGATCCACTTAGAGGTGCTGGCGTGGTAAGATCAGAGAGGCGGCGAAGGAGACGTCGACGGAGCAGGGGCAGATCAGTTGTTGGTCTGAGCTAAAGAAGAAATCTGTTGGCATCGAGTATTCCATTTGTGATGATAACTATACTTGATTGCCTCACAGACATTTACCACTTTCTGCATAATTTGACTGATTTTACAATCATGTGGGGGAATGATACATTGGGGAGAATGGCAGTGTTCTCTCACTATATCTCACTTATATATTTCCGTATCAATTCATTTATGCATGTATTATGGGTGGAGGCCCTGCCTACCTGAATATTCTCTTTGTTTCATATCTACTAGTTGTTTAGCTTTACAAATTCCCCTTGAAAGGTGATTGCAAATACATGCCCCTTGTTGGTTTGAGTGTTAATTATTCACTATTCCTGTATATTAGTAGAAGGTTTGTGTTTATGTGAACTTACAATACCAAATGAGTACATTTCATATGTTTCAATAATTCTGCTCCTAAATCTGTTTACATTGTGGCTAATACCCGATTATCTCACTGTAAGTTCCTAGTGAGAATAGTCAGAAGTAGTACGTATCCATTTTCCGTTGCCACATTTGAGGCTTGTATGGTGTTTGTGTTATTGCGGATGATAGTGCAGTTGATTTTTCTTTTTCCTGTAGAATTGTTAACTTTGTAATTTAGGGAAGGTTATCTATCTTTGCATCAGTTATGGCTGAGTGTACCCAAATTTGAGGCTTCTTTGGTGTTTTGTGATTGCTGGTGATTGATTGGGAAAATATATTGAGAATTGCTAACTTCTTAATATAGAAGGTGCAGAAGACCATGTTAGGGGACTGGGGACAGAGAATGATGGTGGTGTATTCTTGACCAGAGATCTATTAGTTGTAGTATGAGCAAGGCATAGGCATGGGGATGGTCTGGCCCAGGTTACAACTACACTGTCTCTGTTGTCAATTGATCATGTTATGGATAATCCCTCTTGCTAAGGTTTATGTACTGTTCAATATGGTTCCGTTTGAAGACATAAATTTGCTATCTATAATTTGATTTACTAATTATTTATATTGGAGAGGATATTGGACTGGTCCTGGACCAGTAGGAATGGTAGATTATGGTAAAGCTCCTATTAAAGCATTTTTATGGTACTTACTGGACCCAGAAAATATTTTCATGGGAGCAAAACTACACTTAATTAAAATTTTAAAAAAGCATCATATAAAATTTATAGAAAAATAGAAAAAATATGGCTAGCAAGCTTTCAAATCCATAACGTCTTGATTTTTAACCAAATGAGCTAAGTAACTATCTAAAAATATGTATAAACAAAGTTGCATATATGACTAATAGAATATATATAGACCTATATATAGAAAAATCGAAATCCAAAAAAAGGGGCCGCTCTCTCTCGTCCTTGGGTGAATTCGCCCCTGATGATACTACTATGATGTTATAATTTAATAAAGAAAGGAAGAGATGATATTCATATATATTTTTACAAAAGGAGGATATTCATAATACCATCTGTAACTGTCATAACAAGACTGCACAAACCTTGGGTGAGCATTAATCGATTTTGGACCGAGAATCGAACCAAATTAAACTTAACAAGAGATTTGTTTTGGTTTAAAAAAAAATCGGTTTGATTTTTTTTAATAATAAAAGTACTAAATTTTTTTATTCGGTTTTCGCTTTCGATTTCGGTCAAAAGACTGAAAATCAAATAAGACTTATACAATTATTAAATATCTTCAATTTTATGCATATTTTATTATTAAAAATGTGTAAAATTTGAAAACAATTGTTCTATATATGTATTTAAAGTCTAATTTTGATAATTTAACAACTAGTCCAATTTTGAACCCAACTTTGAAATACAACAAACCTATGTATAATATAATTTAACTATAATTCTAACTTTAGACATGATCCATTAAACAATAAAAATAGTCCAACCGAATAAACCGAATTGATTATTGGTTCTATTTCGATTATGACTAATTTCGATTCGATTTCAATTTAGAATTTTTAAATTTTCGGTTTATTCGGCCGAACTCTCACCCCTAGCACAAACTAATCTGTCAAACAAACAAACAAATAAACTTGTGCAAGAGTACACTAAGAAATTGAGTGATACCCAGTATGAGTTCCATCCCAAATCTTATGTGGCATATATCGAATTGAGCAAGATACAAAGACAACTTGTGCATGTACAGCGATGGAGGAAAGTTATGTTGTGTAAGCATATTATTAAGTAGAAATATTTTCAGCCTCTAGCTAAATCATTAATTTTTCTTACTCGATTGATCTATTGTTGACTGTTTTTTTTTTTTTTAATTTCCGACATAATGTTCGGGACCCGACGTAACGTTCGAGACTTTGTACATACTGCATTACATGTTTTTTGGGCTCACTGTCTCCTCCAACTTCCACCATTTATAAATGGAAGGAATAATGCATACTCGTGGCTCGATCCACTGATCTTATGTCACACAATCAGAATCTTATACCTCTCTTCGGTAACCACAAGAGCCACTCGAGTTCGGTTATTTTTGACTGTTTGTGTTTGAAAAAAGTGCGGGATCCAGAACAAACTCATATGCCCATCACCGTGGAGAAAGAAATCATTAGTTAACTTTCTTGACTTCACTTATCATACATAATTGGGTATGGATGGCATCATTCTACGCATGCTGAGCTCTTGGGTCTCCTCCAGAAAATATAGTTTAGGAGTTCTTCAAATCAATTTTTTTTTTTTTTTTTTTGGTTGCATGTGAGCCCCTTTGATCTACCAGATTTTCACATAAGTACCCTAAATTTGGTTATTTGTTTAGAAGTTCTTCAAATCATTGACAATTGAGTTATGACTTCCTCTCATAAATTTAATTGCTTGTCGAGGAATGTAGACAAATGAAACTTTTTTTTTTAGTTGATTGGTAACTGCTCGACCTTCCTCAATAGCATGGCCGGAGTATCCAGGTCCACTAGGACCTTGCAGTCTCCTTCAAGTAGAATGTTCATGTTTCTTTCTTTTCTGCATAGTTCTAAAGCAAGCTGGAGTCTCATACCTTCTGCTTCTAATGGAGAGCCACATTCCTGGAACATAGAACATGCATGCTATTCGAAAATGCCCATCACTGTCTCTGAGTACTGCACCTCCGGCTATTTGGTCCTCACAAAAAAGCACCATCGAAATTGATCTTCCAAGAATTGCTAGGAGGAAGAGTCCATGACTGTGACTATAAAATTAGCTATATATATATAATGTTAATAATATTCTGTTAATTTAGACCCAAAAATTAAAGACAATTTTATCCTCTCCTTCTCCACCTCTCTCTCATGTTTGTGACTTGCACATACGAATGGATAAGCTTTTATATCGGTGGGGAGTAAAAAGAATAGAGAAATGAAAAAGAAAAAGAAAAACAGATCGAGGGGAGAAGAAGAAATTAGTTTTGAGAAGAAAAAAAAGTGAAAGAAAATTATAGGTTTTAAGGTGGAGAAGGGAAAAGAAGAAGGGAGGGAGAACCAAGAAAAAAGACGAGAGTAAAAGCATATTTTTAAACTATTAAATTAAATAGAAAATTTACTGTATCGATAATAAATTTATATTAATTAAATATATCGATAGAAGTTTAGAAAAATTTGAAATTACGATACATATCGCTAACTGAGTTGGCGAAATTTTGGAGAACTTGATTTTCGCCAACCAGTTGGTGAAAATCCGACCAAGAATCCGACGTGTTACATATTTGGGCGGGAGAGGACTAATTTTCGCCAACTCAGTTGGCGAAAATTTGGTTGTCCAAAATTTAAAATATGGTTTTTTTTTTTTTTTTTTTTGGTTTTTTTTGGGGTTTTTTGTTTAGAGGTATATTTGGTTTGTTTTTTTTTTTTTTGGTTTTTTTGTGTTGTTTTCTTTTTGTGGTTTTTTTGTTTTTGTAGGTTTATTTTCTAGGTATGTTAATAGTAACTCTGTCATAGTAACGTTCATATTGTAATGTTCATATTTTAACGTACAAATTTTTACAATGGCTCAATTTTTATTGAAGTAGAACAAAGTTATATTCAAATAAAGTTCGTACTGATATAAGAATGTCATCGACCTTTCTTGGCTAATTCTCGATAGTTCGGACGACCAGTCTCTCTTAGATTGAGTCGGTCTATATTTTCTCGTGTATTCTCCGGGGCCGCATCATCACCACCTCCTTGACTGTCCTCCACTTGAGATGGCATCGGTGCTGATGGCGTTGTCAAGATATGCTAATAGGTGGTAATGCCGGGGGCGAATAGGCGATCCCACAGAGAATCTCCCTCAGGGGCCCACTGATAATCTTCCTCGGGGGCCTACTGAGAAGTGCCCCACTTAGGCCAATGAGAAGTGTCCGCACCAGCCAACTGAGAAGTGTCTGCACGATCCCACTGAGTAGTGCTCGCACCGGCCGTCGCCTGAGAAGTAACCCAGTCAAGCCAATGAGTAGTGTCCGCACCAGCCCATTGAGAAGTGTCCGTACCATCCCACTGAGTAGTGCTCGCACCGGCCGTCGCCTGAGAAGTGTCCTAGTCAGGCCAATTAGTAGTGCCTGCACCAGCCCACTGAGAAGTGCCCGCACCATCTCACTGAGAAGTGCTTGCACCGGCCATCGCCTGAGAAGGGACATCGTCATCTTGCAGTGGCAGACTATCATCTTGATACCAAACTGAGGTATACTTCCTAAGGGGGCATGCTTGTCGTTGTGCAACAAGACCCTGATGATAATCTCCTAGAATAAGTAAGGGAGGGTTCGGAGGAGTCGGTCCTCATTGCATAGCCGTCAAAAATTTGCCAACCGTTGTGCACAATGGGTCGCCCACTACCTGATTTTGGTATGCGGTATTTAAATATGGAAGCTAAAATATAACAATTTATGAGAAGGAGATTTTGGTTTAGGACACTATAGAAGGAGATGTACAAACCAACCAAGAGAATAAAGACATTGTCGTAGATTTTTAAATAATTTTATTTTATGAGAACAATATGTAATTTTATTGAAATAGAACAAAGTTACATTCCAATAAAGTTCGTACTGATATAACAATTTCATAGACCTCTCTTGGCTAATTCCTGATACTTTGGACGATCAATGTCTCTTAGATTGAGTCGGTCCCTTTTTTTCTCGTAAATTCTCTGGGGCTGCATCATCACCACCTCCTTGACTATCCTCCACTTGAGATAACTTCGGTGCTGATGGAGTTGTCAAGATATGCGAATAGGTGGTAACGGCGGGGGCTCCCAAATTTTTGCCAACTCAGTTGACAAAAAATTGTCTATTCCGACCAAAAAGTTAAATTTTTACCAACCCAGTTGTCGAAAATTAAGTTCTCCAAAATTTTGCCAACTCGATTGGCAATATGTATCAAAATTTCAAAATTTTCCAAATTTCTATCGTTATATTTAATTAATATAAATTTATTATTGGTACAGTAAATTTTTTGTAAAAAAATCAAAAATAAAATTATCGAAAGTAAAATTAGGAGGTCGAAACATCGTTTTTTTACGATTCTAAATTTTTTGGAAGTCCGTCAAACGTGAAACAGTTTATCCCGAAGTACTTTTCCATACGGTTATTTTGGCACAAATTGGACCTTGTTTCGATCTCCCAGTCAAAAGTTATGATACTTTAAAATTTTATATTTTTGCATGTAACTTGTAGGGGTGAGCAATAATCGGTCTTTAACCGGAAACCGAATCGAACCGGACCGAAATTGAAGTTCGGTTCGGTTTTTAATAAATTAGTTCGGTATTCGGTTTTATGTTTTAAATGAATCGATTTTCGGGTCGGTTTTCGGGTTTGAATTTCGAAACCCGATCCGAACTGAAAATCGAATTCTCCACTCTATATAAAAAATAAAACCCTCTCTCTCTCTCTCTCTCTCTCTCTCTCTCTCTCTACTTAAATTTTGTCACCATTGTATAGCCTCTTTCCAAGGAGAGTTCTTCTCTCTGACTCTTCCTCTCCCCAAAGGCCAATTCAACATTTCCTCTTCCCAAGAGCCAAACTCCTCTTCCCAAAGGCCAACTGCAACCTTTCCTCCTCCCAAGTCCCAAGGCTGAGACTCCTCTCGGAAACAGGTCCTCTCCTCCTGTTCCTCCAGATCTCCTCTCTTCTTCTTCTTCTTCTTCTTCTTCTTCTTCAATGGCTTCTTTAACTTCGTGACCACCATCGAAGAGGAAGGCCTGCGCTGAGGTCCGGTTCGATTCGGCCATCTCGGTCACGATACGGGTCATCGCACTGCAGAGGTCGTCAGCTCGATGACCACCTCGAGGGGGCGATGTCGGTGGTGGGTAGTGCGATGCTTCGGCGCTGGAGTGTCAGGCTCGGTGCCACGTGGGCGGAGCGACGTCGGTGGTGGCATCCGTAGAAGGACAAGACGTTGACGTCGGTTTGACGCCTCTACCTAGGGGCGGTCCTTGGCGAGGTCGTCGGCCACGATGCGGCAACGAGGAGCTCGGCCAATCCTGGGTCATGCGTGGTTTCAACCGAACCGACCGAAAACCGAACCGTTCTAATTTGGTTCGGTTTTGCTCAGTTTTTTTGTAACCGGTTCGGTTTTCGGTTTCTAAAATTATGCGTTCGGTTTTTGTCGATTTTCTTAAATGCGGTTCGGTTCAGACCGAACCGAACCTATGCTTACCCCTAGTAACATGTACGTCTTATTTCGGATGAAAATTCTCTTTACACGAATTTGTTATTTTTGTCGAAAACATACAAATCGACCTATTGTTTGACGAAAAACGATTTCAAAACAAATAGTTATGGCCGTTCGAAGTCTGTTTGACGGTAGACGTAATATTCTTACGGTAGATTTTTTTTTTTGGGTTCAATGATAACATATTGGATGTTAAATTTTATGTTTTTTAATTTATTGAAAAATATTATTGCTACAACAACTTTTTTTTAAAATAGAACTAAATCTAAATAAAACTAAACACAAAAAAACCCTAAAAAACAAACCAAAAAAAAAAAAAAACCAAAAAAAGAACAAAAAAAAAAAAAATCATTGGCATATTTTCGCCAACCCATTTGGCGAAAATTCGAAAATAAAATAAAATTATTTCATATTTTCGCCAACTCAGCTGGCGATATGTATCGTAATTTCAAAATTTTCTAAACTTCTATCGGTATATTTAATTAATATAAATTTATTATCGGTACAGTAATTTTTTTGTAAATTAAATTATTAAGATATTTTTTTAGTGTCGCAATGGAGAGAGACTCATACATTATAATTTTTTTGTGATCATTTGAGAGTTTCCTAAACAAATAATAAAATTTGGGAGACTCATTTAAAAATACTAGTAAAGACGTTGAACGTAAAATAAATTTTTTTAATATTATTATAAAATAGTTTAAATATTTAAATATATTTTAATTATAATTTATTATGGATATATTTCTATTCTTTATAAAAAAAACTTGAAAATGCTAGTTGTCTAATGTACGTATATTCTTACGTAATTAAAAATTAAATTTATAATAAATATCTCTTCTAGCTCATGTGGCTAAGATGAGAATTATTTTTTTGGGTTGGTCAAGGTTGATTTTCCGTGATGTTATTTATAACAAATTAAAATTTTTAATTATTTTTTTATGTAATATTAATTTTTTAAATAAATTGTTGAGTATTTACAAACAGTTTAAATGACTCACTTTTGAACCTTATTATATGAATAGAGTTAATAAATTTAAGATATTTATTTGGAGAAAAATCCAATAAATATAACATGGACTATGAGCTATTATAAATTTGTGTTGGTCACATAATAATGCTTCTCCTAAGGATAGCAACTAACATAGACTACCTTCATTTATATAAATTATAAACAAAATAAAAGATTCCATTTTTTCCCCAAAGAATGATAAGAATCTACCTCTCTTTGTACATAGTACAATTTTATACTAAATTAACTGATAACAGCGACCAGGAGCTAGCTATTATTATATCGATTTTTTTTAAATAAAGTAATATATTTATATATAATTGTAAGAAAGAGAAGGAGTTTGGTAAAATTATAGAGAAGGGAAGAACTCGCCAACTGAGTTGGCGAGTTGTTGGGGGAAACAAAGTGCCCGCCAACTCAGTTAGCGGGTGGGAGTTGGATATGTTAGAAAAATTGTCGTTTTCTTATTGAAAACTTTGTGAATCAAAAGGAAAAGAAAAAAAATTATATTGATGTTACCGGCCTCTGGGGAAGTCGTGCACGAAGCACTGCCCTAAGAGTTGATTCGGGATCTGTGTGCAGACGTTTTCCGAAGCTCCTAGTGGTAAAACCCCCCGCACTACCGGTATCTCGTCGCCGCACACGACTCAGAGAGAATGACCAGGACTTAGCTCTGCCCAGAGCTTGGAGACGAGTGAAACGACGAAGAATGGACTGAATAATATGTTGGCAGCAAGTTTTTTTGGAGAAAAATATTTCTGATTTTGTTTTTAAAGAAAAAACCATTCATATATAAGAATCCATCCAATATGTAACGGTCTGAATTAATTTGCTATTAATTCAACCGTTACACAGACACATGGAGAATGAATCTGGACACTTAATATATTAACGGTTCAAAATTAAATAGTAACGGACAAATTTATTTTTCAACGTTCAGAATATTAAACGGAAAAAATTGAAGAGGAGCAAAATGAATTTTAGGGTCTCAGCCCGAACCCGAAGAGAAAATCGAATCGGCATTCGGCGCCCGCAGATGTGGGCGCGTACCCGCACCCGTTACGCGCGCCGAACCGAACCGAGCCGTGCTGGGCGGCGGCGGCGGCGCGCACGTGTGGCCCAAGGGTCCAACCCCCACAAGCATTCAAGCAAGTAAATGAGACAAACTAATATATACACACATAGAGCAAATACCCCAACCGATGTGGGACTAAAAGTGAAGTTGGTTTTTTGAGCAATGGTTCTAACACCCCCCCCCCCCAAAAAAAAAAAAAAAAACCAAGTTTCGAAACAGAGATAAGTGTGAAGTAAATAGAGAGAGAGAGAGAGAGAGAGAGAGAGAGAGAGAGAGAGCATATGGGCAGTAAAATACTATGCATAGATGAGATGGACTACAGCCTTGAATCTCACGTAGTGACTATTGCCTTAATCTGAAGAAGTGCTTGATGGACTATGCCTTGAATCAGACTTCTTGAACCATATTTAGAAAAATAGGACACATAGTACGCTAGAGGTCCTTGGTCTATCGGGTGGCGCTTTTAAATGGCCATGCCCACTTTTCCATATTTATGAGAGTTGTCTGGGATCGCCCTGTCCCATAGTCGCGGCCTTCACGACCTCTCATATAGGTAAGTCCTTAATGGTTGGTGATATGAATCAACCCAGCATTACAGCTTGGACCTATTAAGAGTTTAACCTCATCCTAACCATATCACACAGGAACACTGTCACCATAGGGATGGGGAGTCATTGTACACATGTACAGCCGCTTGGGCTTTATTTTAATGAGACTTTAATCTCGAGTCAGTGTTCCATAAAGTCACCTAAGTTCAGCTTGTTTCTACCCATTGAACCGGCTTCTTGGGATCTCCAGTCAGACTCGGTTGGGTTGCCACTGCCGGTGACTAACTTATGGGCTTAACCCCATCCCCCTCAATGATTATAGGATCAAAGTCCTAGACAGACCTTTCGTCAAGTGGTCTGCAAGGTTCTTTTCTGACTTTATATAGTCAAGAACCACATATTTGCCTAGTAGACTTTTTATTGACTTGAAACGCAGCTGCAGGTGCCTGTTCATCTTAGCATTCACAGAATCATGCTTTAGTAGTTCAATAACAGATTTATTATCACAGTTTATAGAAATTGCAGGAATATGACTAAGAGAGACAGGTATATGCATAATAAGATTTTTAAGCCATTCAGCTTCTGTGCAAGTTGTATCTAAAGCTATCATTTCGGAGTCCATTGTACTCCTATCTATGATAGTTTGCTTACAAGAGCCCCAGGAGATTGCAGCTCCTCCTAGAGTAAATACATATCCAGTAGTAGATTTTATATCATGTGAGTCAGTTATCCAGTTTGCATCTGAATAACCTTCTATGATATCAGGGTGCCTAGTAAAATAAAGTTTGTAATCTATGGTGCCCTTGAGATATCTAAATACCCTATCCACGACAGTCCAATGTGACTAATTTTGGTTACTGGTATATCTACTTAGTCTCCCAATAGCAAATGCAATATCAGGTCTTGTCCTGTTTATTATATACATAAGGGAGCCTATTATCTGTGAATATTTATGTTGTTCCAAAGGTGATCCTTCATTCCTTTTTAGTACAATACTGCTGTCATAAGGAGTAAGGACAAGTTTTTTATCAAATAACTCAAACTTTTTTAGCATTTTTTCAATTGAATGGGCTAAAGATAGAGTATAACCCTCTTTGCCTTTGGTCACTTGCATTTCTAAAATTAAGTTGGCTTCTCCTAGGTCTTTCATATCAAACTGGCTAGATAAATAGTTCTTTGTAATATTTATCAATTCCAGTGATGAACCTAGGATAAGGATGTCATCTACATACAAGCATAAAATGACACAACTTTTACATGTACCTTTAGAGTATATACATTTGTCATACTCATTTGACAAGAAGCCATATTCACAAATTACTTTGTCAAATTTATTGTGCCATTGTTTGGGAGCTTGTTTCAAGCCATAGAGGGATTTTACTAGTTTGCAAACTTTATTTTCTTGACCTTTAGCAATAAAACTTTCAGGTTGGTCCATATAAAGTTCTTCCTCTAGATCTCCATTCAAAAATGTTGTCTTTACATCCATAATCCATTTGATGGATTAGCATATCATGAATGGATGCTAAGGCCAAGAGAGTTCTAATGGATGTGATCCTAGCTACATGAGAGTAGGTATCAAAATAATCTAACCCTTTCTTCTGGGTAAAATTCTTAGCAACTAATCTAGCTTTGTATTTCTCTATAGTACCATCGGCTCTGAGTTTATTCTTGAAAATCCACTTACAACCTATTGGTTTATTGTCTAAAAGTAGATCTGTTAGAAACCAAGTGTTATTCTCCATGATGGAGTTGTATTCACTGTTAATGGCTTCTTTCCAGAAGGGAGCATCAGGAGACGACATTGCTTCTTCATAAGTTGAGGGATCACCCTCTATCAAAAAGGTGAAGAATCCTTCTCCTAAGTTTTTTTTAATCATATTCCTTTTACTCCGTCTAGGTTCTAAGTCTTGTTCAGATTGTGAGCTCGGTATTTGGACATGAGAACTAGTAGAGGGTATGGAGGAAGAGATTGAACTTCTATCCTTAAAAGGAAATATGTTTTCAAAGTAAACTGTATCTGTTGCTTTTATAATGGTATTGTTAGAGATTTTATTTACTTCTGAGTGAGTCACTAGAAATCTATTGGCATAGCTGTCTAAGACATTTCCTATGAAAACAACGTCTACAGTATTGGGACCAATCTTTCTCTTTTTAGGTTCGGGAATTCCGACTTTAGCAAGGCATTCCCAAACTCTAAGGTAATTAAACTAGGAGCTATACCTTTCCAAAGCTCATAGGGAGTCTTATCTTTTGTCTTACTAGGAATCCTATTAAGAATATAACAGGCAGTTAAAAGGGCTTCTCCCCACAAAGTTATCAGGAGCACCAGAGCTGAGAAGCATGACATTCACCATATCTAACAGAGTACGGTTCTTGCGTTCAGCAACTCCGTTAGACTGAGGTGAATATGGAGCAGTTATCTCATGAATTATTCCATGTTCTTCACAGAAGTTAATCATTTCGTTTGAGGTATATTCTCCACCACGATCAGATCTAAGGATCTTAATCTTTTTTTCTAATTGATTCTCAGCTTCAGATTTGTAGACCTTAAATTTATCTAGAACTTCATCTTTGGTTTTGAGAAGGTAGATATAACAATACTTTGAATAATCATCTATAAACATAACAAAGTATTTTCTACCGCCTCTGGTCAAAATCTTATTTGAGTCACATACATCACTATGGATAAGTTCTAGAAGGTCAGAATTTCTTTCTACAGATTTGAATGGTAATTTAGTGTGTTTGGCTTGAACATAAATCTCACATTTGTGTTTGTCATCTATTGGAGTCTTGGGAATAAGATCTAAAGTCATCATTCTTTTAATAGAACCTAGGTTCACATGACCTAGTCTGCCATGCCAAATATTTGAAGGTTCTATATTAGAGACAATGAGAGAACAATCAGAAATTTTATTCATTGTGCTTAAAATGAAAAGACCATCTTTTACAAAGCCTTTTCCTATAAAGGAGTCATGCTTAGAAAATACTACTTTATTTGCCTCCATTACAATTTTGTGTCCTGAGGCTACAAGAAGGGATCCACTAACTAGGTTTCTCCTGACAGACGGCACATGAAGAACATCATGAAGAGTTAAGATTTTTCCTGATGTCATCTTCAGGTCAAATTTTTCTCTTCCAATAATTTGTGTCGTTGAGCCATCTCTGTCATGCCCCGATCTCCCGCAGACAAATCGACCGTTCCTGCTAGGCGAGAATTACCGCGCCAGCGCTCCCGCGGAACGATCGCTTTGACCCATCCGGACGTGATGCCGCACGAGCGTGAGCCGCGCCCGTGCAAGGCCGTGGTTCATTGGCTGGCGGTAAGAGTTCTAAGCCACAGAGTCGCACAGATTGTCCGAGTGCAACGGAGTCATAAATGCATAGCGATTTGGTAACAAGTTCATTGAGTCGACAATATAGCGAAAGCATTGAATAATACAAGTTGAATTAAAGCAACTCTTTCATTGATATAAACAAGTGTTACAAGCGGCGTATAGCCGATATTATAAGTCGCTCAAGCCTCTCTCTCTGAAACAGTAAAAGCGTGCCAAGTGGCTACAATTGTGGAATGATTGTACAGGCGATATTCAGACAATGTTCACAATATTATGTCTTATATATGTGCTTCAGTTCCGGACGCAGCGCTCCAAGGCTTCAGAGGGAACTCCTGGCCTTAGCACACGCGAAGGAGGCATCCGCACCGAACGAGGTTCTTCCATACCCTGCATACAACTGGTGGATTATCAGTACATTGAATGCACTGGTGGGAAAGCTACTCGTCCGCTCGACAAATCCAAACACGTAATATAAGTTCCGTGTACCAACTATTAAGTTGTCTTTCTAGTTGCCTTAGGATCAGTTTCATGCAAGATTTGAATAGCCTAGTTCGTGTGGCAGTGCGTCGTACGACATGAGAGGAAACACGACGAGACTTACCAACTTACCATTTTACCTTCCCTATCCAAGGCAAACATTATTAATTTGAGCACAGGCATGTATAAATATTTAGGAGCATTATCATATGCAAATACAAGTGTTTGGATGCGAGATTTATATCGTTTAGCTGCTCAGACTATTTGTTTCATGCGATACAATGTCTCGCACGCGGATAGCCGCTAAGCGAGGATGACTTGTTTATCTTTATTTTACAAGAAAGCATGCAAAGGCTAAACATACAAGGCGTTCACTGGCGTATGCTGTGTTTGATAATAAATGGAAGAAATAAAACTAGGTTTATACGAAACCCTTTCTTAGGTTTACAAACAAGAAGTACTATTAATCCTATATGAGGATGTTAAGTACAAAATTTAAATCTGGGTAAATATTGCTATAGGAGTCTGGTCTGCAGTCGACCACTTTGTCCCTTGGACCACACGATGACGAAGAAGTGCTGTAGAAGAAGAATAAGCTTCAAAGGCTGCAGGAGAGATTGAATGCTTGATGCCAAAGTTGTCAATCACTCTTCCCTATTCTTTTTTTTTGACCTTTCGACCTCTTTTTTTTCTCCAAAATCCTCTACCTCTCTTTTTCTCCAAAATCCTCGACCTTTGACCTCCATGGACGGAGGTCTCTATTTATAGGCGTAAAAACTGAACAGCAGAGAGAACCGCACCTTTTACGCGACGGTTATCATAACTGCTACCCACGTATAAATGATCTTTAGAATGAGCGTGTGACGCGTGTCCCATTAAGAGATAATGCGTGTAACTGCTACGAAGATCACGACATGAAAGCCACATGGATAACTGCCCCTTGCGTAGAGATGATTGGCGTAGAAGCCAAATAACTATCTCGTTGGCGTAAAAACCAAATAGCTGTTCTGGTGGCGTAGAAGCCAAGTAGGCGTAGAAGCCTAATAGACATAGAAGTCCAATAGCGGCCAGATCGGCATAGAAGCCAAGTAGGCGTAGAAGCCTGATATGTGTCATATTGGCATAGAAGCCAAAAATAGGCGTAGAAGCCTAATGCTGCACGGATAGGTAGTCGGCGTAGAGATAGCCGATAGACAATTATCCTTCTTTGACTGAGGTCTTGAGCGTATTCTGGACCAGATAGTCTTGTCACTCAACAATACAAATACAGCCTGAGTTGGCATATTCCGAGGAGATAGCGTGCGGTGTACTCCTATGGTTAAAAATAGCCAGGTCGGTGTATTTCAAGGAGATAGCGTACAGCGTGCTCCTATAGCTGAAAATAGCCTGATGGCGTAATTTGCAAAGGTGATGATGTGGACGTATTAGCCGTAATCATGGCTCATCCAGTCTTTGGAAGTAGAACCAAATATCGTGCATTAAATATAGAGATCTGCCCCCATTCTGAGCATTAAATGCAGAGACGTGCCTCGAGCTCTGTACGAAGAGCAGCTTTTAACGTGGCAGTTCGTTTTGTCTTCTGCGGAGCTTAAAAGCTCATATCTGCCTGTATAAAACTAGGCAGCGTATTCCCTTGAATGCGTAAAAGCAATTTGTATCAAGGAAATGTTACTAAACGACGGTCTGGGTCTCTGTGCAGACTTTATCATTACAGCCGTCGTCTGGATAGTCGTGCAGTACTCTTTGTCAGGAGTCAGGTTCACTGCATGATCTGACAGGTTCATTCGAGGAATACGAAGAGTTTCCCGTACGACTTCCTACAGCATTAAAAGCGAGTAGGTTTTATGCCAAAGTGGCGATGTAACAACCTTTTTACGCTAAAGCAGCCTGGAAATACTGCATTACACGGATTGTACTGGACCTTATATTTTACGATGTACTAGCGCTGAAGCCCTGTTGTACGCTGATGGCTCTGAAGTCATGTTTTATGCCGCCCAGCACTAAAATGCTGCGTATAACTCTACAGCGTATTTTTCATGCTTCTACATATGCCATAATGGACGATATAGTCTTTGACGAAAATGGTATGCAACGAAAGTACAAGAGGCGCTGCAAGCCATTCCGCCAAGAATAAGAGACTAAACAATAGGTCTCGCCCGGACCGGATCGATGCCAGTGCCCCAGCATCGTCCGCGAGACCGTGACCCTGTGCACAAGTTGTCCATGATCGTACAACGTCTTGGTTAAGTTATCAATTTACATGGTTGGGGCAACAAGAGTACAAGACAAGAGGCATGCTGTTGAGGCTACAATAGTACAAGACAAGAGGCATGCTGTTGAGGCAACAATAGTACAAGACAAGAGGCATTGCCTGATTCGTTTCGCATAGTCATTCTGAACAATATTTTGTATAACAGGGTATGGCTAGCTTATGCTACAAGCATTGAGTCGAGGCAACGTATAAACAAGCAAGCATGCATTTATATAAACATAAGCAATCACGTTGGCTCGGGCCCGAAGGTAAGCCGAGGGGTGAAACCGTTAGGGACTTTCCGAGCAACACGTTCTAGGGTAGCATGCGAGGGTCTGAACATACATATAAGCAATGTTTCATTTCCATGTTCTAGCATAAGCAATACAAGTTGGGATTATTTCCTTAGCTAGGTGCGTTGTATTCTTATTAGCATGCATGGGTGATTCACCTAGCACTAGCATGTATTATTCTAGATTTTATGTGTGCTGGCTAAGCAAAGACAAGTTCACCGTAGCCACCCACCTTAGCGATGATTCGCCTCGGTTGAGCTATACGTCAAGCGAGCCTCTGAAAGCCTAAGCCGAATCCTGTAGGGATGTCACGCCCCAGTCCCAAATTATGTAGGACCAGGAATACGTGACACGCCAGCTGCGCATTCGACCAGACTCTGGTCTGACTCGAAATACGTATAAGCTGTATAATAAAAAGGGCACTATCTAGATATCCCATAAATGTAAACCTCTATGTCTCAATCCACAATGTACAGAAGTATACAAGAAAGAGCTATATGTGCTAGAGTCGGCCGCCCAATAACACACTAACTCGAATAGACTCGAGAAGAAGTATGAGTCTATAAAAACTAGGCTATAACAGCAGATGAATAATCAATGTACAATAACCATAATGCCGGTAGATAAGATGTGAGTACCTGGTACCATGCTCGCAAGACATGCGACTCCAACAGCAACTCTAAATGCTCCGTAATCATCTATGCTGCAAAACTGGCAGGAAACTAGGTCCTCAGAGGGACGTAACAAGGTACAAAAATATAGCATGCCAAGTAAACAGAAAGTACAAGTGCAATAACAGGGTACTCTAACATAACCAAATAAGTGTGACATAGTTTAAAGACAATATTCGACGCATGGGCTGTCCAAAATAAAATCGTAGCTCCGAACACAGAGACACACGGGGCGTACCGTAGCTCCGAGCACAGAGTCACACGGGTGATACACTACTCTAGAATACAGGATCACTATATATACATATATAAGCACGTGCATAGGAGCCCAAACGTCTATTAACTGTCTTCCCCTTCCCAAGCGGTCAACGATGGTGCGCTGAACCTGAACCTCTATCTAGCAGTCTCGACACACGGAAATAACTCAACAGACGCGACCCTAAGGTCGTCCCAGTCTCTGATCATGATGTCAGTATCAGGATACAGGAATCTGGCACGATCATAATGTATGAGTGTGTCCTGGGGTGTCGATATACTCAGGTACGCATATCCAGATGCTACGAAACATCCAACAATCTTTCTAAGACGTTACGACGTATATCTTCACCCGGTTGTGATCCAGACGCGAAGTATCGAACGTCAACATAAATACGTGCACAATGTACATAACGAAACAATAAGTATCTGTAAACTGAAATACAGGGTGACAAGGTACACTTGCCTGCGTGCGGCTGCTGATAACGGGGTCCCGGTACCGCGTCCAAGCTCTCAGGTCCCGCAGTACCTAGAGATGAGATACAAACCAATAATCAATAATCTATTCTACGACAGACAGGGATGCTACACGCATCTACAACTAAACTCAAACTCAGCTACGACTCACAGGGACAAGACACTAGGGACAAGACACTATGGGGGTTGACGACAGTTGACTATCGGTACTATACATCAATCAACTAGTTATTTGTACACTCTCATCAAACCATCCTCAAACATACAATTAATTGTTATTAACCTTTCGTTTCATAACATTGTTACCAAATCACAAAAGTTCTACTCTAATTTAACCCATCATTAATTTCCAGTCCCTACATTACCGATCAATGGTTTTATACTACACACTAGTTCACAACCCAACACGTGCTCCTCAGTGTTCATCAATGTTCAAAATATCATCATCTCATTTCTCAATAAATTAATCTTCATTAATTGATTTAGTATCCTTTCCACCATGTATAGTATTCATAACATCTCGTCAAAATCGAATTCCAAACCTCCATGCAAATCATTTGAAATTCATTTTAATTTATGTAAACATAATCTCTAACCTACGTTATCCCTAAATCAACCATACATACATATATGCTCAAAACACTACACTACACTTATACCAATATAAACCCTAACAACACATCAAATCCTATTTCTCCTGTTATTATCCCATTCTCATCAACAATACTACATCTTGTACCAACATTATTAAACATAACTCTAGCTATGCACACAAACCATATATAACACTAACCCTAACAACACATCACATTATAATATATCAATATTGAGGGGGGAGAGTCGATACCTCAACGAGGCTCGCTGGTCGGAGTTGATGGCCGGAGTAGGGTGGTGCTCGGTGGCAGGGAACACAGAGGGTGGTGGTGATAATGGGAGCTTGTGGTGGTGGTGGAGATGGAAGTGTAACGGTGGTGGTGATGATGGTGGTAGTGGTGGTGATGATGGTGGTAGTGTAATCGGACGAGGAGGAGATGAGGAAGTTGGCAGGACGGGGTGCTGCACCGCCGGACGCCGCGGGGAGAATGTGCACTACACAGCCGGGCCGGTCGGAGCAGGGTGCGGGGTCAGCCGTGGGGTGCACTGCATAGCCGGCCGGACGGATCAGGGAGCTGTTGTCGGCAGCAGCCGGCGCACAGCAGCTGGAGTCGGGAATGATGGCCGGGCCGGAGCGGGCTGCACAGGCCGGCGGGGCGGACTGCAGCCGAAGCCGCCGCGGGATGGATTAGCCGGAGCTGAGTCGGTCGGCCGGCCGGTCGGGTCTCTAGGAGCAAGAAGAAATAAAGGAAGAAGAAGAAGAATGGAGGGAGGTGGTTTCTTGCATGGAGAAATATGGAGTGAGGAGAGAGGGAGAGAGGGGGGGGGGGGGTTTCTAGGCTTCTTGGGATTAGGGCCTGCTTGGTTTAATGTGAGGGTGAGGTGATGGCTTTATAGGGATGGGTGCATTAGATGGAGGGTGGAGATGCTCCTATTCAAAATGGAGGGATATGATTACTCATGAGAAGAATTATTTCTTCATGAGGAAATGGAGTGGGAGGAAATGTGCAATTTGGTCCAACATTTGTAACCTCTCCATTTGGTCTTGGCCAATGGGGTGAGGGCACCTAAAATTAATAAATTGCAACTTAGCCCCTTAAATTTGAGAAATTGCATGAACACATAAAATGATGCAAAAATTGTGGAGAAAATTACGGTTGATGATTTGCATGGTGTGGGGGTGTTGTACGTTAGGCACGGGTTTAATTTAATGGCCAACGGGATTAATTGGGGATTAAAATAGGATTAAGAAAAATTGGTATCCTCGATTTAAATAGGATTTAAAGTGTCCCGCGCTTTTAAATTAAATGGGGGCACTTGGGGTCAAAATCTGGAAATGACGCAAAGGTCAAAAATGGTGGAGGCTTGGAGTCAGTCTTGGACCCTTTAGTTGGTCCGGCTCAACGGGTTAAGTTGGTATCTCAAAATTGAGGGTAACGACACAGGTGTCCGACACGGAATTAAATATAGATTTTAGGATACGAAAAATTGTGCAATTAATTTAGGGCACAACGGATTTGATTTTGAGAGACGAAAAAGTCCAGTACCTAAATTGGCGAGTCAAGTCAGAAGTATAAAATTCTGATGGAATTTATGGGCTGATAATGGACTCCGAATAATTAAACAATGATAGGGCGCGCCAAGGGTTTAATTAAATAAAATAACAGACAACTCAACTCTAAACCTCAACATCTGCTGAAAAATCTGTCACGCCCCAGTCCCAAAATGTCAGGAACTAGGCCACGTGTCACTGGCCAGCTGACACGTCACTATGGGCTTATTCCACTTTGATGGACCCAAAGGGACGTGCTACGCTATCCTAAAATACTACAAGTATAGAACAGGTAAAACTATCTCATCCACAACAACATGTCAGAAAAGCAAGTACTGAAATATATATAAAACTGAGTCTGATACAATACACAACTGGTGAGAATACAAGTCTACTACAAAAACTAATAATAGCGCAGAAAAATCAGATAGACTAAGCAGTGTCTATCTGATGAAAACATCTCCATCTCCAGGTGGCAGGCCTCTAGGGTCAAGCATACTCTGAGAGCGTCTCCTCGAGCTCCTCCTCAGTAGCACATCTGGCCTCCTGATCAGGGCCGTACACAGTGGGGTAGAAAGCCTCGTCTAGATCTGGCAGGGAACCAGGTCCTCAGTGGGACATAACAAGATACAGAAAATGACATGCCATGTATGTAATTACTGAATAAAGAAAATAAATACAGGGTGCTAACCATCTAAGTGTAATGCAAGTAAAGAGCTTGTAGTACGCATGGGAATGTGTGGCTAGACATACGCTGATGTAATTCACCAATCGTGGTGACTGGCTAGTATATGTGTCGTATGCCCTCGGACTCACGGGTAGCTCTGCAATCGACCATCTCCGAGGAGCATGGTACGAATGTATAAATCATATATGGAGGGGGTGTCCTATACGTCTACTAGTTATCTTTCCCATCCCAATGAAACTAAATGTCAAGTCATACATTTTCTGAGTTATTCTATCCGTGATGCGGGTCACACGTACTGGTAGCTAATCAAATACGCAGCTCACATCCATATATGTAATGCAACCATGTTGCGTGTTCCCGTGATAGGGTCTAGGAGAATATCAGAATATTCTCACAGTGTTGGTGAGTCAGTAAAACTAAGTTATTTACACTAATTGTCAACGTATCCGTTGACTGTACCAGAGGCAGTCTCAGGTACTCTTGGTCTATGAATTTCAGAAGCAAGAAGCATATAACAATATTTGAGAATTTAAACATTAAACTTGGCAAGGTATACTTGCCTACTCCCTGATAGTGTTGATAACCTGATCTCACAGTCAGGTTTGAGGTTGCTGGTGGCAGGGGGTCACTGGCTGTGCTGTAGTTGGTTTCTGTTAAAATAGACAGGGTTCGTGAATATCATGATTGTAAATAATAAGTATACATTTATCTATACTTATATACATATATATAATATATATATATATATATATAGTATGTATATAGATATAGTATATATAGCAGTATATATATAGTATTTAAAGAACAGACAAATGCAGGTAAATAGTAGCAGGGTATATCCACTGCTATATATAATAATATAATATAATATTATCAGGGTGTATCCTCTGATTTATAATAATATAATAATCAGGGTATATCCACTGATGTATATATATATATAGATAAATGAAAAGACAGTGCAGAAATTTAATACATAAATAAATGCTGTACTTATTCAATAATTATAATATAAATATTATCAGGGTCTATATGTGACCACTGTTTAAATAAAGTGCAATAATTGTAAATATGCATATATAAATAGGCTGTAATCTCCAGCACAGTAATATATAATATTATTAAATAAAATGACATTGCAAGAATTTAAAATTATATATATAATATATATAAGCTGTATTATCCAGCAATATAGATAATATATATATATATATATATATATATATATATATATATATATATATATATATATATATATATATATATATATATATATATATATATATATATATATATATATATATATATATATATATATATATAAACATATATAATAGGTGCAGGAAATTAGGTGCAGAAAAAAAAAAAAAAAATGCATAGTATACATATATACTATATAATAGTATTTATATAACATATACAAATATGTTATATATACATATATAACATATAGTATACATATTATATATATACTATAGATATATATATATAGAAATAAATGTATATATATATATATATATATATCATAATATTATATAATATACATATACATATACATATACATATATACATAATAATATATATAGTATATATTCATATATATATATATATATATATATATATATATATACATATATACAACTTACATATATAAATATATATATAAAATATAGTTATATATATATATAATATATATACAGTATAATATACTGTAAATAATAGTATATAACATATATATATAAATATACATATATACATATAAATATACATATATATATACCTATATATATACATATATATATATACATATATATACATATACATATACATATACATATACAAATATATATATATAATTACATATATATAGGATTTAGGGTTATACCCTCTGACAGGTGGGCCCTAGGGGTTGTCGACGGCGGGTGGACGGCGGCGGAGCTGGCCGGAGGCGGCCGGAGAAGAGAGAACAGCAGTAGTAGCAGATAGCAGTAGCATCAGCAGTAGTTCCCTGCGGGGGCTGCCGGCGGCGGAGGAGCGGCGGAGAGGGTGGTGCAGGCGGGGGAATCGAAGGAGGGGAGGGTGGCGGTCAGGTTGGTGGTGGTGGCGGCGGTCCACGACGGCGATGGCGGAGGCTAGGGACGGCCGGAGGTGAGGGTGGTGGTGTAGTCGGAAGTTGGGCCGGGGCACTGTGGAGGTGAGGGCGGCCGGAGGGGGTGTCGTGGGGAGGTGAGGTGGTGGTGGTAGGTAGGGGAGGTCGGGGCGAGTCGAGTGGGGGTGGTGGTGGCGGTGCACGGTGGCCGGAGGTGGCGCTGGGGGTGGATGGGAGTGGTGGTGGTGCTGTGGACAGTGAGGGAAGGGGGAGGTTGCGGGGGCTGTGGCCGGCGGAGCAGGGCGGCGCTGGCGGTGGGGCTTGGCCGGAGGGGAGAGGGGGTCAGGGCGGAGGGTCGGGCAGGGTTTGGCCGGAGGCGGTGGTCGGAGGTGGCGGAGGGAAGGGGCTGTAGGGATTTGAAGAGAGGGGGACGGGTTTTATAAGGGTTGTAGGCAATGGCAAAGTTGTAATTAAGTGCAACTTTAGGGGTATTTAGGTCTTTTTGATATTTTGGGATATTTTTACAGGATTTCTCTGGATTTTTATGGTGGGTCCCTCACACCTATGGTCTAGCCAATAGGATTAGGCCACCTAGCATGCAATTTTGCATATAAACCCCTAACTTTTTAATAATTGCATAAATGCATGAATTTGGTATTTTGCGTAATTTTGTAATTTACCTGATTTTAAATACTGATTTCCCGAAATTCTGAATTGTACAGAAATGAGGGAAATAGCTGGGGAAAATGTTTTGAACAGTGTGGGGTGAGTCTGGGCAGGGGCAGGGTCTGATTTCTTAGGTGATACGGGTCACCGTATTTATTATTTAATAAATACTGCGCATGGTGTTCACTAATTATTTTGAGGCTGTTAGGGTCATATTTTTTCTACGGTGTCAAAACGATAATTGTAATACAATTAGAGTAGAATATTATCGTATTTTTGTTTGGCAAAAACAGGTACCTACTGGTCCTCAAATTCCTAGGGTACAGGAATGGATAAAGAGCAGAATTTTAAATAGGTAATAAATACGTACGTCTGTAACGATATTTGTGCGACTAAAATGAAGCACCAAACAAGATTTTTGGAAGTTGCACAAAATATAAAAAAAGTAGTCTAACAAGTCTAGAGCAGGAATGTGAAATTTGTTTAGGGTTTAATAGCTAGTGGGATGCCCTAATTAATTATGTAATAAACAGGTGCACAATCAATAGAATATATAAATAAATTTTTTAAAAAGTTGCCATAATTCTAATTAGTCAAAACTAATCCTAGATTACTGAAATCTGGTCGAGGAAGTTTACAATCTACCCTCCTTAGAATATTTTGTCCTCGAAATAAAAACAACCATATAATGAGAATGAAAAATTGATTAAGGACATATGATGATTAAGAAAGATTGAATTTGAAATATTGGACATACCCTGGTTTGGAAATAGGTGAGGATAACGCTGACGAATATCCTCTTCTCGTTTCCAGGTGGATTCACCTGGTGCATGATGTCTCCATGCAACCCGAACGAGAGGAATAGTCTGGCCTCGCAACACTTTCTCGCTATGGTCCAGGATCTCTACAGGCTCCTCCTGGTATGATAAGCTCGGTCCGATGGTGATCTCTGAGTAGTCTAGCACATGACTCGGGTCTGGAATGTACTTCTTCAGCTGAGATACGTGGAAGACGTCATGTACTCCCTCCAAAGTCTGAGGTAGAGCTAGCCTGTAAGCAACTTCTCCGACGCGATCTAGCACATCGAAGGGTCCAATGTACCTTGGACTTAGCTTTCCTCTTCCTCCAAATCTGATAGTTCCTCTGGTAGGTGAGATCTTCAAGAACACATGCTCCCCTACTTGGAACTCTAGAGGTCTACGATGAATGTTGGCCCAGTGCTTCTGTCTGTCTTGTGCAGCTCGTAGGTGTCCCTGGATCTTCTTTACTTTCTCCACCGTACGAATAATCAGTTCTGGCCCCAGAATCTGTCTCTCGCCAACATCACTCCAGCATACTGGGGAACGACATTTTCTTCCGTACAAAGCTTCAAAGGGAGCCATTTGAATGCTCGCTTGATAGCTGTTGTTGTAGGAAAATTCCACCAGATGTAAGTGATCTTCCCAGGATCCGCTGAAATCAAGCATACAGGCTCTCAGCATATCTTCTAGAGTCTGGATGGTACGCTCTGACTGGCCATCTGTCTGCAGATGATACGAGGTGCTGAACTTGAGGCGGGTACCAAGACTCTCTTGCATACTTCGCCAAAAGTAATATGTAAATCTCGTATCCCTGTCAGATATTATACTGACTGGTACTCCATGCAGACGCACTATCTCTTTCATGTACATATCCGCCAAGACTTTGGTAGATTGTCCGATTCTGAAAGGTAGGAAATGAGCAGACTTAGTGAGTCTGTCTACAATCACCCAGACAGCATTACGACCACTAGGACTTCTTGGGAAGCCCGTAACAAAGTCCATCGTAATGTGTTCCTATTTCCATTCAGGTATTGGGAGGGGTTGAAGTAGACCGGCAGATCTTTGATGCTCAGCCTTGACTTGCTGACACACCAGGCATTTAGCCACAAAGCGAGCTATTTCCCGCTTCATTCCATGCCACCAGTAATATTATCGCAGATCTTTGTACATCTTTGTGCCTCCCGGATGTATAGAGTATGTTGAGCTATGAGCTTCTGACATCAGTTCATTACGAAGTTCTCCATTTGGAACATAAAGACGATTTCCACATCTTAGAGTCCCATCTTCGTGTATGCGATATCCTGTCTGGATTCCAGCTTCTGTTCTTTGGCGAAGCCTCTGAAATCTTGCATCTGCAGGTAGAGCAGCTTTGATTCTTTCCACCAAGGTTGATTGCAGCTGGTAGTTTGATAACTGGCCGTCAAGTCCTGGCATAATGACCTCCATTCCCAACTTTTCTAGATCTCTCAGCAGATCTGGTTGGGTGATCATAAAGAATGCCGAGGGTCTTCTGCTTAGAGCATCTGCTACCATATTTGCTTTCCCAGGATGGTACTGTAGATTAATCTCGAAATCCGTCATCACTTCAAGCCATCGTCTTTGCCTCAGATTTAAGTCTTTCTGAGTGTAGACATATTTTAGGCTCTTGTGATGGGTAAAAATCTCTACTCGTTCGCCATATAGATAGTGTCTCCATAGCTTCAGGGCGAAGATAACTGCGGCAAGCTCCAGGTCGTGAGTGGGGTAATTCTTCTCATGAGTCCTCAGCTGTCTTGAGGCATAAGCTACAACCTTCCCATGTTGCATTAAGACACAACCAAATCCTTTTTCGGATGCATCGCTATAGATGACGAAACCTCCGGATCCAGATGGTATAGTCAAAATGGGGGCTGTAGTCAGACGCTTCTTCAACTCATCAAAAGCTATCTGGCATTCTTCAGTCCATATGAACTCCTGCTCCTTGCGGGTAAGGCGAGTAATTGGCTCCGAGATTCTTGCAAAGTTTTCTACGAACCTCCGGTAATATCCGGCAAGTCCTAGAAAGCTTCTCACCTCTGAGACATTGGTCGGAGTTGGCCATGTCTCCACAGATGAAATCTTTGCTGGGTCCACCGAGATGCCTTCTCCTGTGATTAAGTATCCCAGAAAAGTGACACGATCAAAGAAGAATTCACACTTGCTTATCTTAGCATAAAGGCTCTCCCGTCTCAGCATCTCTAGTACCAGTCTCAAGTGCTCTTCATGCTCCTTGTGGCTCTTCGAATACACCAGAATGTCGTCGATGAAGACTACCACGAACTGGTCCAGATATTGATGGAAGACTCGGTTCATCAGGTTCATGAATACAGCAGGTGCATTAGTCAGTCCAAATGGTATCACCAGAAACTCGTAATGACCATAACGAGTCCTGAATGTTGCCTTTGGAATATTTTCTCTGCGTACCTTGACCTGATGATAGCCTGATCTCAAGTCTATCTTCGAGAATACCACGGCTCCTGTTAGTTGATCGAACAGGTCGTCAATTCTCGGCAAGGGATACTTGTTCTTGATTGTTAGAGCGTTGAGGGCTCTGTAATCAATACACATGCGATATGTTCCGTCCTTCTTTGGTACAAACAGCACTGGTGCTCCCCAGGGTGATGCACTAGGACGAACAAATCCCTTGATCTGTAATTCCTCCAGTTGAAGCTTCAGCTCGTCAAGTTCCTTCTTCGCCAGTCGGTATACATTGGAGGATACTGGTGCAGCTCCGGGAATTAGCTCAATAATGAACTCCACTTCTCTGTCAGGCGGTAGGCCTGGCAATTCTTCTGGAAATACGTCCGCGAACTCTGCTATAACTGATGGAAGTGCTGTCTCCATCGCCATGTAAGCTCTAAGAGTCTGGCCTACTCCTTGCTCTATGGTTCCTCGGGCATATTCGAACTCCGGGTGGTCTGGGGGTCTAAAGATAACACTACCCTTTCGGCAGTCTAAGATAGCATCGTTCTGGCTTAGCCAGTCCATGCCTAAGACAACGTCGAAATTTGGCATTGGAAGTACCAAAAATTGCGCTCTTAGTCCTCTACTACAAACAACTACCGGACAGTTTTCGATAATGTTGGTAACTGGAACAATACCTCCTCCAGTAAGTATTTTCCAACACTTGGGTAGCGGGGAAGTGGATAGCTTGTGCATGGTTACGAAACTACTGGATATGAAAGATAAAGTAGCCCCAGAATCAAACAATACAGTTGCAGGTAATGATGCAACTAAAATGGTACCTGATATAGTTTCCCCTTCAGGCTCTTCTGCAATTGCAGCTAACGCAAAGGCTTGTCCGTGCCTTTGCCCTCCAGGTTGTTGTCTGGCTTTAAACTGGGCTTCCTGAGTAGGCAAGGGTGCTCCTCGCTGATATCCTCCTGATGTGGAGGGTAACATCTTCTGGGCTTGTGCTCCTGGCTTCTGTCCTTGCTGAGGTGCTGCATCTCTGCGTTGTGGGCAGTCTCTGGCCATATGATTTTTAGCTCCACATAGCAGGCATAATCCCAGCTTCTTTCTGCAGTCACTGACCCAATGTCCTTTCTTGCCACAAAAGTGACAAGTCGGTAGCTCCTTCTTCTGGTAGGGCCCCGTTGTCTGCTGAGTCTGATATTGGGGACGACGTATAGGTCCTCCTGCTCCTTGCTGGTTCTTGGCCGGGAAGGTTGAATTTGAGCGCCTTGCTCCTCGGCCAATTGCTTCTTGCTCCCTGGCTTCGGTAAGAACCTCGTTGTAGGAGATTCTTGACTGCATTGTTGTGTATCTCTGGAGCTCGTAGTTAAGGCCATGGTTGAATCTTTTAGCCTTCTTCAGCTCGTTCGGGATCAGATCAGCACCGAAACGACTTAGTCGGCTAAACTCCGCGTCGTAGGCATCTACCGTCATGTTTCCTTGCTCCAGGTGCAGGAATTGGGAGTATAGGGCATTCTGGACTGTCGCTGGAAAGTACTTGGCGTTGAAGTGCTCCAAGAATTGTTGCCAAGTTTGGTCTTTGCCGACGCTGTGCTCTATGGATTCCCACCAGTGATGGGCGTTGCCAAGAAGTTGGCCCCTTACAGCGGTCATCCATAGGTCGGGGGTGAGTTGCGATCCTTCTAGCAGCATTTCGGTATTGGAGATCCAGTCGAAGATCTCCTCAGGAGTTTCGTTGCCTTTGAAGTCTCTCGGGCTCATTTGGCGGAAGCCTCGAACTGTGCCCGCTGGTTGGACAGGTACGGGTGCCGGAGTAGTAGCTCTCTCCAAAGCCGTCATCAACGTCTATCGCAGAGCTTCAGTCTGCTGCCACTGAGACTGTCTCAGGGCCTCAGTCTGTTGCCACTGGTTCTGCAACATAGTATGGAGAAACTGCAATATTTGAGGTTGACCCTCAAGCTGTGGCATCAGGATAGGCAAGGCTAGAGGTGGAGGCAACGGTGTCTCCGCCTGCGGTGTTGTCTCCTCGCCAGAATTCTGGTGATTGGACAGGGTTCCTTGGACACTTGGCGAGGTGTTTGTGGCTTGGTCAGCCCTATTATTCGCAGGTTTCCCGGGTATGTCCATATTTCTGAAGAAAATAGAGTAATTAGAAAACACAAAGGAGATAATAATTGATAATCAAGCAAGATGCAATAATAAAAAAAATATTTTAAAGATGGTGTCAGTGTAGATGAGACCTAATATTCCTATCCTATTGCAGGCTTGCTGGGCATGTCATCATACCACTAGCAATGAAAATTGGACCTGCATGGGCCACCACTAAAATCGTGTCACGCCCCAGTCCCAAAATGTCAGGAACTAGGCCACGTGTCACTGGCCAGCTGACACGTCACTATGGGCTTATTCCACTTTGATGGACCCAAAGGGACGTGCTACGCTGTCCTAAAATACTACAAGTATAGAACAGGTAAAACTATCTCATCCACAACAACATGTCAGAAAAGCAAGTACTGAAATATATATAAAACTGAGTCTGATACAATACACAACTGGTGAGAATACAAGTCTACTACAAAAACTAATAATAGCGCAGAAAAATCAGATAGACTAAGCAGTGTCTATCTGATGAAAACATCTCCATCTCCAGGTGGCAGGCCTCTAGGGTCAAGCATACTCTGAGGGCGTCTCCTCGAGCTCCTCCTCAGTAGCACATCTGGCCTCCTGATCAGGGCCGTACACAGTGGGGTAGAAAGCCTCGTCTAGATCTGGCAGGGAACCAGGTCCTCAGTGGGACATAACAAGATACAGAAAATAACATGCCATGTATGTAATTACTGAATAAAGAAAATAAATACAGGGTGCTAACCATCTAAGTGTAATGCAAGTAAAGAATTTGTAGTACGCATGGGAATGTGTGGCTAGACATACGCTGACGTAATTCACCAATCGTGGTGACTGGCTAGTATATGTGTCGTATGCCCCCGGACTCACGGGTAGCTCTGCAATCGACCATCTCCGAGGAGCATGGTACGAAGGTATAAATCATATATGGAGGGGGTGTCTCATACGTCTACTAGTTATCTTTCCCATCCTAATGAAACTAAATGTCAAGTCGTACATTTTCTGAGTTATTCTATCCGTGATGCGGGTCACACGTACTGGTAGCTAATCAAATACGCAGCTCACATCTATATATGTAATGCAACCATGTTGCGTGTTCCCGTGATAGGGTCTAGGAGAATATCAGAATATTCTCACAGTGTTGGTGAGTCAGTAAGACTAAGTTATTTACACTAATTGTCAACGTATCCGTTGACTGTACCAGAGGCAGTCTCAGGTACTCTTGGTCTATGAATTTCAGAAGCAAGAAGCATATAACAATATTTGAGAATTTAAACATTAAACTTGGCAAGGTATACTTGCCTACTCCCTGATAGTGTTGATAACTTGATCTCACAGTCAGGTTTGAGGTTGCTGGTGGCAGGGGGTCATTGGCTGTGCTGTAGTTTGTTTCTGTTAAAATAGACAGGGTTCGTGAATATCATGATTGTAAATAATAAGTATACATTTATCTATACTTATATACATATATATAATATAGATATATATATAGTATGTATATAGATATAGTATATATAGCAGTATATATATAGTATTTAAAGAACAGACAAATGCAGGTAAATAGTAGCAGGGTATATCCACTGCTATATATAATAATATAATATAATATTATCAGGGTGTATCCTCTGATTTATAATAATATAATAATCAGGGTATATCCACTGATGTATATATATATATAGATAAATGAAAAGACAGTGCAGAAATTTAATATATAAATAAATGCTGTACTTATTCAATAATTATAATATAAATATTATCAGGGTCTATATGTGACCACTGTTTAAATAAAGTGCAATAATTGTAAATATGCATATATAAATAGGCTGTAATATCCAGCACAGTAATATATAATATTATTAAATAAAATGACATTGCAAGAATTTAAAATTATATATATAATATATATAAGCTGTATTATCCAGCAATATAGATAATATATATGTATAGATATATATATAAACATATATAATAGGTGCAGGAAATTAGGTGCAGAAAAATAAATAAAAGAAAAAAAATGCATAGTATACATATATACTATATGATAGTATTTATATAACATATACAAATATGTTATATATACATATATAACATATAGTATACATATTATATATATATAAATATATGTACACATATATATATATACTATAGATATATATATATATATAGAAATAAATGTATATATATATATCATAATATTATATAATATACATATACATATACATATATACATAATAATATATATAGTATATATTCATAGATATATATATATACATATATACAACTTACATATATAAATATATGTATAAAATATAGTTATATATATATAATATATATACAGTATAATATACTGTAAATAATAGTATATAACATATATATATAAATATACATATATACATATAAATATACATATATATATACCTATATATATACATATATATATACATATATATACATATACATATACATATACAAATATATATATATAATTACATATATATAGGGTTTAGGGTTATACCCTCTGACAAGTGGGCCCTAGGGGTTGTCGACGGCGGGTGGACGGCGGCGGAGCTGGCCGGAGGCGGCCGGAGAAGAGAGAACAGCAGTAGTAGCAGATAGCAGTAGCAGCAGCAGTAGTTCCCTGCGGGGGCTGCCGGCGGCGGAGGAGCGGCGGAGAGGGTGGTGCAGGCGGGGGAATCGAAGGAGGGGAGGGTGGCGGTCAGGTTGGTGGTGGTGGCGGCGGTCCACGACGCCGGTGGCGGAGGCTAGGGACGGCCGGAGGTGAGGGTGGTGGTGTAGTCGGAAGTTGGGCCGGGGCACTGTGGAGGTGAGGACGGCCGGAGGGGGTGTCGTGGGGAGGTGAGGTGGTGGTGGTAGGTAGGGGAGGTCGGGGCGAGTCAAGTGGGGGTGGGGGTGGCGGTGCACGGTGGCCGGAGGCGGCGCTGGGGGTGGATGGGAGTGGTGGTGGTGCTGTGGACAGTGAGGGAAGGGGGAGGTTACGGGGGCTGTGGCCGGTGGAGCAGGGCGGCGCTGGCGGTGGGGCTTGGCCGGAAGGGAGAGGGGGTCAGGGCGGAGGGTCGGGCAGGGTTTGGCAGGAGGCGGTGGTCGGAGGTGGCGGAGGGAAGGGGCTGTAGGGATTTGAAGAGAGGGGGTCGAGTTTTATAAGGGTTGTAGGCAATGGCAAAGTTGTAATTAAGTACAACTTTAGGGGTATTTAGGTCTTTTTGGTATTTTAGGATATTTTTACAGGATTTCTCTGGATTTTTATGGTGGGTCCCTCACACCTATGGTCTAGCCAATAGGATTAGGCCACCTAGCATGCAATTTTGCATATAAACCCCTAACTTTTCAATAATTGCATAAATACATAAATTTGGTATTTTGCGTAATTTTGTAATTTACCTGATTTTAAATACTGATTTTCCAAAATTCTGAATTATACAGAAATGAGGGAAATAGCTGGGGAAAATGTTTTGAACAGTGTGGGGTGAGTCTGGGCAGGGGCAGGGTCTGATTTCTTAGGTGATACGGGTCACCGTATTTATTATTTAATAAATACTGCGCATGGTGTTCACTAATTATTTTGAGGTTGTTAGGGTCATAATTTTTCTACGGTGTCAAAACGATAATTGTAATACAATTAGAGTAGAATATTATCGTATTTTTGTTTGGCAAAAACAGGTGCCTACTGGTCCTCAAATCCCTAGGGTACAGGAATGGGTAAAGAGCAGAATTTTAAATAGGTAATAAATACGTACGTCTGTAACGATATTTGTGCGACTAAAATGAAGCACCAAACAAGATTTCTGGAAGTTGCACAAAATACAGAAAAAGTAGTCTAACAAGTCTAGAGCAGGAATGTGAATTTTGTTTAGGGTTTAATAGCTAGTGGGATGCCCTAATTAATTGTGTAATAAACAGGTGCACAATCAATAGAATATATAAATAAATAAATTTTTTAAAAAGTTGCCATAATTCTAATTAGTCAAAACTAATCATAGATTACTGAAATCTGGTCGAGGGAGTTTACAAAATCCAAAATTTTCCAAATCCAAACCTGACTATCTATAGAATTAATGGAGGGGGTTTACAAGGGACAAGCCTGGATATCCTTTGTCTCAAACGAGTATTCTTGCCTGAGCAAAGCGGGTCGGGACATGCACTTTTGCCGTTTGAATCGGCAGTCCGCTTGAGCGGAACGGGGTGTTACATCCTATCCAACTCAGAAAAAGTCTCGTCCTCGAGACTTACTGAGGACAAGCAGTACGTTTCAATCAATTTTGATTTAACGATACAAGGCTGAGACAAACCTATACAAGTTGTTGTACTTGCACATTTGGATATTCACTTGCACAAGCATTCGAGATCAGCATATCGCGAGTGTAGATCGTACACATACTCGAAGTGCCCCTCTAATACATGCATTTTACCAACTCGGCGATAGCGAAGTCTTAGCACTCGAGTTTCATATTTTCTTAAGTCTTGGATCGTGCACAAGTTCAAGGCGTCCCTCAAACATATGCATTCAACCAAACTTAGAGACAGTGAAATAGGACAAGCTACTTGCGATAATCTCAAGGGTTCTCACTCAGGTTGGCACAAAGGCCACTCGCAGCACAATATAATACAAGCAATCATATCATTCAAAATATATTTTGAAAGTATTTAGACTTATTGTTGGAATATTCTGTTTGGGACAATGAGAGAGAGCGTACACATAACCCACGAACGAGCTTTCATAACTGAGATAATCGAAATAAAGTCCAAAGACGTAGAAGCCAGGCTCTGATACCAATATGTCATGCCCCGATCTCCCGCAAGCAAATCGGCCATTTCCGCTAGGCGAGAATCACCGCGCTAGCGCTCCCGCAGAACGATCATTTTGACCCATCCGGGTATGATGTCGCACGAGCGTGAGCCGCGCCCGTGCAAGGCCGTGGTTCATTGGCTGGCGATAAGAGTTCTAAGCCACAGAGTCGCACAGATTATCCGAGTGCAGCGGAGTCATAAACGTATAGCAATTTGGTAACAAGTTCACTGAGTCGACAATATAGCGGAAGCATTGAATAACACAAGTTAAAGTAAAGCAACTCTTTTATTGATATAAATAAGTGTTACAAGCGGCGTATAGCCAAGATTATAAGTCGCTCAAGCCTCTCTCTCTGAAACAGTAAAAGTGTGCCAAGTGGCTACAATTATGGAATGACTGTACAGGCGATGTTCAGGCAATGTTCATAATATTATGTCTTGTATATGTACTTCAGTTCCGGACGCAGCGCTCCAAGGCTTCAGAAGGAACTCCTGGCCTTAGAACACGCGAAGGAGGCATCCGCACCGAACGAGGTTCTTCCGCACCCTGCATACAACTGGTGGATTATCAGTACATTGAATGCACTGGTAGGGAAGCTACTCGCCCGCTCGACAAATCCAAACACGTAATATAAGTTTCGTGCACCAACTATTAAGTTGTCTTTCTAGTTGCCTTAGGATCAGTTTCATGCAAGATTTGAATAGCCTAGTTCGTGTGGCAGTGCGCTATACGACATGAGAGAAAATACGACGAGACTTACCAACTTACCATTTTACCTTTCCTGTCTAAGGCAAACATTGTTAATTTGAGCACATGCATGTATAAACATTCAGGAGCATTATCATATGCAAATACAAGTGTTTGGATGCGAGATTTATATCGTTTAGTTGCTCAGACTATTTGTTTCATGCGATACAATGTCTCGCACGTGGATAGCCGCTAAGCGAGGATGACTTGTTTATCTTTATTTTACAAGCAAGCATGCAAAGGCTAAACATACAAGGCGATCACTGGCGTATGCCATAATGGACGATATAGTCTTTGACGAGAATGGTATGCAACGAAAGTACAAGAGGCGCTGCAAGCCATTCCGCCAAGAATAAGAGACTAAATAATAGGTCTCGCCCGGACCGGATCGGTGCCAGTGCCCCAGCACTGTAACACCCCGATCCGTTCTAGCGGACTGCCGACTCAAACGGCAAAAGTGCAACTGTCCCGACCCGCTTTGCCTCAAATGAGAAGCAAAGAATATCCAGACTTGTCCCTACAGGAATCCGGCTTAGGCTTTCAGAGGCTCGCTTGACGTATCGCTCAACCGAGGTGAATCATCGCTAAGGTGGGTGGCTACGGTGAACTTGTCTTTGCTTAACCAGCACACTTAAAATCTGAAATATTACATGCTAGTCGCTAGGTGAATCACCCCATGTATGCTAATAAGAATCCAACGCACCTAGCTAAGGGAATAATCCCAACTTGTAATGCTTGTACTAGAACATGGAAATGAAATATTGATTATATTCAGACCCTCGCATGCCAAGTCCCTTACGGTTTTATCTCTCGGCTTACCTTCGGGTCAGAGCAAACGTGTCTGCTTATGTTCCTAGAAATGCATGCTTGCCTGCTTATGATTGTTTAAATTTATTGTATTGTGCATGCATTCTTGTTAGCCAGGAGACTATCAAATAGTCCTTCTGTGCAATTGAACCTGCAAGTATCCGGGACCATTGGGTCGCCAAGGCAATCCCCGAACCAGGGGCACACATCAGGGCAAATAAATACTGAACGAGAATCATGTTAACGAATCCACGAATCTCAGCTCTTGGAGCAAAAGCTCGTTCAGATCATGAATCATGGATTATCATATCAAGTTGTGGATTTGGAATGGCCCTGACCTGCATGTCGCGGACAACTTGGAAACAAGGTCATTCGGTTCCACAGGCAGTCACCGGGACACTGGGACCGTTCCGATCCGGATGGAACTGCACGATAGTCTCACGTACGGACAGGATGGACTGTAGCACTCACGAATCTTGGCTGCATGCCATCCTTGTTCAAGACTATAAATGGTCCTTTATGTCTATGCCAGCGACACATGTTCATATAGATAAGTCATCATCGCTTAGCGGCTATCCGAGTGCGAGTCATTGCATCGCATCAAGAAACAACAGAACACCTGAACGATCATGATATAACGACTCTCGTGTTTGCATATGCTATGCCTCCTGAATGTTTATACTTGTCCGTGCTTGAATTAAAAATGTTTGCCTTGGACAGGGAAGGACAAATGGTAAGTTGGTAAGTCTCGCCGTGTTTCCTCTTATGTCGTACGACGTACTGCCACACGAGTTAGGCTATTCAATATTTGCATAAAACTGATCCTAAGGCAACTAGAAAGACAACATAATAGTTGGTGCACGGAACCTGTATTACGTGTTTGGATTTGTCGAACGGGCGAGTAGCTTTCCCATCAGTGCATTCAATGTACTGATAATCCACCAGTTTGTATGCAGGGTGCGGAAGAAACCTCGTTCGGTAAGGATGCCTCCTTCGTGCGTGCTAAGGCCACGAGATCACTCTGAAGCCTTGGGGTGCTGCGTCCGAAACTGAAGCACATATACAAGACATAATGTTGTGAACATCGCCTGTACAATCATTCCACAAATGTAGCCACTTGGCACGCTTTACTGTTTTAGAGAGAGAGGCTAGAGCGACTTGTAATCTCGGCTATGCGCCGCCTGTAACACCTGTTTATATCAATAAAAGAGTTGCTTTACTTCAACTTGTGTTTTAATGCTTCCGCTATATTGTCGACTCAGTGAACCTGTTACCGATCGCCTATGCGTTCATGACTCCGCTGCACTCGGACAATCTGTGCGACTCTGTAGCTTAAAACTCTTACCGCCAGCCAATGAACCTCGGCCTTGCACGGGCGTGGCTCACGCTCGTACGGCATCACGCCCGGATGGGTCAAAGCGATCGTTCTGCGGGAGCGCTGGCGCGGTGATTCTCGCCTAGCGGGAACGGTCGATTTGCCTGCGGGAGATCGGGGCGTGACATGTTGGTATCAGAGCCTGGCTTCTATGCCTTTGGATTTTATTTCGAATATCTCAGTTTCGAAAGCTCGTTCGTGGGTTATGTGCACGCTCTCTCTCAACGCCTCGATGGGATATTCCAACAATAAGTCTAAATACTTTCAAAATACGTTTTGAATGATATGATTGCTTGTATGATATCGTGCTGCGAGTGGCCTTTGTGCCAACCTATGCGAACCCTTGAGAGTATCGTAGTAGCTTGTCCGATTTTACTAAATCTAAGTTTGGTTGAATGCATCTATTCGAGGGACGCCTTGAACTTGTGCACCATCCAAGACTTAAGAAAAGGTGAAACTCGAGTGCTAAGACTTTGCTATCACTAAGCTGGTTGACGTGCTCACGCTAGAAGTGCACTTCGAAAGTGCGCACGATCCAGACTAAGCGATATGCCGATCTCGATGCTTGTGCAAGTGAATATCCAAATAAACAAGTACAATAACTTGTGTAGGTTTGCCTCAGCCTTGTATCGTTAAATCAAAATTGATTGAAACGTACTGCTTGTCCTTAGTAAGTCTCGAGGACGAGACTTTTTCTAAGTTGGGTAGGATGTAACACCCCGATCCGTTCTAGCGGACTGCCGACTCAAACGGCAAAAGTGCAACTGTCCCGACCCGCTTTGCCTCAAACGAGAAGCAAAGGATATCCAGACTTGGATTTTTCTTGGCCTTCTACAAGGTTTACCTTAGCTTTAGATTCAGTCTTAGGCTTAGATCTTAATCTAATTTGTTCTTCGATTCTAATTTTCTTTAGGACTTGATTGTAGGTAAGATCTCCTTGTGTATGGATAAGTTCCTTAGTAATATCAGACCAAGAGGGAGGTAACTTGTCTATTAGGCATGCTATTTTATGCTCATTGGAGAAAGATGTGCCTTTGGCTTGAATATGCCTAAGGTATTCTTGGAATTCATGGAGTTGGTCATTCATTGGCTTGTTATCTACCATGAAATACCTATTAAAGGTTGAAGAATTAAACCTTTCTATTCCGGCATCATCACAGCCATATTCATTTTCCAAGGCTTTCCAAAGTTCTTTAGCGCTCTTGTATTTAAAAAATATATCATACAAGGATTCAGATAATGAGCTTAGAATTCTATGAAAGCAGTGGAAGTCTATCTCTTTAGGGTTTTTGGTTTCGAGGAGGTGGGCACTCCTTTGTCAGACTCAGTTTTATCAGAATCATTTGTGATGGATGTGGACCCATCAATAGCTGAAATAAGTCCTAAGATCGTGAGCCAAAATTTCATTTGGCTCTGCCATCTTTTAAAGTATGAGCCATCAAACTTAACAGGTTTGCAGTAGAGGATTCCTCCTTACCAGTCATGTTTGCAGTCTAAAAAATATAAATTTATTTAATAACAATGTCTAAGATAATAGTTTAGGTGGTCTTTGCTAATCAATCTTAAAATCTTTAGTTTTTCAAGTGTTGATCAACTCAGGTTAGCTGTAGGGGCCGGTTTCCAGCTAGCGGCGGTTCGAACACTCTTACGTACCGTGTCGCTTAGGGCTATTTACACCCGGTTGACAGAAGAACCCTTTCGGCTTGTGCCCGAGTTTGCCTCTACTTTGAAACTTTAGATTTGAAGATTTTATTTGCAATTTCCTTTTTACTAAACTATTTTCTTTTGGTCCTAGATTGCTTTCAAAATACTAAGTGATTATTTATGTTACAATTGAAAGGAATTTTGTGATCAAAATATTACAATTGACAAAATTATCAAATGTGCTAACAATTTTTAAATCACTTTAAGCAAATTTATAATTTGACAGTATAGTAAGCAACTTGATAAGTAAATAAATAAATCAATTGAGGAAATGAAGCAAATTGCTAACAACTATTTTGAGTTAACGATTCTGGTCAAATAGCAAATATTAAATATGGTTATTTGCTATGGTAAATATTAAGCAAGTTGAATTTTCTAGAATAAAAATTAAACTACTGCAACTTAATAATATTGGCTACAGTAAGAATAATTTTTCTACAAGTTAAAGCTTGCTGTAGTCAGAAATTTTCAAATTTTCAATTGATAAATTATCAACTATGCTACAGTAACTATCAACTTTTAATTTATTAATCAACTTAGTTCCAGAAAATTTTATGTTACTATGACAATAATATGTTGCTACAATATTATGAATTAAGCAATGCCCAAACAAAAATTTTTGGTTATGTAGCAAGAATAGGTAACAAATATTAACCTAACTGATGAGAAATATATATATAATAAACGGTTAATTTTTATTTTTCTTTAGCAGAGAATAAATAATGGTATATTAACAATATTTCTGAAACTTTCTAGCAAGATTTAGATGAATAATTCTAACATACGAATCAACTCTTAGATTGTTAAAAAAATTGTCGTTTTCTTATTGAAAACTTTGTGAATCAAAAGAAAATGAAAAAATAAATTAGATTGATGTTACCGGCCTCTGGAAAAATTGTGCACGAAGCACTGCCCTAAGAGTTGATTCGGGATCTATATGCAGACGTTTCCCGAAGCTCCTAGTGGTAAAATCCCAGCACTACCGGTATCTCGTCGCCGCACAAGACTCGGAGAGAATGACCAGGACTTAGCGCTGCCCAGAGCTTGGAGACGAGTGAAACGACGAAGAATGGACTGAATAATATGTTGGCAGCAAGTTTTTTTGGAGAAAAATATTTCTGATTTCGTTTCAAAGAAAAAAACCATTCATATATAAGAATCCATCCAATATGTAACGGTCTGAATTAATTTGCTATTAATTCAGCCGTTACACAGACACATGGAGAATGAATCTGGACACTTAATGTATTAACGGTTCAAAATTAAATAGTAACGGACAAATTTATTTTCTAACGTTCAGAATATTAAACGAAAAAAATTGAAGAGGAGCAAAAAGAATTTTAGGGTCTCAGCCCGAACCCGAAGAGAAAATCAAATCGGCATTCGGCATCCGCAGATGTGGGCACGTACCCGCACCCGTTACGCGCATCGAACCGAGCCGAGCCGGGCCGGGCGGCGGCGGCGGCGCGCGCGTGTGGCCCAAAGGTCCAACCCCCACAAGCATTCAAGCAAGTAAATGAGACAAACTAATATATACACACATAGAGCAAACACCCCAACCGATGTGGGACTAAAAGTGAAGTTGGTTTTTTGAGCAATGGTTCTAACAGGATATATATATATATATATATATATATATATATATATATATATATATATATATATATATATATATATACTAGTATATACGCACGTGCGTTGCACGTATTTCATATTACTTGAAAAAAATAATAGTTTATTAAAAGAGCAAACGATAATTTCTTAATTTTATTATAGGTTGAAATATAATAGGCAGGAGCATAAAAGTTGGAAGAAATTAAATGACGGGAATAGGAAAGATTTCTCTTATCTCTTAGGTTTATGTACCTACTTTGCATGCATGCTTTATTAACTTTTGTTTTATTCTCCAAACTACCTACTTTGCATGCATGCATATCTTTGTTTTATTAACTATCATTCCCCAAGTTGCCTCATGCATGCATACATGCATTTAATACGTATTTAATTACTGTTTTTAATTACTTAGATATCCTTATTAACGTTAATACATATTGAAATGTAATGAAGGGTATTTTTGGAACGAAAAACTTTCACGGTGAAGCCTAGTTTTGACATTATATAGTAGAATAGATATATATATATATATATATATATATATATATATATATATATATATATATATATATAATTTCTTTCTAAATCAATTAAATTTTATAAATGGATAATAACAAATTATCTATTATAATATTACAAAAAATTTACATTAATAATACCAAAACAAAAATATTTATTAAAAATTTTAAATCTAAAAATTTAAATAATACCAAAAAATATCAAATAAATAGTATTATGGAATATTTTAGCAAATGTCCCTACAAAAAATGTCAAAAGTAGTATATACCCTATTAAAAAAAAACTAGCAAATCCTCCAAAAATAAAAAAAATCGGTTAAAAGAGTTCGGACATATCTTAAAATTGTATCTATATATATTTCTATAGATAAAATTTCACTTTTATAGATTTATATAGATATATATACAATTATCTATATATATATTTAGAATTTCACTAATTATGTAGATATATATAGATATTTTTTGTTAGATAATTGTATATAGATATTTGTATATATTTAGAATCAATATTATCTGTATACAATTATCTAATATTATCTGTTAAACAAAAAAAGTAAAATTATCTGTTATCTAATATATATTATCTATATATATTAAATAATTGTATATTAGTTAAAATTATCTAATCTATATTATCTGTTAAACAAAAAATATCTAATAATTATCTAACATATTTTTTGTTAGATAATTATGTAGATATATACAAATATCTAACAAAAACATATGTTAACAAATATATATATATATATATATATATATATAAGTAAATATGTTAAAAAATTTGGAAGATTTTTTAGAATATTACTTTTATATATATATATATAGAGAGAGAGAGAGAGAGAGAATAAGGGAGGTGAGGTGGCACCTCACTCTCAAAACAAGGGTGACGGTGACGTGGCACAATCCCAACCACACATTTCATAATTGGCAATTTGCACTTAACACCGCCACCCTTGTTTTTAGAGTGAGGTGCCATCTCACCTCCCTTTATTATATATATAGATATATATTATATATATATATATATATATATATATATCCAACTTACACCGCCAACTGAGTTGACCGTCCCAACTTTCATCCGCCAACTGAGTTGGCGGGCACTTTGTTTTCCCCAACAACTCGCCAATTCAGTTGGCGAGTTCTCCCCTTCCCTATAATTTTAACAAATTACTCCCCTTTCTTACAATTATACATAAATATATTATTTTATTTAAAAAAAAATCGTTATTATATTTGTGGAGAAGAGGATTGGTCCCATGATAAGGGAGTCTCCTGATTTGAAAGATTCCTAAAGAGAGCAAGTAACATGGCCTACCTTTATATATATATATATATATTTATTTATATAAATTATAAACAAAATAAAAGATTCCATTCTCATCCCAGGAATCTATCTCCCTTTGTACAAAGTACAAGTTTATACTAAATTAACTTATAACTAAAATTGTTCTGACGCTAGCTGTTGCGTTTATATATATATATATATATATATATATATATATATAACCTTAAAAAATAAGCAATTTTGAATCTAAGTCGTCCTCTTTGACTGGATGCAAAGAACAAGTCCTATTGTCCGGGCAGCAAGCAGAGGCCATCCATGCACTTTAGAACACGAGAAATTATTGTATGAGTCAAGTGCATCGTGTACACTTCAATGCCATTCGTTGGATAGCATTAAGTACTTTATGTAATTCGATGGTTGGCATCGAAGGTGTGCGGTGAGTTAGTTCACCGAATAATTTCTCCTAAAACACCAAGCAGGAATTAGTGACATCATAGCCCATCTTCTCCAGGTTCGGCACCACCGCGGACTTTATCATCGGAGGCGGTCCGCAGACCAGAGCGAGCGTGTCGTCGCTTCCGCCCATCGGAATGTGGTCCCTGAGAATGCTCTCCGTCACGTACCCTTCACTGTACTTCCACTCCTCCTTCCTCTTGGCATTGCTCAGCACGTACCACACCTTGAATTGCTCCGGGCGCTCCTCGGCCCACCGGTCCAGCTCCTCCCTCAGCAGTATGTCGTCCTCGGTCCGGTTCGCGTACAGGAGGTGCATCTCCGTCCGGTCCTCCGCTCGGTCCCTGAGCACCGCCTGGATCACCTGGTACAGCGGGGTGATCCCCGTGCCGCCCGCAATCATCGCGAGCCGCCTCGCGAACCTCACCTTTCCTTCGACTAGGAAGTTGCCGCGGCCGGTGTACTCTATGTGGCCCAACGGCCCCTTCACGTCCACCGACGACCCGATGGGGAGGGACTCCAGGTGCTGGGACATTAGCCCCCCTTCGGGGAACTTCGGGTTCTCGTCTTTGAAGTAAATCTTCACCAGGAGCTCCAAGTGTCCGACCGTGTCGGCCATGCTCGTCGGGGTGTACGCGCGCATGCACAGCTTGTTGCCGATGGTGGCGCGGAGGAAGACGTGCTTCCCTACTGGCAGACCGAGGACCTGGTCGGCCGAGGGGAGAGCGAAGCGGAACAGGCGCACGTCGCGCGACACGGTGGTCTTGGAGACCAGCTTGCAGTGTATCTTCTCCCGGGGGTTGGCCAGAGCTGGCGGCGGAGCTTGCACTGCTGCTTCGCTGATGCTGGTCAGGCTCGCGGCGCCGTGGACGGAGGCGTCGGAGGTGTAGCCGGTCGTTATGAGTTCGCCGATGCGGTAGGTCTCGAGCATGGACTTGGCCTTCTCGGAGTGGATCGCGTCGAACTCTTCCGTGGCGTCGGTGCCGGCGTTGATGAGGATGCTGTCCGCGCCCCCCGGGTGGTCCTTGAGGAACGCGGTGCAGTCGTAGACGTTGCCGTGGACGATGATCCAGGGGGAGTCGCGCGACGAGTGCTTGCGGACGTCCGAGATGGTGAAGTGTTTGGTGGAGGTGTTCATGAAGGGGGTGGACAGGCTCTTCTTCAGCTGAGTCTTGTCGTCCGAGGTCTCGCGGTGCTTCTGGCGCGCCATCCACCCGCCCGACTGGTTCCCCGGCTGCGTCGGGTGCTCGAACAGCAGGCCGATCTCGCCCTTGTGCGGCCGGCACATGTTGATCTTCACCCGGAACCAGCAGTGGTTCATCATGCCCTGCATTTTCACATCATTCATGTGTCAGACACGATACCGACTTGATGGTATAGATATGAGGCGAAGCATGTCCTAGTATATTTTGGAGTTTCTTATGTGCAACAAAAGACGCAACCAACGTCAATTTTGGGCAAAACTTACGCACCATGACATTCCAGTTCAATTTCTCCGGCTGGGTGTTGTGCGACTCATCCCACGCCCGAACCGCAATCTCTTTGGTTCCCAAGAGATCGAGAACCTCGACCTCCAAGGACCAGAAGCACCAGCACCAGTACTTGCCATACTTGCTAGGCCTCTCCGGGTGGTCGAGGCTGCACACTCGCCACGTCTCGCCCCCGTCCACCGTGATCTCCACCCTCGTCACCTTCCTTCCGCCGCCTGCAGATCGGACATGTAGTTTCGCTATAAATTATACGTATACTATGCAAGTTATGCCGATTGGCACCGTCCAATTCTATCTTGAAATGTCCGTGTCGTGTCGTATCCAACACGTACCAGAGTAAGCGTATCCCTTCATGGTGTAGGACCTCTGCGTCGTGACCGAGTTGATCGGAAGCATCTCGTCGTGGGCCGGCGTCGTGATCACCGAGTTTACGTTGAGCTCATTGATGATATGTTCAGGCTTGTACCACCAAGCTTAATTAAGATTAAAACAAAAGAACCATTAGTATTATAATTAGTTGGTCAATTCTGAGCAATGATAGATTTGATTAAGCACAGCTAGCTAGCCGTAAGCCTTAATTATTAAATTAGTCAGATAGTACCTTCGGCATCAGCAAGCTCAGCATCGACATGTCCAGGAAGAACTCTGTTGTCCTTGAGATGGTAGTAGTTATGGGACTCCGTCGGCGTGACGATGATCCTCCTGAGCCACTTGACCATGCGGCCGCCGATGAAGCCCGGTATGATGACCCGCACCGGGAACCCGTGGTCCGGCGCGAGCGGCTCCCCGTTCTGCATGTAGGCCAGCATTATGTCCCTGGTCGGGTCCATCGCGACGGCCCGCAGGAGGCTGGTGCCGTACTTGGAGCCGCCACCCCCGGGGAGGTCCTCGGCTCCCTCGAAGCAGACGTTGAGCGCGCCGCGCCGAGCGCTGGCGATGCCGCAGGCGAGCAGCACGTCGCGGAGCCTGGCGCCGCGCCAGACGGAGGTGGATACGGCGGCGGGGCCCCAGTTGAAGCCGGAGGTCTTGCGGACCATGTTCTGCTCCTTGCGGCGGTTTCCGGCGCAGACGAGGGTGACGGGGATCTCGATGGGGGGGAATTCGGCGACGAGGTCGTCCATGGAGATGTTGCGGGGGCGGGAGACGAGGCCGGAGACTTGGATGGACCAGTGGGGCCATTGGGCCCTGGGGACGGGGCCGTGGTTGCGGACGTAGTGGAGAGGGGTCGGGGTGAGGAAGCCGTGGTGCATGAGGCGGGAGAGAGGGGCTTCGGAGTTGAAGGGGTGCTTGCCGGTGAGGCGGAGGAGGGAGGGGTTGCGCTCGATCCAGGCGTCGGCGGTGCCTTGGTCGCGGGGGTCGTTGATCGAGGGCTCGACTTCTAGGGAGATGGTCGTGAGCCAGTCGATACGTTCTTCTTCTTCTTCTTCTTCCTCTTCTTCTTCTTTGTCTTTCTTTTCAGCGAGAGAAGGGTTACTGCTGGGGATGGATACGAGGGGAGGGAAGCTGCAGCCACGGACCGGCGAGTCCGGGTTGCCGAACTGCCGGTTGGCGACGTAGGCAGCCATGGGAGGAGGAGGAGGAGTGATGGCTCAACTCAAATGAAAGGAGGAGAGGAGGAGGAGAAGAAGAGAGTCTATTGGAGGATGGTGGGAGAAATGATTGGAGTATGTATGGCCACTTATATAGCGAGAGATATTGGAGGGAGAGTGTGCTTTGTGCAAAACAAAATAAAACAAAACAAAAAATAGGGATGTGGGACAAAATATAATCGTCAGACTCAGCCTGGTACTGTTCTTGAGGATGGTCCGTTGTTTCACTCACCAGCATCAGGACTCATCGATAAATTATTCAGTGGGCAGCGGTGAACTCTTGATAACAACATAATACATCATTAAATTAATTAAAGAAAGAAATAAATAAATAACAGAATGTCATCTTGCTATTAGAGGAAAACAAAATTCGATTACTGTCATGTAGATGATTTGATTTATGGGATTCATAATCGTAAAAAGAAAAAAAGAAAATTGTTTGAATTTTTTTATTTTAATTTAATTCTTAATAACTCTTTCCACGCACCAAAAGTTGCACAAGATATTGGACAGCAAGGAAGGGTATGGTCGGGATTTGCAGTCAGGGACAAGGTACTAATGAGAAGTCGATCTTATCTTGAAATTTAATTTCTTGTTTTTTGATGAAAGATGGATCCAATAGAATGACGTGTGTAGTTTGGTGCCGGTCAAGAGAGCCAGATTCAGATCTTTTGGGCGTCAACCAAGTATTTCGTAAGATAATTGTTAAAATGGAAATGTTTGAAAAAGGAATCACAAAGTAAAAAACATAATTTGTCCGTCCCGGGATGCCCGCCGGCAACCATTGTCTCCCCTACTAGCTCGGACCCAGCCAGATGGAGGGAGCCAATGGCTGGCCAACATGTGGCTGCTGGTCGGCAGGGACATTCCCTGGACGGACAACTTAGCAATTCTTATCACCAAAATACAATTATGCTATTTTTCTTCCAAAAATTTAGGTGATGTCATATCACATTATGTGACATCTAACATGACAGCTGACATAGCATCTGACATGACAAATTTTAATCCAAAAAACTAATCATCCAATTTTTTTTAATGTTCATGTTAATATTAATATTAATTTTAAACTTTAATGTTAAATATTAATATTACTTTTAATGTTAATGTTAATATTAACATTAATTTTAAATTTAAATTTTGTTATGTCAACGGTTATGTTATACGTCACATAATAGAAGATGACATCATCCAAATTTTTTGGAAGACGAATATCATTTTTGATGATATTTTATTCACCTTTGCAAGGAACGTTTGGTAAACGAAATACTATATGTATACAGAAAATTTATATTCCCAAAAATTAATTTTTCTAAAAGGTTATATATATATATATATATATATATATATATATATAAAATATAATATAATATAATAAAATATTTTTGTTTGAAGATTAAATATTTTTAATAATTGTTATTATTTATTTGTGACTTTCTATAGCGTAGGTTGTTAAAGTGATATGTTAGCATCTAAGAGAACAGAGTGCTGGAGTAGCTACTTAAATATGAGGAAAATTTATATTCCCAAAAATTAAAAATTTTTTTTAAATTAAGGAAAAAACAGAAAATATGAGGAAAAAAAGCAAAACAGGAAAATTCTCTTCTTTTTTTATTCCTTTGGAATTATGTTGTGTCTTATAATAGAACAGAGTGCTGGAGTAGCTACTTAAATAGGGGAGCAATCTCCTAAAAGTGGTAACCATCCAATAAAGACGTGGACGGAAGACCAAAGAGTAACTTTTTATTAAATGAGACGGTTAACAACAATAACTGTCTATATAGGAAAGTTAAGAAGATGAATAGCTAGTTCCAGCTGCAACAAAATTACGGTTAAAATAGAGCAATAGTTCTATGGTGCTACTTAAGTAGCCCCGCGAAACCACAACATAAGAGTCGTGCGGAAGAGTGGTACATGAAGACCCGTGGAACCCGCACCACAGGAATCTCACGGAACTCTGTGTCTTTGAATGTTGGAGATTGTGAAATCCTAATCCTTAGTCACGTACCGAATTGGATATGAGAGTTCAATTAGTTTATAGTTAGAATTCTTGGATCTTATATGTAAATTCGGATCAACCAAATTGAAAGTTGGACAAGTGATATATATACATGTACGATATAATCTATGCACAGAGACGTGACAAACACAAAATAAAGCAATGGGAACTACCTCAAGTCCAATAACATATTGCAGGTTGATTTTTTAGTTGTGGTTTGAATAAAACTGGTTGATGATTGAGTAAAGTATAGGGTCTAAACTTCGATTCTTGAGTTGTGGTTTATTTTTATTTTTTTGTACTTTAATATATACAAGTATGATGTAATCTATGCACAGAGACGTGACAAACACAATATAAAGTAATTGGGAACTATCTCAAGCCCAATAACATATTGCTGGTTGATTTTTTAGTTGTGGTTTGAATAGAGCTGGTTGATGATTGAAGAAAGTGTAGGGTCTAAACTTCGATTTTTGAGTTGTGGTTTATTTTTATTTTTTTTGTACTTTAATATATACATGTACGATGTAATCTATGCACAGAGACGTGACAAACACAAAATAAAGCAATTGGGAACTACCTCAAGCCCAATAACATATTGCAGGTTAATTTTTTAGTTGTGGTTTGAATAGAGCTGGTTGATGATTGAGGAAAGTGTAGGGTCTAAACTTCGATTTTTGAGTTGCGGTTTAGTCTTTTTTACTTTAACATTATTATCATTTTTCGGGAAGAGATGATCAAATATCAATACACTTTCTTTCTAAGTCGATTATATGCAAAGGAGCCGACTTGTTTTCAATTCTCATACAAATCAATATACAAAATCCCTCATATATTGCTCAATATCCTTTACTCATAAATTTTGGCAATAAATACATAGATTTTGATTGTTACGCACTTATATATCAAATTTAGTGGATTTCTTTGTGTTTGTTTTTTATTGAACAATACATGTCATGATTTTGATGATCTACTTATTAATTACTTAGAAAAATGATAGAACATTGTTTGTTGAGGTTTGTTTTGTATTTATTTTATTGTACGATACTTGCCATTATTTTGATTATTTAGTTATTTAATTTATTAGGGAAATGATAGAACATTGTTAATTGTTCTGTTAATGAATGATAATATAAATTTCAGCATTTTTTTATGATTCTTTTGGGTTGGATTTTGATTTTTTTATAAATTTTTTATTTGAATTTTTTGCATAAAATATTGTTATATTTGTGTTGCAACTTTTTGTGTGGATTTTGGAAATATGTGTATATATTCTGTCTTCGAACGTATCTTCTCCGGTTTGGAACTCTCAGCAAATTCCATGTCCATTTCCAACACATAAAACCCAGGCCCTCTCCTTGCCTCATTTCCTATACTGATTTGTTTCTCTTTAATTTACAATAAATCTACTCCTTCTGGTGCTAAGAATGAGGAACTATACTATATAATGTCCGTAGACATATTCAACAATCAACATAGATGATTATATTACATATTTGAAAATGTTTGTACACCTATATCATATTCAGATAACTGTGTTCGTGCAATACAAGTAAGAATAAAAAGTATAATCACCATCTAGATATTCGACACACACACATATTATATTATATTATATATATATATATATATTTCGGATGTGGGAAGGGTTATTATACACCTTGTCCATGCATGTCATGCATAAAGACTGTTGATTTTTCTAAATCTCTCTATATATAAGGGAGAAGTAGGAAAAAAAAAATAGAGGACAACCCAATTTTGTAGAGAGTAATTAATAATTTTATGGAAAAATCAGTACATTTTTTTCTTCCTGTTTTTGCATCGTACCTAAGATATTATGTTTTTTTTGTGTGGTAGTTATGACAAAGAGAATTAAGATAATAATAAATTTTCATGAATGAACTCTTACATCCCTATTTGTATGGATGTATTGGACAAAACGAGATATCGATTAGCAAATTTTGAGAGAAGGAAAACTGAAATAATGCCTCAACTCTAAATATCTTCATAGAGCAAGTTATCTAAGGAAAAACCAACCTACTTTCATAAGATCTCTCTTCTTATTTATAATTAACTCAATATTTATATTGTTGTTATTCATATATTTATGAGCAGAGGAGCATAAGAATATTAGTTACATGCATGAGAACAGTTCGTCCTTTCTTTTAAAAGACGGTTAAAACTTGCCAAGTAGACTTTGTAATAAAAATTATAAATTTGGTCCGTGATATTTTAATTAGGGACATATAAGAGAAAGAGACGGTATGGGACAGCCAATGTAGTTGGAATTAAGTGAAGTATTTGACTAGCTAATTATAATATGAAGGAAGCTTGCAAACAAGTTGGAATAGTACGTAACCCATAGAATTAGTAGAATATATTCCTGGTTTGGTTTGAGCAAAATAAATTAAAATTTAGCTAGCTAGCTAGCTAGCTAGCACGGGGCGAACCGCAGGAGCGAGAGATCATGTAGCCGATCGATCTCTCTCATGCTGAAAGGGTAAATTAAATGAGCCCAAGATCAGCCTCAAGGGTCAGTCACCTCCCTATCACGACTGCTGTGATCTCGATACAACACACTACAAAGTCTTTGTTAGAAATCAAATCTGCTGAAGGGGGAGAGTTCGGTTCGGACTCGGTCTTTGATCAAGTTTAGGCCGAACTCGGTAGAGTATTCCAGAACATTTGAAACAAACTCGGTCCGAATTCGATGTCGGCGGCGGCTGCTCGGATTTTGGAATTTTTATATTATATTTTGGACAGTTTGATGCTAGTGGACGGCTGGATCTTATGTTTGGCTATTTTTAGGATTTTCTAATCCTAAATTAGGTTTCTCATCCTATAAATAGTGAGGAGGGTGGAGGCACAAAGAAGTAGTACAAGTTGAAGATTCGGGATGCTAGTCCACAGAAAATTTAAAAGAAAGTTCGTACTTTACTCTTAGGACTTCGCCATCCAAGACAGAAGGAAGAAGGAGATCTAATCGATGAGTCGTCAACTTCGGTTAGGGAGATTGCTACGGGTTGGTGAGTGATATCAATTGTAATATTATGTTTTTCTTCTTGAGTGTGGTGAGGGGGTTGAACCTATTAGGACAAAGAGTTTCAACGTTAGTTTTTGCACTCTTGTAATTTCATCTGAGTTATAAAGGTTGGAATTTGTCCAGGTGACGTAGTCACCGCCATATACTTGTCTTCATTTGTGCTTGGTGTTCGTAGATTGATTGGTCATCTCAAGTGGGTTGGCAAACGCTTCTTCCAATGCATGACCAATACGTGTTATCAGAGCGCACGTGTTCCCAACACGTGGTATCAGAGCCAGGTTCTTCTCGAGAGGGAAGGTGCAACTTTGTCTACGGAGCAAATTAACACTCATATGATCACCCGCACAGGAAAAAATTGGGCGATTTGGTAGCCAAGGATGGAGGATCTACTCTGGTGCAAGGACTTGCATGGTCCGTTGGAGGACGACAGCGCAAAGCCGACGGACAAAGGTGCAAATGACTTAAAACAACTGGATCGGAAGGCTGTTGGATTCATCCGCCAATGGCTGGACGACTCGGTGTTTCACCACGTGTCCATGAAGAATTCTGCAAAAGCATTGTGGGAGAAGCTGCATTCGTTGTACGAAAGAAAGACGGCTGGCAACAAGGCGTTTCTGATTCGCTAACTCGTCAACTCGAAGTACACGGAGGGTGCACCGTGTAACACCCCGTTCCGCTCAAGCGGACTGCCGACTCAATCGGCAATAGTGCAACTGTCCCGACCCGCTTTGCCTCGATCAAGAAGCAAAGGATATCCAGACTTGTCCCTACAGGAATCCGGCTTGGACTTTCAGAGGCTCGCTCAGACGTATCGCTCTACCGAGGCGAATCATCGCTAAGGTGGGTGGCTACGGTGAACTTGTCTTTGCTTAGCCAGCACACATAAAACCTGGAATCATATATGCTAGTCGCTAAGTGAATCACCCCCCGCATGCTAATAAATCCAACGCACCTGGCTAAGGGAATAATCCCAACCTGTATTGCTATGCTAGAACATGGAAATGAAATACTGCTTATATTCAGACCCTCGCATGCTAAGTCCCTTAACGGTTTCATCTCTCGGACTACCTTCGGGCCCGAGCAAACGTGCTGATTATGTTCCTTAGAACGCATGCTTGTCTGCTTGATTGTTACCGTATTTTCATCCAAACCCCAGGAGACTACTACGTAGTCGTTCCGTGCCTGAATGTTCCTGCGAGTATCCGGGACCGTTAGGTCACCAGGCAGCCCCGAACCAGGGGAATGTATCAAGACAAGTTAATCACTGTACAGAATCATGATTCAAGCACCTCCTGTAATCGTGCACTATTGTACTACTGTTATACTGTTCTACTGTACCACTGTACTACTGTACCACTGTACTCCTGTTCTACAGTACTCGAGTATCTAGTGAAGGGGAAACTGACCCTGACCCTGACCTGCATGTCGCGGACAACTCGGAAACGAGGCATAGTTCCACGGACGGTCTCCGGGGCACTGGGGCCGCTCTGATCCGGATGAAACTCCACTGTTTCAGCCAACTGTACTGGACGAGATAGTGTGCAGCACCTACCGTTCTTTCGCTGTATACCATCCGCCCCATGGCTGAACTTACTGTATAGTCTACTGTACTAAACGAGATGGCTTGTAGCACCCACTGTACTTTCGTTGCAAACTACTCTCGTTTAAGACTAGTGTCCATAATGGCTTTGCCAGCGACCGTGTTCATATAGATAAGTCATCCTCGCTTAGCGGCTATCCGCGTGCGAGTCACTGCATCGCAACAACTGAACACCTGAACGATCATGTTTAAACGACCCTTCGTGTATGCATATGCTTGCCTCTTGAATGTTTATACATGCCTCTGCTCGAATTAACAATGTTGCCTTAATGTTGCCTTGGACAGGGAAGAGATGGTAAGTTGGTAAGTCTCGCCGTGTTTCCTCTCATGTTGCACGGTGCACTGCCCGACACGTTAAGCTGTTCAATGTTTGCATGAACTGATCCTAAGGTAACTAGAAAGACAACTTAATAGTTGTGCACGGAACCTGTATTACGTGTTTGGATTTGTCGAGCGGGCGAGTAGCTTTCCCACCAGTGCATTCAATGTACTGATTGTAGCGCCCCGTTCTCCCGATGCGGAGAGCGCGGCTAAGAAACACAAGACGGTATCGTTCGATCGGGATAGATTGAATTAAGAACTCGTCCTCGTTATGGATTTGTTTCTTCGGAATCGATTCCCATATTCAGTGGACTGTGCCCCAAGGATCGTCTTAGCGGCAGAGTCAGGAGGGACCTCTCCGCTGCTATCTTTTATTGCCTCGGTTTTCGATGTCGCTTGTTGCTTTCGTGCTTTGAGTTGGTTTTGGGATTTGCTTGTTTTCCTTGAACGGTTTCGATGGTTTTCATTGTTTTCGTTCATTGACTTGCACTTCTATTCCGAGAATGGAAAGAGAGGAAGAAGTATTAATCGAGCTGTTCGTGTGCAGGTGAACGAGCAGTAGGCGGCTTGCGAGCGGAGTCGTGAAGCGCCTCTTTCCTTCTTCTTCTTTCCAAAATCTAAGTGAGTGGCTACCAACCCGATTAGCTAGCTCTGCTTCCAGCTTCACTCCTTTGCCCCGATCAAACGATACCAAGTAAAATAAAAGAAACCAAGATAAAAGATAATAGACTTGGTTAATACTGCTTGTCAATCAAACTGTGAACGGTTACTTACTTGCATGCGTGTTCGCTCGGAAATATTATCATATGCATAATACAAGTTAGAATGTATGCTCTTCTTTAAATTATGCTATGAACATAACTCATCCTGAATGCAATAATCTGATAAGGAGACTATGCCAAAGTAGCTCTCCTCCTGTTACTGTCCCGTGCCTGTTATTGCCCTGATTTGCCTCAACTGCTAACTTAGTGTATATGTTGATCATGGACAACTTGTGCACAAGGTCTTAGTTCCTGCGGACGGTCGCTGGGGCACTGGCACCGATCCGATCCGGACGGAACTCCTGAATAGTCGCCTGTATCGGATGAAATAACTTGTGACGCCCTGTTCAACTTTCCGTTACTTGTTATTTCATTCATGTACTATGTCCTGTCCATATGGCATCCCGCCAGTGATCCCCTGTATATTTAAACCTGTTGCATACTAACTTGTGTCTCCGTGGCAGGGAAGGCAAGGTAAGTATTGTGCAGGTAATTCAGACGGCAGGTAAAATCCACCGAACGGTGGCTAGTTCATTTCAGTAAATTCAATATGCTGCTTACTTGTGAATGAACTAAGACAAGATAGAAACCCACAAAATATGCATGCTTCACTAAACAATGTGTTGATTGGTATAGTCAGGCTAGCTCGCCTTCACCAGCATGTTTCGATATGCTGACCCTCGTTGAAACAGGTTCTCCGCACCAAGGCGAACCGAGCGAGGAGCCGAAGTCGTCTACCCGATCCAGTCCAGCTGTTAGCGCAATTTTCACCGCGCCTCAAAGCCTTCTGAAGTCCGAAGCCTGCAACTCTTCATACACAAATGCAGCTTCGTGGCAAAGCGATCCTCCAGCCTGGAGGTCTTTATCGTTTTGAGTTATAAAAGGATGTAATGTACAGGACTGTTATCTCATTTTGAGTCAACCCTTTTGTAAGCCGTTCGGCATATTAGCTGACTCGTTCAAGAGTTTGTAATAGATGTTCATTATCAATAAAGAGAACTTTTCTATGTTTCAAATCTGTGTTTCAATTTATCTGCGTACTCTGAGTATGTGCTTGGTATGCAAATCATTAAAAGCCTTGTGCGGACGCAACTCCAGGCCCGCACGGCGGTCACGACTCGGGGGACGCCTCGGGGCGTGACATAGTGGTATCAGAGCACAGATTCAAAGTTCCTTAGACTTCTTGCTGAAAAAGTTCCTTTAACGATCAAATCCCTGTGCGAACTCTTGAACTCGCTAGGCCAAAATGAGATACGTTCATGCAATAAGTCCATAATACATTATGATCCTAATGTAATTTACCTTCTTTTGAAGGAATGGATCCAGCGCAATCTGCAGCGCAACCACCGATCGAAACACAAGAGAGCAGTTCGGGCAATTCGGGAAGCTCTCGAAGCCAAAGAGGCATGTCTCAAGTCGACCCGCTTGAGCGGGTAATGCAAATGTTAGAATCGCAACGACAACGAGACGATGCTCGCCAAGCTAAGCTCGAGAGTAATCTAGAGACCCGATTCTCAGTCCAACAGAAGCAGGTCGATGCCCTGCAACAAATTGTTCAGACTTTGGCTGCCAATCATTCCGCCGCAACAGCAGCGACTCCGGTGGAACAGCCCATGCTTGAAGTGGAGACGCCTCAAATTCCAAGGCCGAGGGACGTGACTGCCTTCAACTTGGGCCATTTCAAGAAAGTCTGCAACACCCCGTTCAACGGGACTGAGGACCCAGTGGTATCTCTAGATTGGCTAGCCGAGATTGAAGACCACTTCACTCTGCTAGAGGTCCCCGAGGATAAGCGCGTCGCCTGCGCGCAACTACAGCTCCGCCTCGACGTACACGATTGGTGGGACGTGCATCGACGATCTCTCCAATTTGATCACGGAGAGGAGGCGATCTCGTGGACGACCTTTCGTGCCGTGTTCGAAGAGGAGTTTATACCGCCTCCAGTACAACGTCAAATGGAAAATGACTTCGTGCAATTAAGGCAAGGCAGGATGACAGTTAAAGAGTACTCTGCCGAATTCAACCGACTCTCGAAGTTCGCTAGGGCCTATTTACCTGATGCAGCGAGTCGAGCCAGAAGGTTTGAAGGTGGACTACGCCCTGCCATCCATTCGCACGTAGTCAATAATCAGTACGGAACAATGCGTGAAGTCATGAATCACGCCCTATCTCTCGAACCGCAGTATCCTCACGTTTCCACCGGCGCTGTGCATACCTACAATCATAAACGCCAAGGCAACGAGGGAGGAAACAACGCTGCAAAGCGTCGCAATGACGGCGGTTCACGAAAAGGAAATCGGAGGCTAATTTGTCATTTCTGCAACAAGCCGGGGCACACAGCGAACAATTATCGTAAGCGGCTTGGGCATTGCCTCCGTTGCGGTGATTCCAACCACCAGCTAGATGCTTGTCCCCTCCCGGATCTCCGTGTTAAGCATAATGCTCCCTAACGGTAGGCCCTGTTCTTAAGTTTCGGGACGAAACTTCCAATTGGTTGGGTAGGATGTAGCGCCCCGTTCTCCCGATGCGGAGAGCGCGGCTAAGAAACACAAGACGGTATCGTTCGATCGGGATAGATTGAAATAAGAACTCGTCCTCGTTATGGATTTGTTTCTTCAGAATCGATTCTCATATTCAGTGGACTGCGCCCCAAGGATCGTCTTAGCGGCAGAGTCAGGAGGGACCTCTCCGCTGCTATCTTTTATTGCCTCGGTTTTCGATGTCGCTTGTTGCTTTCGTGCTTTGAGTTGGTTTTGGGATTTGCTTGTTTTCCTTGAACGGTTTCGATGGTTTTCATTATTTTCGTTCATTGACTTGCACTTCTATTCCGAGAATGGAAAGAGAGGAAGAAGTATTAATCGAGCTGTTCGTGTGCAGGTGAACGAGCAGTAGGCGGCTTGCGAGCGGAGTCGTGAAGAGCCTCTTTCCTTCTTCTTCTTTCCAAAATCTAAGTGAGTGGCTACCAACCCGATTAGCTAGCTCTGCTTCCAGCTTCACTCCTTTGCCCCGATCAAACGATACCAAGTAAAATAAAAGAAACCAAGATAAAAGAGAATAGACTTGGTTAATACTGCTTGTCAATCAAACTGTGAACGGTTACTTACTTGCATGCGTGTTCGCTCGGAAATATTATCATATTCATAATACAAGTTAGAATGTATGCTCTTCTTTAAATTATGCTATGAACATAACTCATCCTGAATGCAATAATCTGATAAGGAGACTATGCCAAAGTAGCTCTCCTCCTGTTACTGTCCCGTGCCTGTTATTGCCCTGATTTGCCTCAACTGCTAACTTAGTGTATATGTTGATCACGGACAACTTGTGCACAAGGTCTTAGTTCCTGCGGACGGTCGCTGGGGCACTGGCACCGATCCGATCCGGACGGAACTCCTGAATAGTCGCCTGTATCGGATGAAATAACTTGTGACACCCTGTTCAACTTTCCGTTACTTGTTATTTCATTCATGTACTATGCCCTGTCCATATGGCATCCCGCCAGTGATCCCCTGTATATTTAAACCTGTTGCATACTAACTTGTGTCTCCGTGGTAGGGAAGGCAAGGTAAGTATTGTGCAGGTAATTCAGACGGCAGGTAAAATCCACCGAACGGTGGCTAGTTCATTTCAGTAAATTCAATATGCTGCTTACTTGTGAATGAACTAAGACAAGATAGAAACCCACAAAATATGCATGCTTCACTAAACAATGTGTTGATTGGTATAGTCAGGCTAGCTCGCCTTCACCAGCATGTTTCGATATGCTGACCCTCGTTGAAACAGGTTCTCCGCACCAAGGCGAACCGAGCGAGGAGCCGAAGTCGTCTACCCGATCCAGTCCAGCTGTTAGCGCAATCTTCACCGCGCCTCAAAGCCTTCTGAAGTCCGAAGCCTGCAACTCTTCATACACAAATGCAGCTTCGTGGCAAAGCGATCCTCCAGCCTGGAGGTCTTTATCGTTTTGAGTTATAAAAGGATGTAATGTACAGGACTGTTATCTCATTTTGAGTCAACCCTTTTGTAAGCCGTTCGGCATATTAGCTGACTCGTTCAAGAGTTTGTAATAGATGTTCATTATCAATAAAGAGAACTTTTCTATGTTTCAAATCTGTGTTTCAATTTATCTGCGTACTCTGAGTATGTGCTTGGTATGCAAATCATTAAAAGCCTTGTGCGGGCGCAACTCCAGGCCCGCACGGCGGTCACGACTCGGGGGACGCCTCGGGGCGTGACACTGATAATCCACCAGTTTGTATGCAGGGTGCGGGAGAACCTCGTGCGGTGCGGATGCCTCCAACGTGCGTGCTAAGGCGTGGACAACACTCCGAAGCAACGGTGCGTCCGGGACTGAAGCACATATACAAGACATAAGTTGTGAACATCGTCTAACCATCGCCTGTACATTCATTCCACAGTTGTAGCCACTTGGCACGCTTTTACTGTTTCAGAGAGAGGCTTGAGCGACTTGTAATCTCGGCTATACGCCACCTGTAATACATATTTATATAAATAAAAGAGCTTGCTTTACTTCAAACTTGTGTTTCTATGCTTCCGCTATATTTGTCGACTCAGTGAACCTGTTACCGATCGCCTATGCGTTCATGACTCCGCTGCACTCGGACAATCTGTGCGACTCTGTGGCTTAGAACTCTTGCCGCCAGCCAATGAACCATGGCCTTGCACGGGCGTGGATCACGCTCGTGCGGCATCACGCCCGGATGGGTTAAGCGATCGTTCCGCGGGAGCACTGGCGAGGGTGATTTCCGCCTAGCGGGAACGGCCGATTTGCCTGCGGGAGATCGGAGCGTGACAGGTTGGTATCTGAGCCTGGCTTCTACGCCTTTGGACTTCGATTCGATATCTCTGTTTCGAAAGCTCGTTCGTGGGTTATGTGCACGCTCTCTCTCAATGCCTCGATGAGATGTTCCAACAATAAGTCTAAATACTTTCAAAATGTGTTTTGAATGATATGCTTGCTTGTCTGGTTGTATGCTGCGAGTGGCCTTTGTGCCAACCTGTGCGAACCCTTTGAGAGTATCGCTAGTAGCTTGTCCGATTTTCACTAACCCTAAGTTTGGTTGAATGCATCTATTCGAGGGACGCCTTGAACTAGTGCACCATCCAAGACTTAAGAAAAGGTGAAACTCGAGTGCTAAGACTTCGCTATCACTAAGCTGGTTGACGTGTTCACGCTAGAGGGTACCTTCGAAAGTGCGCACGATCCAGTCTAAGCGATATGCTGATTTTGAAGCTTGTGCAAGTGAAGATCCAAATGAACAAGTACAAACGACTTGTCTAGGATTGCCTCAACCCTAGATTACTGCTTGTCCTTAGTAAGTCTCGAGGACGAGACTTTTTCTAAGTTGGGTAGGATATAACACCCCGTTCCGCTCAAGCGGACTGCCGACTCAATCGGCAATAGTGCAACTGTCCCGACCCGCTTTGCCTCGATCAAGAAGCAAAGGATATCCAGACTTGTCCCTACAGGAATCCGGCTTGGACTTTCAGAGGCTCTCTCAGACGTATCGCTCTACCGAAGCGAATCATCGCTAAGGTGGGTGGCTACGGTGAACTTGTCTTTGCTTAGCCAGCACACATAAAACCTGGAATCATATATGCTAGTCGCTAGGTGAATCACCCCCCGCATGCTAATAAATCTAACGCACCTAGCTAAGGGAATAATCTCAACCTGTATTGCTATGCTAGAACATGGAAATAAAATACTGCTTATATTCAGACCCTCGTATGCTAAGTCCCTTAACGGTTTCATCTCTCGGACTACCTTCAGGCCCGAGCAAACGTGCTGATTATGTTCCTTAGAACGCATGCTTGTCTGCTTGATTGTTACCGTATTTTCATCCAAACCCCGGGAGACTACTACGTAGTCGTTCCGTGCCTGAATGTTCCTGCGAGTATCCGGGACCGTTAGGTCACCAGGCAGCCCCGAACCAGGGGAATGCATCAAGACAAGTTAATCACTGTACAGAATCATGATTCAAGCACCTCCTGTAATCGTGCACTACTGTACTACTGTTATACTGTTCTACTGTACCACTGTACCACTGTACTCCTGTTCTACAGTACTCGAGTATCTAGTGAAAGGGAAACTGACCCTGACCCTGACCTGCATGTCGCGGACAACTCGGAAACGAGGCATAGTTCCACGGACGGTCTCCGGGGCACTGGGGCCGCTCCGATCCGGATGGAACTCTACTGTTTCAGCCAACTGTACTGGACGAGATAGTGTGCAGCACCTACCGTTCTTTCGCTGCATACCATCCGCTCCATGGCTGAACTTACTGTATAGTCTACTGTACTAAACAAGATGGCTTGTAGCACCCACTGTACTTTCATTGTAAACTACTCTCGTTTAAGACTAGTGTCCATAATGGCTTTGCCAGCGACCGTGTTCATATAGATAAGTCATCCTCGCTTAGCGGCTATCCGCGTGCGAGTCACTGCATCGCAACAACTGAACACCTGAACGATCATGTTTAAACGACCCTTCGTGTATGCATATGCTTGCCTCCTGAATGTTTATACATGCCTCTGCTCGAATTAACAATGTTGCCTTAATGTTGCCTTGGACAGGGAAGAGATGGTAAGTTGGTAAGTCTCGCCGTGTTTCCTCTCATGTTGCACGGCGCACTGCCCGACACGTTAAGCTGTTCAATGTTTGCATGAACTGATCCTAAGGCAACTAGAAAGATAACTTAATAGTTGTGCACGGAACCTGTATTACGTGTTTGGATTTGTCGAGCGGGCGAGTAGCTTCCCCACCAGTGCATTCAATGTACTGATAATCCACCAGTTTGTATGCAGGGTGCGGGAGAACCTCGTGCGGTGCGGATGCCTCCAACGTGCGTGCTAAGGCGTGGACAACACTCCGAAGCAACGGTGCATCCGGGACTGAAGCACATATACAAGACATAAGTTGTGAACATCGCCTGACCATCGCCTGTACATTCATTCCACAGTTGTAGCCACTTGGCACGCTTTTACTGTTTCAGAGAGAGGCTTGAGCGACTTGTAATCTCGGCTATACGCCACCTGTAACACAAGTTTATATAAATAAAAGAGCTTGCTTTACTTCAAACTTGTGTTTCTATGCTTCCGCTATATTTGTCGACTCAGTAAACCTGTTACCGATCGCCTATGCGTTCATGACTCCGCTGCACTCGGATAATCTGTGCGACTCTGTGGCTTAGAACTCTTGTCGCCAGCCAATGAACCATGGCCTTGCAGGGGCGTGGATCACGCTCGTGCGACATCACGCCCGGATGGGTTAAGCGATCGTTCCGCGGGAGCGCTGACGAGGGTGATTCCCGCCTAGCGGGAACGGCCGATTTGCCTGCGAGAGATCGGGGCGTGACACACCGGTGGCACAACATCTGAACGAGGTTCAGGGCATCATCAATCAGCTGTCTGGATTGAAGATTTTGATTGAGGATGAGCTTCAGGCCATTCTGCTTTTGAGTTCTCTGCCGGAAAGCTGGAAGACATTGGTGGTGTCGGTGAGCAACTCCGCTCCTGATAGAGTTGTCACGATGGAGGCAGTCAAAAGCAGCTTGTTGAACAAGAAGATCCGACGTAAGCAAGTGGAATCATCGCAGGAGTCCAACTGGTGGCTTCCTACGGGAAGGGAAGACCAAAGTCACAAGCGAGGACAATAGGAGTTCTCGGGATCTTGCGATTGTGGACTGCAAGGAGGGTTGCTATCACTGTGGTGAAAGGGGTCATATCATGAGGAACTGAATGAAGTTCAAAGATGAGAAGGCCAAAGGCAAGGATGATCAGGAGGATCTCGCGGCTATGGAAGATCTCATCATCGCAGCAACCGACGCAGAGGAACCTTGTGGCATGTGTCATGATCCAACAACTGGGTCATGGATACGGGGGTGTCGTATCACGTCACTCCATATAGGAAGATCTTCACGTCATATCGCGGTGGCAGGTTTGGACGTGTAAAGATGGACAACAAGGGGACGAATGTAGTTGTAGGCATCGGTGATGTGCACTTGACAACGGAGCTTGGTGAGAAGCTCGTTCTCAATGATGTGTGACAAGTACCGAGTTTGCGCTACAACTTGGTTTCGGTAGGGAGGCTGGCAGATGATGGCTTTTGCAGTTTTTTTGGGGACAAAGTTGGATGCTTATGAAGGGTTCCCAGCAGCTGGCTCGAGGAGATTTATGTTGTGGCAAGTACAGGCTTACGTCGCTGAGGTGTACAAGCAGGCCACAAACACCGGATGGAGGCTCGAAGGGTATTCGACAGGAGGTGGATCTTCGAAAAACTTGTCTTTGAGGGGCTTCGAGATACTTTGAGGGATACAGAGGATTCGGTTCGTCGAGACAAAGCGACGAATGGTGATGAGTCAAATATTGAGGGTCAGTCTGTCGGTCCTATGACAATTGGTCGGTCTCCATGTGGGGGTTGTTCCACGGATCCAATTTTGGCGACTAGTGGTTTGCCAAAACTTCACGGAGCGACATTGGTTTTAGGAGTTCGAGGCCAAGGAGGAGATCAAAGTTTGCAGAAAATCTAATATGAGACAGGAGCATCATCATTCACACAGTTCAGGGGAAGCTGTGGGTCATCGACGGCATGCACAATGCGTGATGTTCTGCTCGATGACGCATGTTGATGAGAACATAAAATATTATATTTTTATTTCTTAATATATACTCCTTTATGCTCATTTAATGTCTAAAGATACTCATTACTTTTATATTTTGATCTAGGATGCAATTGGAGTCACTAAAAGCAAAATGGAGCTAATTATCAATTCTGGACAGTTCTGACACCTTGTAGCAAAATGGTCATAACTTGCAAATCCAAAGTCCAATTGAGCTGATCAAAATTGATTCGGAAAGCTAAGTGATAGAGACACAATTTTTCTGTTTTGAGTTTCCCGAGATTCTAGCTGCATCATGGACCAAATCACGTTTGAAGCTGAGTCAACTATGTTGTGCACAAAAAGTGGAGCTGAAATAACCATTTTCCAACTTGATCAAAGATTTTATTTTATTGTTTGGGTTGTTGTAACTATTAGAGAATTTATGGGAAGATATTGTGATCTTCAAACAACTAATTTATAGTCTATAAAAGGGATAGAGATCAAGAGGAAATGGAAGGACAACACACAACTCTTCTTCCTCTTCTCCAATATTCTTTTGAAGTTTTCTTGAATATGCGAAGCTAAAAGTCTTGATGGTCGAAGGAAACAGAAGCCTTGGAATCAATAAAATTGTGAGATCTAAATTATTTTATATGTTTGATTTATGCTTTGAGTATTGAATATTTTTCTATGCCTACTTTCATGATTGTTTTGTTTAATTACTAGGAGGCCTACTAGTCTATTATCCATTTCGATCTACTGCTAAATTAGACATCAAATTCGTAATTGTTTGATTTTTCTAATTTATGAAGCAACCAAGATTTAATAAACTGCTTTGTTTTATTAGATCTTAGGAGAAAAACTTTTGACAAAATTAAATGCAACCGCTTGTGCTTGTGTTGTTTTGCTTCATCGATCTCTTTGTTCTTTAAGAAATTACTAGATTAAATCTTCAGCGTTTGTCTTGGATTATTTAGTAATTAAAGTTAATTAGATCGCTTGTTTCTAATTATCTAAGCCTAAGAGAGATAGAAAATACTTCCAACGGTGAATATTCAAAGTATGATAATTTATGTTTGCATCAATGATCAATTTTAAGATTCCAATGGTGGATGTTGACTGAGACCAACATTTATTTCCTTTGATTGTTTTAATACTTTAATTATTTTTAGCTCTTTTTAATTTGCTTTGATCCAAAACTCCCCCCCCCCATCTTATTTCACATAGCATAAAGATCAAACTAATTACTCTTCGTGGGAGCGATCCTTACTCTCACTACTACATATTATTTCAAGAGTAAAGGTTTTATTTTTTGGTGCCTACGACAGCACGCCAAATTTTGGCGCCGTTGCCGGGGACTAATTTTAGTTTATTTTTGTGTTTTTTTTTTGATATTTATTTCTTTCTTATGACCAAATAATTTTCTGTTTATTAGCAAAAAAAAAAAAAAATCGGTAACAGAAAATGGCGGCCAATTCTCAACTATTTGGCACTTGGCTAAATCTTTCATCTAGTCATGCTGATGAGGTAAATGTTTCTTCCCTAGAACAACAAATTTCTTGTTTAACTTATCTTGCTCGTCAGATGGTTGTAGGTAACATGAAAACAACAAGGGCTTGTGGGATTTGTCTAGTATCAGGGCATCCAACCGATATGTGCTCAACTCTTCAAGAGGAGTCCAATGAACAAGTGAATACGGAATATGATTTTTCTGGACTACCAGAAATGAAGTATGATCACTATTCAGACACGTACAATCTAGAATGGAGAGATCATTCCAATTTTACCTATGGGAGTCCAGAATTAAATCAATCCGCAACTCAAAATTGTCCAAGTTACCAACAATACAAGCAGCAATACCTACAACCGAGCCAAACTTCTGATTCTGGTATGTCTTTAGAAGATATTGTTAAGTCTATTGCCATTAATAACTTACAATTTTAACAGGAGACAAGGGCTAGTATCGAAAGTTTGAACAATCAAATGAGTCAAATGACAACTGCAATTAATAAGCTAGAGGCACAAAGCTTGGAGAACTTACCATCTGAAACGATAGTAAATCCAAAAGAAAATGTAAGTTCAATCATTTTGAGAAGTTGTAAAGAAGTTGAAATTCCAGAAAAAGAAGCACGTGCATCGTCAAAAGAAGAAGAAGAGAAAAATATCGTTGCAGACACGAACATTTCTAATGACGATGTAGTAGCTAATGCAAAAGAAGTTTTTAAACTTGATGGAAAAGATGGAGTAAAAATTGCCATTAGTGAGAATTTTGACAAAGAACATGAGTTACCTTTGAGTACTAACTTACATAAAACTGTTGCAGTGTTGAACGAGCTTTCAAAAAGACAACAGTCAGGTAACGTTCCATATATTTTGTTACCAATTTATGACAAGAGGTCTTTACCCTATGTTTTGCAGGCATCTATTCTAGACTTAAATTTTTGCCTAGTTACATCAAGTGTTCATAGAGTCGAGCCAACGACAATATTAAACAAAGGCGCTGCTTGGGAGGCAACCCAAGGAAAGTTTATTTTTATTCTCGTATTTTAGTTTTGGTTATTTTGCCTTTTCTTTGCATTTAACCTTACATTGGGGACAATGTCAGTTTTAAGTGTGGGGGAGGGAATTTACTTTATTTTAAACAATTTTAGTTCGCTGTTTTTCTAAAAAAAAAATATTAATAATAGTAATAATAAAAAAAAATTTAATAAAAGAATTTTGGTTTTTGGTTTTTTAATGAGTAAGATTCAACTAGATTTAAAAAATTCATAACATGATTGAATAAATAATTTTTTTTAACTTAGAATTAATTAGTCTAGTTATTTTTTATTGAAAATGGTAGTATCTAAATTGGTAGACAAAAGCCAGTGAGGATTTGAGCCTTTAGACTGACACATCAGTCTCATTATTCTTTCATGAGAGATATTCTTCCACTGATTTGTTTCTCTAGAACTTGCTTTGATTCTCTACGAGGTCACATTGACACATGCATGCATGAACATGATTAAGGCCATCTTTGTTATGCGTTACATAAGCCAAATAGCCCACCTTGTAATTAATTTTCTTTTTGTTGAACCCCTTTGAGCTTTATTGCCTTTTTCTTGGTATACCCACATTACAAGCTTTCAACCAATAATATTTATACCTTTACCCAAGTCGCAAAGCTAGTGGAGCATTGTTGATCATTATGATATGTATGGGTGTACGAAAAAAAATAAGAGTGGGGGTGTCAAAAAATTTGGTTTGGTTACAACCCACAAAATGGAACATATTTTTATCCTCAAATTTCCTAAGTTCCATTATTGTTATAAAAAAAAAAGAAAAAAAAAGGATGGAAGTTGTTTTACATTGTTTAAATGCTTTAAAAGCCAAATTGAAGATGTTGCAAAATGGAGTGATTGATTTTACATATTTTATATTGAGATTGAGTTATTTCAATTTTGCTCCACTAGTTTTGATGGCTTTTGAGCTACACTCCCAAATATATCCCACCTTAATCCTAAGCCATGTTACAACCCATAAAAAGTCCTTATGATTTATGTTATGCATGTGATCCCTATGGTAGAGAATGAGAAAATATGCAAGCTTATGGTAGATCATTTCTTTTGGAATGAATTTGAGTGAAATATATACCTTCAAACACATGAGAGTTGAGTATTTATTCCGTGAGGGTCTACCTATTTAGTTTACTCCATTTTCAAGTAAAAATATCTACTAAGTAATTAGAATTTGTTTAAAAATATATGTTCATGATATGTTATGAGTTTTGAAGAACTTGTTTATTTTTTTATTTATGATATTGCAACCTTGATTTCTTTTTGGAAAAATAAATTAGAGTTTCGCCCGAAGACGAGCAAAGGTTAAGTGTGGGGGTATTTGATGAGAACATAAAATATTATATTTTTATTCCTTAATATATACTCCTTTATGCTCATTTAATGTCTAAAGATACTCATTACTTTTATATTTTGATCTAGGATGCAATTGGAGTCACTAAAAGCAAAATAGAGCTAATTATCAATTCTGGACAGTTCTGACACCTTGTAGCAAAATGGTCATAACTTGCAAATCCAAAGTCCAATTGAGATTATCCAAATTGATTTGGAAAGCTAAGTGATATAGGCACAATTTTTCTGTTTTGAGTTTCTCGAGATTCTGGCTGCATCATGGACCAAATCACGTTTGAAGCTGAGTCAACTATGTTGTGCACAAAAAGTGGAGCTGAAATAACCATTTCCCAACTTGATCAAAGATTTTATTTTATTGTTTGGGTTGTTGTAACTATTAGAGGATTTGTGGAAAGATATTGTGATCTTCAAACAACTAATTTATAGTCTATAAAAGGGATAGAGATCAAGAGGAAATGGAAGGACAACACACAACTCTTCTTCCTCTTCTCCAATATTCTTTTGAAGTTTTCTTGAATATGCGGAGCTAAAAGTCTTGTTGGTCGAAGGAAACAGAAGCCTTTGAATCAATAAAATTATGAGATCTAAATTATTTCATATGTTTGATTTATGCTTTGAGTATTGAATATTTTTCTATGCCTACTTTCATGATTGTTTTGTTTAATTACTAGGATGCCTACTAGTCTATTATCCATTTCGATCTACTGCTAAATTAGACATTAAATCCGTAATTGTTTGATTTTTCTAATTTATGAAGCAACCAAGATTTAATAAAATGCTTTGTTTTATTAGATCTTAGGAGAAAAACTTTTGACAAAATTAAATACAACCGCTTGTGCTTGTGTTGTTTTGCTTCATCGATCTCTTTGTTCTTTAAGAAATTACTAGATTAAATCTTCAGCGCTTGTCTTGGATTATTTAGTAATTAAAGTTAATTAGATCGCTTGTTTCTAATTATCTAATCCTAAGAGAGATAGGAAATACTTCCAACGGTAAATATTCAAAGTATGATAATTTATGTTTGCATTAATGATCAATTTTAAGATTCCAATGGTGGATGTTGACTGAGACCAACATTTATTTCCTTTGATTGTTTTAATACTTTAATTGTTTTTAGCTCTTTTTAATTTCCTTTGATCCAAAACTTCCCCCCCCCCATCTTATTTCACATAGCATAAAGATCAAACTAATTACTCTTCGTGGGAACGATCCTTACTCTCACTACTACATATTATTTCAAGAGTAAAGGTTTTATTTTTGGGTGCCTACGACAGCACGCCACATGTGTATGGGGGAGCTTCAGGTTCGGACACGAAGGTGGGCAAATTCAGGAGTTTGAATCTCGGAAGAATTGCACTGTCCGCTTGGTTGAGCCAGCCAAGGGTGAAGAAGCTTGTCGAAATGTTAACACGTTTCGGTGGAAGACGGAAGTAGGGGACATGCAGCCAAGACTCATGGTGAGGCTGATCGTTAGGGACTTCGTTCTTGGCCGTGTCATCAATATCGGCAGGATCCCAGTAGTGCAAAAGGTGCTACGCATGGCTGCTAGTATCGACGTGACGGTCGAGGAGCTGGAGATGACGGAAGATGCAAAACAACTCGGGGGATCAGAGATCGGTGGCATGGGAGAGAAGGACTTCTGTCGCGGGGCGACATGCATGGATTCCAGTTGAGGAGCGTCATGGAGCCAACACCTCTCATCAGACTAGAGGAAAAGATTGTTGGAAATCAAGTCCACTAAAGGGGGCAGAGTTTGGTCCGAACTCGGTCCCTGGCCGAGTTCGGGCCGAACTCGGTGTGGTGTTCCAGAACCTTTGAACTGAACTCGGTCTGAGTTTGGTATTAGCGATGGCTACTTTGTTTTTAAAAATTTTATGTTATATTTTGGACCGTTGGATGCTAGTGGACGGTTGGATCTTACGGTTGACTTTTTTTAGGGTTTCCTTACCCTAAATTAGGTTTCTCTTCCTATAAATAGGGAGGAGGGTGGATGCACAAAGAAGAAGCACAAGTTGGAGATTCGGGGTGCTCGTCCACAAAAAATCTAAGAGAAAGCTCGTGCTTTGCTCTTAGGACTTCGCCATCCAAGACAGAAGCAATAAGGAGATCTAATCGAGGAGTCGTCAACTTCGGTTAGGAGATTGCTACGAGTTGGAGAGTGATTTCAATTATAATCTTCCGCTTTTCTTCTAGAGTGTGGTGAGGTGGTTGAACTTATTAAGGCAAAGGGTTTTAACATTAGTTTTTCCAATCTTGTAAATTCATCTGAGTTATAAAGGTTGGAATTTGTCCAGGTGACGTAGCCACCTCCATATACTTGTCTTTATTTGTGCGTGGTGTTCGTAGATTGGTTGGTCATCTCAGGTGGGTTGGCAAGCGCTTCTTTTGCTGCGCGACCAACACGTGGTATCAAAGTGGACGTGTTCCCAATACGTGGTATCAAAGCGGACGTATTCCTAATACGTGGTATCAGAGCGCACGTGTTCACAACACGTGGTATTATAGCGCAAGGTCCAAGGCTGGTTTGAGCTGCTATAATTGGTTCGAGAATGATGATGTTGAACGTTCATGGATTATACAGACTCTTCTCAAGGTGGAGTATGAGCATAAACTACACGAATTAGCTTTAAAGGTGGATCTAATGAGTTCAAGGTGGAGCAAGACGTTGTGGTTGTCAAACAATGGTGGTGTGGATAAACGTGTCATGTTTGGTTCTTTTGTCGAACGGATCAAGATGACAATATGTTTGATCTCCTGGGCTCGGTTAGCAGGAACGGACAAAGGTAGTCGGAGTGTGCTAAGGTTGTTCGGATAGCGAAAACGAGCAAAGGTAGCCTGGGTGTAAAACCCCTAAATTCTGAAAACGGTTTTATTACTTATTTATATTAGTTATGAGCTAAATAGGGAGAATAGATTTTTTTAGATTTATTTTTAGAAGTTTTCAGCACTTAAAGGATTTATGGAGCCATTATAATTTTTTTCTAATTTATTCCATGTAGGAGACCTTTTGGACAGTAGCTAACTTAACTGTATGCACCAATGTAATTTATATATATATATATATATATATATAATTTATTAGAATAGAATTTCCTATTGGATCTCAAACCCAAACCCGCAACCCGTTAAACCATCACCGCGCGTAAACTCTTCCTTTCACACACACCCGCGTATACTCCTACCCGCGTAAACAGCAGCAACAGAAGTAGTAAAACAACATCCGCGCGTAAAGTTTAAAACCACGCGTAAAGCAACCTCCACGCGTAAACCAATTCTACCGTATAATTTCTGTCACCGCGCGTAAAATAACCCTCTTATGACTCATCCCCCACCGCCTCTCTATCTATTATTCCTAAACTAACCTCAACCGAAACCTAAACCAATGGCAGACCAACCAACACCTAAACCAATGGCAGACCAACCAAAACCTAAACCAATGAAAGGATGAAAGCAGTAGCAGTAATTCTTAATCCCTAAGTTTCCCCACCGCCTCCTTATCCCTATATATATTACAACACTTCCCAAAACTCTAATCCCACTTCACCAAAACTTACACACAGTATGTACACTATACAAAGTCTTGCTCAGGCAAGTATACCTTGCCAAATTCTACTGATTAAATTATAAATTGTTGCATATATTCCTGTTGCAAAAATACATATAACTGTGTGCGCCTGGGATTGCCTCGAGTGCAGTCGATCAATATGTCGATACGTAGTATAACTGACTTAGACATTAGCAGATTCACCAACAGATGCGAGGGTATTATGATATCCTCCTAGACCCTGGCACTTGTACACGCGTCACGATTGTAACTCATATTGCGATGCGGGTTCGCGTACTCGATTAGCTACCGGTGCGTGAAATACACATCACGATTTAGCACGTATTCGGGATTATCTAGAAAGTTGTGACTTGGCATATAGTTATGTGGTATGCACGTTGTGGATTCGACTTGTATATCCGTATGGGGCGGGGAAGACAACTAGTAGGCGTATGGGACACCCACCTTCTTTATTGTAGATACCGCACTCTTCGGAGTGATGCGGACGTATATATACTTGAAGATACCACGTCCCTTAGAGTGTTGGACATTTTATACAGATACCTCATTCTTCGGAATGATGGACGTTGCAGATACCACACTCTAGAGTACGTTGGACGTTATGCCTACGCCTTCCCATACGTACCAAGGTTGTCTTTACACTTGCTACACACCATCCTGTCCAGCACGTGAGACTATCGTGAAGTTTCGTCCGGATCGGATCGGTGTCAGTGCCCCAGCGACCGTCCGCAGGATCGATTGACCTTGTGCACAAGTTGTTCGTGATCAAACGACGTTCATTATTAAGTTAAACATTCATGTAGTTGAGGTAACACGAGTACAAGATAAGTAGTATTTTGCATGATTCATTTTGCATAGTCTCCCTGAACAGTTTGTTGCATGGCAAGATGAGTTCTATACATAGCACAATTTAAACAAGAAGTATACATTCTAACTTGTATTTATGCATATGATGAATATTTCCAAACGAACAAGCATGCAGTATAAGTAATCGTTCCCAAGTTGAATGACAAGCATAATCATCCAAGTATATTCCTTTTTTATCTTGACATCTTTTAGGTATTACTTGGTATCGTTTGATCGGGGCAAACAAGAATGTGAGATTTTTAGGTGTGAAGACTTGGAAGAAGGGCCAACTGAATCGAATATAAGCCACTCACAATTTGGTTGGAAGGGAGAAGGAAAGAGGTGCTTCAGGACTCCGCTCGCGCGTCGTCTACTGCTCGTTCATCTGCATTGCCACGAACAGTTAATCAATACCTCTTCTACTCTTTCTAATCTCGGAATTGAAGTGTAGTTCAACGAACGAAAATAATAAAATCCATCGAAACCATTCAAGAAAATGCAAGCAAATCCGAAAACCAACTCAAGGCACGAAAGCAACAAGCGACAGCGAAAATTAGGCAACAAAAGATGCAGCGGAGAGGTCCCTCCTGACTCTGCCGCTAAGTCGATCCTGGTGGCACGGTCCACTGAATATGAGAATCGATTCCGAAGAAGAAAATCCATAACGAGGATGAGTTCTTGTTTCAATCTATCCCGATCGAACGATACTGTCTTGTATTTCTTAGCCGCGCTCCCCGAATAGGGGGGACGGGGCACCATACTAGTCGCATTCAATTCAGCTGGAATTGGTGCAGACCCAGTTGGTTTACTAGTGTGGTTTTTTATTAATAACTCATTGTTTTTCTCTGCCGCGAGTAATACAGCAATGAGTTCGAAATACTTCTTAAAATTTCTCTCTCAATACGTCTGTTGTAGGGTCATATTAGTCGCATAAAATATGGTGAATATTTTCTCTAGCATGGAATGCTTTGTCACTTCTTCACCACATAACTTCAATTGTGAAGTAATCTTGAACATAGCTGAATTATACACTGCAACTGTCTTATAATCTTGGAAACATAGATTGAGTCATTCATGTAGTGCACCTGATAGTATGACCATTTTTTGGTGATCATATCTCTTAGCTAGAGAATTTCATAGAACCAAGGGGTTCTTGACTGTTAAGTACTCAGCCTTGAGATCATCATGAATATGATGTCTTAGGAAGATTAAAGTCTTCTCTTTATCTTGTACAGATATTGACTTATCATCCAAAATTGCATCACCTAACCTTTTGGCTTGAAGGTGCAATTCAGCATCCAATCTCCAATTGAGAGAGTTCTGGCCTTCTAAGTTTAGAGTCTTGAAATCATTCTTTGTTAGGCTCGACATATTGATGTATAAGATCAATAATAACAAGTTAACATAAGAACTTGGTAAATCATCAAACAATTTATGTTCATGGTGTATGCTTCAAACAATAATGTTTTAGAAGTCTATTTATACCAAACAATTCTTGTTCATGGTATGCTTCGAACAATGATTATGTTCAAGAAGTCTTTCAAAAATACCACAAATAATATGCTTCGAACAATGATGTTCTAGAAGTCTTATATATATAGACCAAACAATTCATGTTCATGGTCATCAAATCTCTGATGGTTTTGATCTGATGTATTAACATATATAAAAGAAATAAATAAATAAATAAAGAATAACTCCAGCGTTATCTTCGAGAGATCTATATGTGATTAAAATTGGAGTGTTATCAGAGTTAACTAAATGAAGTGAGACGAATGGATAAAAATTATTCTTTTTGTCCTAGCGGTATGCTAAGAGATATACAAACATCAACATCAGACTGTGCCTAGGGTATGTATATGCAGAAAAAATAAACATAAATAACCATATCTATCACCGAAGTTGAGAATCCGCAAATGGCGGCTTCACTGAGATGCTCTCGCTTATTTCCTCCCGTTAGAGCTTCGTGTTGATAAGGTGTTAGAATAAACGTAGAAGAAGGAAGAAGAAAATAGGAGAGAAGATCTCTTATTACTGTAATCACATAGTGGGTGACAAAGATTTTATTTATACAACCAAATAAAGACTTAATATTAATCTCTAACTAATGTGGAACTAAAAATAAAATAAAATTTTAACCATTTAGTAACCCATGTTATAATTAAATTCTTTATTATGAATTGTTAGCTGAATTTAATAGTAACAAACAGATCACTTAGTAAATATTGTATGCTTGGTAAATTTGCTTTGTTGATTTATGTGAGTTAGTTGATATTACTCGCTAGTACATTTTTATATATACTGACCCGCGTTCTTACAGATGCGAAGAATAATTTTGATCACTTAGTAAATATAATGATATAGAGCTCTAGTTTTGCTTCCTTGGACCTTTTGATTCGCTTTTTGAAAAACTCAAGTGATTTCTTAGACCAATTGGTGCAGGACTAGCCCGGGGTTTGAATTGTCTGAGACGAAATTTATTTTGATTCTCTTTATCCTTGTTGTGCTGTGGGCTGCTTTTTGGCGGTTTACAATTAATTGAAAGATGTGATGAACAAGTTGCTGCCACACACATATATATATATATATATATATTTATTGTGGGCTGCTTTTTGGCGGTTTACAATTAATTGAAGATCTGTTGAACAAGTTGGTGCCATTATATATATATATATATATATATATATATATTATAATTTGATAATCTCAACTATCTAAAATGTTCAATTTAACACCCTCAACTTTGATATGTACTAACTTAATATCCTATCTCAATTAATATTTTTAATTTAGTACACAAAATTTTATTTATTCATAAACTACCTTCCACAGTAACCCCACCACCCCCTCCCCCTCCACCTCCACCTCCACACCTGTCCCGGAGACTAGCCTCTTACCCGCCCCGACGATCCCCCCAACCCGCGTCTCACTTTCGCATGCGCGACGATCGGCCAGTGCACCCGCCTGCCGGTCCACCCGCGTCTACCTCCGGCGGCTTCCACCGCCGTTGTCGTTGCCTTTTGCTGCTGCTGCTGTCCCTCCCTCCTCCCCCCTTTCCGTCGTCGGCGTCGGAGGGGGGGAGGGAGGGAGTCGCTGGAGAGGGAGGGTGGGTAGCCGGAGAGGGAGAGGAAGGGAAGAAGAGAGAGTGGAGAGGGACAATTTGGTCTTCTTCTTTTTAGGATATTAAGTTAGCAAGTATCAAAGTTGAGGGTGTCAAGTTATATATATATAATATATATAGGTAAACGGAATATGAGTCATATATTCATATTCTCATATGAGTCAATACATATGTGGGCCAATAGAAATGGAATATATTAGCGTAGATATATGAGTCTATTTCTATTGGTCCATATGTATATAATTTTTGTAGAAATACAAGTCTAAGTAGAAAAACAAAAAACAATCAAGATTTAGATCACCTAAGTGGGGAAAAAAAAAAACCAAAACGAAAAGCCAATTAAAAAAAAAATGAAAATCCAAATTCCTCGGGAAAAGAGGAGAGGTTGGCTCTAGGGATCAATGAAGAGAGCATGCATGCATGCATGCATATACATCACATTGGCTCTTTGGTGAGGCTTGGAGGCACATTGCCAGGAATTACGTTCCTTTGGCCGTTGGCTCCCTCCATGCGTCACTTAATTCACACTGTATATAATCCACACATTCATCTGCCCAAACAACATGCTCAACATCCTAAGTAACACTTTAATTAATCATGTTAGACTAAGCATTGTATTCTTAATTAATCAAGCATGAACGGATGCAGGAGCTTTGTCCTTATTTAGCTACAGCTTGCATGCATGTTGGAGGAGACGCAACATCAACCGCGCTGCAACCTTCCCATACTTTGGTCATCATAATTAATTATTTTATTTCTCCCATTTTCTTGGGGACACATTCTTTTAGTTATCTCAGTTTAATGATTTCACAGATGCAACCTTCCCATACAATATTAGTCATTTTAACTACGTGGACAAAGTTCCATATGCAGATCTTTGAGGCTCTTTGGTTCTTTGTCAAGGGAAATTCTGTTGCTAAAAAAGTACTTATAATGTAAATAAATATTATTTTTCAGAGATTTATAAGATAAGAAATAAACAAAAATGAAATTTGTTACCGGCCTCCGGAGAAATCGTGCACGAAACACTGTCCTAAGAGTTGATCCGAGGTCTATGTGCAGACGTTTCCCGGAAGCTCCTAGTGGTAAAAACTCCTTACTACCGGCTTCTCTTCGTTGCACACAACTCGGAGATAGAGACCGAACTTAGCTCTATCCAGAGCAAGGATTCCGAGAACAGAATGGTTTGAGAGAAGAGAGAGAGAGGTTTCACGTAGGGGAGTTTTCTGTGTAAAAAAATGAAGGAGAAGGAGACCAAATAAATAGGCTGAAGCTGTTGCAAGGTTCAATGAATCTGGACATGAGCCACAGACAGGGTACTTAATGGCTCATAAACAAGCCATTAAGGAGCAAATAAAACGTGGGTAAAAGCTGTCAAAAGAGCTGTTGCAAGGTTCAATGAATCTGGACATGAGCCCCAACGTTCAAATTTGAAAGAGCCAAATGGGTTCAAAAAATAAAGAGTAGCAAAAAGATTTTTGGATCCCAGCCCGAACCCGAAGAATAAATTGGATCGACATTCGGCGCCCGCAGGTGTGGGCACGTACCCGCACCTGTTACGCGCGCCGAACCGAGCCGAGCCGGACCGGACGGCGGTGGCGGCGCGCGAGTGTGGCCTAAGGGGTCCCCCTCACAACATCTTTAGGAGAGCAATGAAGAGGAACTAATATATGCATACAAGGAGGGGTTGGCCCATCCGATGTGGGACTAAAAGAAAGAAGAAAGTTGAGCTTTTGCTCAAGCAAGGCTAACAATCCCCCCCCCCCCAAAAGATCAAGTTTCGAAATAGAAGTGACTAAGAAATTAAAAGAAAGAGTGTCTGGGCAGGTATATACTATGCATAGATGAGATGGACTACAGCCTTAAATCCCACTTAGTGATTATTGTCTTTGTCTGAAGAAGTGTTTGATGGACTATGCTTTGAATCAGACTTCTTTCACCAGATTCAGAAAATAGCACACATAGTATGCTAGAGGTTCTGGGTCTAACGGATGACACTTTTGGTTGGCCTTGCGCACTAATCCAAATTAATGAGAGTTGTCTGGGATCGCCATGTTCCATAGTCGTGACCATCACGACCTCTCATATAGGTAAGTCCTTAAGGGTTGGTGATAGGTTTCAACCCCGCATATCAGCTTGAACCTATTAAGAGTTTTTAAAAACTCATCCTAACCATATCACTCAAGAACACTGTCACCATAGGGATGGAGAACCATTGTACGCATGTACAGCCACTTGGGCATTATAGAATGGAATTTTTATCTCGGGTCAGTGTTCCATAAAATTCACCTAAGTCCAGCTTGTTTCTACCCATTGAACCGGCTTCTTGGGATCTCTAGTCAGACTCGGTTGGGTTGCCACTGCTGGTGACTTTACTTATGGGCTTAACCCCATCCCCCTCGATGATTCTAGGATCAAAATCCTAGACAGACCCTTCGTCAAGTGGTCTGCAAGGTTCTTTTTTGACTTTATATAGTCAAGAACCACATATTTGTCCAATAGGCTCTTTAAAGACTTGAAGCGCAGCTGCAGGTACCTGTTCATCTTAGCATTCACAGAATCATGATTTAGTAGTTCCATAACAGATTTATTATCACAGTTTATAGAAATTGCAGGAACAAGGTTAATAGAAACAGGTATATGCATAATAAGGTTTCTTAGTCATTTGGCTTCTGTACATGTAGTGTCCAAGGCTATCATTTCAGAGTCCATTGTAGTCCTAGCTATGATAGTTTGTCACGCCCCAGTCCCAAAATACGTAGGACCAGGAATACGTGACACGCCAGCTACGCATTCGACCAGACTCTGGTATGATTCGAATACGTATAAGCTGTAAAATATATAGGGCACTAGCTAGATATCCCATAAATGTAAACCTCTATGTCTCAATCCACAATGTACAGTAGTATACAAGAAAGAGCTATATGTGCTAGAGTCGGCCGCCCAATAACACACAAACTCGAATAGACTCGAGAAGATATGAGTCTACAAAAACTAGGCTACAACAGTAGATGAATAATCAGTATAAAATAAACATAATGCCGGTAGAAATGATGTGAATACCTGGTACAATGTTCGCAAGACATGCAACTCCATCAGCAACTCCAATGCTCCGTAATCGTCTATGCTGCAAAACTGGCAGGGAACCAGGTCCTCAGAGGGACGTAACAAGGTACAAAAATACAGCATGCCAAAGTACAACAGAAAGTACAAGTACAACGACGGGGTAATCTAGCATAACCAACTAAGTGTGACACAGTTTGAAGACAATGTTCGACGCGTGGGCTATCCAAAATAAAATCGTAGCTCCGAACATAGAGACACACGGGGCATACCGCAGCTCAGAGCACAGAGTCACACGGGTGATACAACTACACTAGATACAGGATCACTACAGAATCAGTACATGTACATACATAAGCGCGTGCAGAGGAGCCCAAACGTCTAGTAACTGTTTTCCCCATCCCAAGCGGTCAACGATGGTGCGCTAAACCTGAACCTCTATCTAACAGTCTCGACACACAGAATAACTCAACAGACGCGACCCTAAGGTCGTCCCAGTCTCTGGTCATGATGTCAGTATCAGGATACAGGAATCTGGCACGATCACAGTGTAAGAATGTGTCATGGGGTATCGATATACTCAGGTACGTACATCGAGGTGTTACGAACATCTAACAAATCACTCTAAGACGTTACGACGAATGTCTGCACTCGGTTTTGATCCAGACGCGAAGTATCGAACATCAACATAAATACATGCACAATGTACATAAAGAAACAACAAATATCTGTAAGCTGAAATACAGGGTGGCAAGGTACACTTGCCTGGATCCCCAAGCTGTAATGGTACGATTCCTGCTCCTGACTCCTCGTTCGTGCGATCCCAAGAACCTAAATATAGTAATATAATAATCAGTAGCCACGCTATGGGACACTAATGCAAAAAGTATAACTTATGTACAATATTGGTTATTTAGAAGCTACTCAAGTTAAGGGGTCTAACTAGGTCAACTAAATTTCCATCAGCACAGCACCAAGCACAACTTAGTTTCCTTGTTTACATATTATTTTATCATGAATCCTAATAGTTCCTTCTCAAGGCTCATATACCACTCCATATGCCATCATATGAATAACCTCTATCCTCATACATCCATAATATCCATAGCCATGAGTCATTAATTAAGTCTCCTCAATACAACTTTGTCCCCTAGCCATTGAACTAGTAACTACAAATGCACACGACTCATGATGGTTGTTCACGTGTGCTAAAGGATTGCAAGCATAAACTGACAAATCACAGGCACCCACATCTTTAATACACACCATATAATCCATGCACACACCCATGTTTATTCCACCAATGCACAAGAAAGATCCCCTAGCCATTACTTTGTTCCTCTTTGATTTAACCACTCCATGCACACACAGAAAACCCATGTGTTCACCATGTATCCATATGAGCATCACTAAACCTCCATTCATTACAATACTGCTATAAACAAGTGGTTGCATACATTTCAACTTGGAAAAAGCATATAACTAGTTAACATTCTAAACTTAAGAACCAACAAAGAATGGAGATTACAAAGGAGTGTCAAGAGTGTACCACGAACGAGGGAACGCTTGGAATGCCGGGTCACACTCGAGAAAGAGGTTGAGGGAAGATCGTCGGAGCATTGCGGCTTCTCCGTACTACGCCGACGGTCGACGAGGAACCGGTGCGGGCATGGACTCGTCATCGAGGTGTTGGGTTCAGCGGGTGGCGTTGGTGAGAGCAGCTGTGAGGGGGCGGTCGTAATAATGGCGGACGTCGTGGGGCGAGCAGCTGGCCGGAGCATCGATGAAGAAGATGGCGGCTGTGGGAAGAGCAGCTGGCGGGAGTGTCGAGGTGGGCTCGTGGTGGTGGTGGTGATAGTCGGACTGAGGTCGGGGGTGGATGTAATGGTGGTGGTGGTGATAGTCGTGGAAGAGGAGAGGCCGGACAGGGTTCGCCGGAGCAATGGCTCGAGCGACAGAGTGGAGGAGAATGGGGAGCGGCTCGACGCGGGTTGGAGAGTGCGGCTCGAGCGGGGTCAGCCGCTGCACTGCCGAAGAGGAGTCAGCCGCTGCACAGTCGACGGAGAGCAGCAGGATACGACGGACGCCGTGAAGTCGGAGAGCAGCTGCACAGGCCGGAGTCGGTGGTCAGTCGCCGGAGTGGGTGGCCGGATGGAAAGATCCTTTCCAGGAAGAAGAAAGGAAGAAGAAGAAGAAATATGCATGGGTTCGATTTTCTAGGTGAAGGAGGGAGGAGAGAGAGAGGAGGATGTGGTTCCCTAGGTTTTGGGATTAGGGTCGGCTTGGGAGAAGTGATGGGTGATGTTGATATTTTATAGGGGAAAGGTGATGTGTGTGTGTGGTTAGGGATGCTCCAATTTGAATGGGTGGTGAGGATTTCACATGGAGGAATTTCTTCATCCAAATGAGAGGAAATGGGGATGGCCTTGACTTGGTCAAAGGAGAGGGGGCTTCTCCATTGGCCTTGACCAAAGAGGTTATGACACCTATTTCATTAATTGCAATAAGCCCCTTAAATTTGGATAATTGCACAAACACATGAAATGATGGAAAATTTGTGGAAAAATTGGTGTTTGGTATTTTGCATGGTGAGGGGGTGTTGTGTGTTTGGCATGGGTTTAATTAAATGGGCATTGGGATTAATTGGGAATTAAAATAGGATTAGACAAAATTGGTATCCCCGATTTAAATAGAATTAAAGTGCCCTGCGCTTTTAAATTAAATGGGGGCACTTGGGGTCAAAATTTGGAAATGACACAAAGGTCAAAAATGGTGGAAGCTTCGAGTCAGTCTTGGACCCTTTAGTTGGTCCGGCTCAACGGGTTAAGTTGGTATCTCAAAATTGAGGGTAACGACACAGGTGTCCGACACGGAATTAAATATGGGATTTAGGATACGAGAAATTGTGCGATTAATTTAAGGCACAACGGATTTGATTTTTGTGTGACGAAAAAGTCCAGTGCCTAAATTGGCGAGTCAAGTCAGAAGTACAATAGTTCGATAGAATTTATGGGCTGATATTGTGCTTCGAATAAATTAGCAACGGTAGGGCGCGCCAAGGATTTAATAATTAAATAGCAGACAAAAATATAACTCTACTCTAAACCTCAAACATCTGCTGCTAAACCAAAATTTTCCAATCTATCCCTGACTATCTATAGAATTAAATGAGGGGGGTTACATAGTTTGTTTACATGAGCCCCAGTAGATTATAGCTCCTCCTAGAGTAAAAACATATCCAGTAGTAGATTTTACATCATGTGAGTCAGTTACCCAGTTTGCATCTGAATAACCTTTTATGATATCAGGGTATCTAGTATAGTACAACATATAATCTAGAGTACCCCTAAGATATCTAAATACTCTTTCTAGTGCTATCCAGTGTAACTGATTTAGGTTACTAGTATATCTACTTAGTCTCCCAACAGCAAATAAAATGGCAGGTCTGGTCATGTTTGATATATACATGAAAGAGCCTATCATCTGAGAATATCTGTGTTGTTCTATGGGAGAACTCTCATTCTTCTTGAGAACAACACTACTGTCATAAGGAGTAAGAGCAGGTTTCTTATCAAAATACTCAAATTTTCTTAGCATTTTTTCGATAGAGTGTGATAAGGATAGAGTATAGCCCTCCTTGTACTTGGACAGTTACATGCCTAGAATCAAGTTGGCTTCACCTAGATCTTCATATCAAACTGGCTGGATAAAAAGTTCTTGGTATTAGTAATCAATTCTAGTGATGATCCAAAAATAAGGACGTCATCTACATACAAACATAAGATGATACAACTTTCATCTAAAATTTTGGAGTATATACATTTGTCATACTCATTTGGCACAAAACCATATTCTGAGATGACTAGGTCAAATTTATTGTGCCATTGTTTGGGAGTTTGCTTTAGGCCATAAAGAGATTTAACTAATCTGCAAACTTTATTTTATTGGCCTTTAGCAATGAAACCTTCAGGTTGCTCCATATAGATTTCTTCTTCTAGGTCCCCATTTAGAAATATTGTCTTTACATCTATTTGATGGATTATCATATTATGAATGGATGCTAAGGCTAGAAGGGTTCTAATAGAGGTGATTCTAGTTACAGGAGAGTAGGTATCAAAATAATCTAGTCCCCTTTTCTGGGTAAAACCTTTGGCTACTAATCTAGCCTTGTATTTCTCTATGGTACCATCGGCTCTAAGTTTCTTTTTGAATATCCACTTACAACCTATGGGTTTACTACCTAAAGGTAGGTCTGCTAGAAACCAAGTATTGTTCTCCATGATGGAGTTATACTCACTGTTAATGGCTTCTTTCCAGAAAGGGGCATCAGGAGAAGATATTGCTTCTTCATAAGTTGAGGGATCACCCTCTATCAAAAAGGTGAAGAAACCTTCTCCTAAGTTCTTTTTAATTCTTTCTCTTTTACTCCTTCTAGTTTCTATATTTTGTTCGGGTTGTAAACTAGATATTTGAACAAGAGAGCTAGTGGATGGAGCAAGAGAGAAGTTTGAGGGATAGAAAAAAATTCTATCTTTGAAGGGATATATATTCTCAAAGTAAACTGCATCACTTGCTTCTATAATAGTATTGTTAGAGATTTAATTTACTTCTGAGTGAGTAACAAGAAATCTATTGGCATCGCTATCTAGGACATATCCTATGAATACATCATCTACAGTCTTAGGTCCAATCTTCCTCTTTTTAGGTTCAAGAATTCCTACTTTAGCCAGACATCCCCAAACTTTGAGATAATGGATCCTAGGAGCTCTACCTTTCCATAATTCGTAGGGAGTCTTATCATTAGACTTACTAGAAATTCTATTAAGGATGTAACAGGCCGATAATAATACTTCTTCCCATAAATTATCGGGAGCACCTGAGCTGAGGAGCATGGCATTCACCATGTCTAACAGGGTACGATTCTTTCTTTTAGCAACTCCGTTGGACTGTGGTGAATATGGAGCAGTTACCTCATGGATTATTCCGTGTTCTTCACAGAAATTGGTCATATCATCTGATGTATACTCTCAACCACGATTTGATCTAAGAATCTTAATCTTTCTCTCTAACTGGTTCTCAGCTTCAGATTTATAGACCTTAAATCTGTCTAGAACTTCATCTTTGATTTTGAGAAGATATGTATAACAATACTTTGAATGATCATCTATAAAGGTAACAAAGTATTTTCTACCACCTTGGGTCAAAATCCTATTTGAGTCACACACATCACTATGAATTAAGTCTAGAATGTCATAGTTTCTTTCTACAGATTTGAAAGGTAGCCTAGTATGTTTGGCTTGAACACATATCTCACACTTGTGTTTATCATCTATTGGAGTCATAGGAATAAGATCTAAGTTCATCATCCTTTTTAGGAAAACTAGATTCACATGACCTAATCTACTGTGTCATACATTTGAGGATTCTACATTTGAAACAACAAAGGAAGGATCTAAAATTTTATTCACGGTACTCAAAATAAAAAGACCATCTCTTACAAATCCTTTTCCAATAAAGGAGTCATTCTTAGAAAATACTACTTTATTTGCTTTCATAACAATCTTGTACCCTGAAGCTACAAGGAGAGACCCACTAACTAAATTTCTTCTGATAGACGGCACATGTAACACATCATGAAGAGTCAAAATATTTTCTGATGTCATCTTTAGATCTATTCTTCCTCTTCCAATAATCTGTGCCGCTGAGCCATCTCTTAGAGTTACACCTCCTCCACCTGATTTCTGATAGTTTGAAAAATATGAGCGATCAAAGAAAACATGAACATTAGCTCCAGAATCCAACAACCAATCGTCAAAATGGTAGGAAATGTTGACAAAGGGTTGATAACCTACAGACCTGAAGGAACTAGAAGAGCCATTGAGAAGCATGTTTGCTTCTGGTTTGCCAGGACGTTTTCCTTTAAAAGAAGTCTGGACAGCTTTCTTCTTCCTATGGAAACAGTTGGTGGCCATATGGTTTGTTTTACCACACACAAAATAAAATCTCTTCTGATCCTGAGTCTGACCAAAGGTTCTTTGTTTATTGTGGTGATGGTTTTGGTGGTGAGGCTGAGGGTTCTACTTCTTCTTGAAGAGGTTCCTTTTAGGTTTGTGGTGAGCCTTGGGTTTGCCTTGGAATTCTACAAGATTTACCTTAGCTTTAGACTCAGACTTAGGGTTAGACCTTAGCCTAATTTGTTCTTTTGTTCTAATTTTTTTAGTATTTGAGCAAAGGTAAGGTCACCTTGGGTATGAATAAGATCTTTCTTAACATTAGACCAAGAATGAGGAAGCTTGTCTACCAAACAGGCTATTTTATACTCAGTAGAAAAAAAAGTACCTTTGGCTTGAATATGCCTAAGATATTCTTGGAATTCATGTATTTGATCATTCATGAATTTATTATCTACCATAAAATATCTGTTGAATGAGGAGGAATTAAATCTTTCGATTCCAGCATCATCACAGCTATATTCATCTTTCAAAGCTTTCCAAAGTTCTTTAGCACTCTTATATTCAAAGAAATATAATTATTCAGACAAAGTGCTTAGAATTATGTGAAAGCAGTGGTAGTCTATTTCCTTAGGTGTTTTGGGTTTAGAGGAGCTGGTGGATTTGGACACTCCTACGTCAGACTCGGTGTCATCAGAATCATTTGTGTTGGGTGTGGAACCATCAATGGCTGAGATCAGCCCTAAAGTTGTGAGCCAAAACTTTATTTGACTCTGTCATCTCTTAAAGTAGGTCCCGTTGAACTTAGCAGGTTTAGCAGTGAAAGTCTCATCCTTGCCAGTCATGATTGCTATTGAGAAAAAACTGAAAATGAAAGATATGTATTTACTCAATAACAATGTCCAATGATTTAGAAAATAGTTCAACTGATTTTGCTAATCAAACTTAAAATCTTTAGTGTATCAAGTGTAGATTAACTTGGGTTAGCACGAAGCACTACCCTAAGAGTTGATCTGAGGTCTATGTGCAGACGTTTCTCGAAAGCTCCTAGTGGTAAAATCTTCTGACTACCGGCTTCTCTTCGTTGCACACAACTCGGAGAGAGAGACCGGACTTAGCTCTGCCCAGAGCAAAGATTCCGAGAACATAATGGTTTGAGAGAGAGAGAGAGAGAGAGAGAGAGAGAGAGAGAGAGAGATTTCACGTAGGAGAGTTTTGTGTAAAAAATGAAGGAGAAGGAGACCAAATAAATAGGCTGAAGTTGTTGCAAGGTTCAATGAATCTGGACATGAGCCACAGACAGGGTACTTAATGGCTCATAAATATGTCATTAAGGAGCAAATAAAATATGGGTAAAAGCTGCCAAAATAGCTGTTGCAAGGTTCAATGAATCTGGACATCAGCCTCAACGTTCAAATTTGAAAGAGCCAAATGGGTTAAAAAAATAAAGAGCAGCAAAAAGATTTTTGGATCTCAGTCCGACCCCGAAGAGTAAATTGGATCGACATTCGGCGCCCGCAGGTGTGGGCACGTATCCGCACCCGTTACGCGCGTCAAACCGGGCCGGGCGACGGTGGCGGCGCACGCGTGTGGCCCAAGGGGTCCCCCACACAATATCTTTAGGAGAGCAATGAAGAGGAACATGCAATGAGGGGTTGGCCCATCCAATGTGGGACTAAAAGAAAGAAAGAAGTTGAGCTTTTGCTCAAGCAAGGCTAACAAATTCCATGTAAAAAAAATGTTCTATGTAATGTAACAATTTGTTGTTACAAGCAATGATACAATTTATAATTTCCAGATTTTCTAATTATTATAAGTTATTATTTATTTTGCAATTATCTAAGGACCTGTTTGATTCAGTGAAAAAAAAAAAAAATCCAAAGTCGATATTTTACGTACACATTTCAGTGACGTGGAACGAAGTAGAAATTTGCTTGTTTGGGTAGAAGTAAAAAATTCTAAAGTAGGATGTTTTGTTGGTTGTTGAAGTGAATGAGAAAGTCTAATTTTTTTGTTGAAATAACATGAATAATATATCTTCTTCTTTTTGTAAAGTAGAGGGTTACTGGTCCTCCAACTAAACGATACTTAAACTCTGAATTTGTGGCAGGTAATATTTATTATTCATGTCAAATCATAGTAAATTTTATTAGCAATTTTTTTTTATTTTTTTTATATAAATTAACAAATTAATACAAAGCTTAGTGTTACCGTTCTAAGAAGAAGTCGTGTACGAAGCACTGTTCTAAAAGATTATTCAAATCTATGTGCAGACTTTTTTTTTCAATCCTTCTAATAATAATAAAAATTTAGTATCAACTTTTCGTCATGCACACAATGCCAAAAAGTGGCCCAAATTTTGTTTTGCCGAGACATTGAATAGAATTTGGTGAAAAAAAGGAACGAGGGATACGACCCAGGTTTGATTTTTATCTTTTCTCAACCAAACCAGAACATATATATATATATATATATATATATATATATATATATATATATATATATATATATATATATAATCGAATTTAATAAATTTTATTTGCTAGTTATTAGTTGTTTAAGGTCATAAAATAATTTTTCCTTTCGGGAATAAATTCCAACGTTCAGATCATAAACAGAGAAAATAAATGGACTTGAATAAACAAAACAAAAAAATTTCTGAGTCACAATCCAAACTCAGTAGTGAAATTCGATTTGGTATTCGACGTCCGCTGATGTGAACACATACCCGCATAAGTTACACGTGTCGAATCGAATCGGACCGGACGACGGTAGCATATGCATGAGGCCCACATGTTTAGTCTACAATAACTCACAAATGAACAAATTGTTATGATGGTTCCTCCATAAGTGGAGAAAAGATTGTTGTTTTCAGGTTCATTTATCTTGAGGAAAGATCTTTGTCTTTTGGAGTTAGCAAGGTTATTGAACCTTGGATGAAACGAATCTTGGAGGAGAAGATTCATCCCCTTGTGGCTATATAAGAAGAATGTTTGAAAAATGCTTGTGTGATTCCTCCTTGAGCTCTTGTGCTCCTTCTTGCTCATTGGTGTTGCTCTTCTTGTGGTGCTCTCTGTTGGTAACGAAAGTGCAGAAATCGTTTTTCAAATCAGAGAGTATCTGCGAAAAATCCGAACAAAAATAAACAAAAAATATACCAAACACAAATCGTTTCTGTACTGTGTGTAGGAAGGCTATCTCCATTTCCAATCATTGGTATCCGAGCATACCCAACACAAATAAAACAAAGTAGTATAAGGTAAGTAAAAAAAAAAAAAAAAGGATGCGGTCTAGTCAATAAGGAACTAAAAGAAAGTTTTTTTTTTTTTTAATTAAAAGTATATAAAAACCTTGTCAAATACATAAATAGGTTCAAAATTTAAATTTTGACCGCTTTCTGACATTCAAATATGCAAACCAAACAACCCATAAATGAGTCAACCGTCTGTGAAAGCACGATTTCAGGTGATCTCTGGACACGAACACTCGGTTTTTCAACAGTAGTAGCTCGTGAGAGAGTGAATTGTGAGAGTTAATATTTGCTAACAAATGATCATATTTTTCAAAAACACAAGTCACAGAAGAGAAGAAGCAAAAGTTGGTACAAATAAAATTTTCCAAAACGTTGAGATGGGACGGAAGTCGCTTTCTAGGTTGATTTTATGGAAAAGGAAGGATGAGATGACACCAAAGCAAACAAGTTGCTATAAACTTGCCAAATTGGAGTGAAGGAAGGAACAAATTAAAGCTTGTCCATACATACGTTGGTCAATGCTGCTTAGCTAAAGAGTGAGTATTGTGACTGAGAAACGGTGAAAAGCTACGAGGAGGAAGTCACTTTCCATGCCGATCGACGTCGACCGAAAGAATTAGAGCTATGACATCAAATTAAGAAGCAATTTTCAAACAAGAAGGATCCCATCAACGTGAAGAATCTGACCTTGGAAAAAATGTATAGAAGAATTTGTAACTTGCAAGTTATAAGTGTCGGACGATCCAGAACTCAAAGGCTAAAAAGACATCAACATAGACGTATTTAATCAAGGTGTACTATGGATCATCTTTAACTTAAAAGGAATATGGTGCAGTTGTTATCATGTTAGACTTGCGTATTGGAGATCTTTAGTTCAATTTCGGATGAAAACACTTTTGTTGTTGTTGTTGTTGTTATATTTATTTATTTTTTTGTTAAATTTTTTTTTTTTTTACATTATGTATGGAAGTTCATTTCTGAAGTTCATCACGGGCTCCATGAGCTCAGGTCAGGGCCTGCCATGTTCTAGTGGCCTCCTTAAGAAGAAAATGTAAATTTAATAAATGATGGGAGGAAACAGCGGGTCCAAGAGAGGATGCGATGCAACATGCATTGTACAAGTCCCAACTGATTACGTTCGACAATAAAAATGTAATCGCCATTGAGTAAAACATATTTTTAAGTTTTTTTTTTTTTTTTTTTTTTTTTTTTTTGTATTTTTAATATTTTTACTTTACTTTTTGTTTTCAAATAACTAAAAACTCAATATTGGGGTTCAACCTATGTATTTTTCTGATACGAACCCAAATCAGTGAGCTAACTCAATATCCAGTAGTATATAGAGTATCAGTGAACTCCATGGATCATTAATGCAGGTTATATATATATATATATATATATATATATATATATATATATATATATATATATATATATATATAAAAAAATTATAAATAAACCGAAAATTTGAAAAACCGAATAAACCGAAAATCGAACCGATTTATTTCGGTTCGGTTATGGTCTAATTTGGTTCGATTTCAGTTTTGCTTATTCGATTTTCGGTCGAATTCGATTTTTTTGTATTTAGTTCGATTTTGAACCGAACCGAAACCGATGCTCACCCCTATTAAGAGGCTAGTACAACATTTTAAAGCTCAGTATCAGAGAATTGAGTATTTCATTTCAGTTTTCAATTTCTGCAATTTCATTTACATTGTCAATTTGTATTTCTGTACAGTTCTTCAATAAGAAGTCCTAGAATTACATTCCAATTCCTTGTCTACATCCTCTTCTTACTTCAATTTCTTTTCATTGATGGCAAATCTCCTTCAAAGCTCCAGTAGTATAATGGCGGAAAAGTTAGCTGAGGCACCTAACAATTTCTGACATGTTTGCATTTGAGTTTTAAACTTTTTCGATGACCAGTGCTATCAGCAATCAAGTACCCAAATAAAATGACGAAGGTTGCATTTTACTTCAAACAATTTTTCAAGAAGATTCAGATTTTTTTTTCAAAAATTAACTCAATGGATAAACAAGTATTAATTCCTTCCAAGTGAGCTGAGTTATGTTTACTTACAAATAAATTTGTTCTGGAAGGAGTGTGCATTGATTTCTTCTTTTCCTTTTTCTTTTATCAACAATCAAGGTCCGAAGGCCTTACAAATTCAGTTAGGAGGCAACCTTTCGGTCCAAAAGGGCACATCATAGTCCAAAGACTCTTTCCAAGTCCAGAGGTTCGACTCGAAGGCCCACGTCTGCACCATGATCCGTCCGCATAACAACCTCAGTTAATTTTCCACTAAAAATTAAACTGTATATATATATATATATATATATATATCTATATATATAATAATAATAATAATAAACAAAAAAATTGTAAGTTTTAAATTGAAATGTAAATATAATATAAACAAGTATTCACTACATTCAAATTTTTATTGTCCAACTAAAACTGAATTAGATTTATAATTAATATAAATTAAATTATATATTTCAACCCGTAAACCAAAAGTGCTTTTAGGGTCTGCTTGAATTGACAACAAAAAAATAAGCAGGGTTAAGTGAAATGGGGTGTGTTTAATAACCCTTATTTTGATTGGAGGTTTTGAGTGGAGGAAAGAGTTAAATGGAATATATTTATTACTTTTTAAACAAAATTTTTCACTTCTCCCTCGTGATTTGGGGAGTTAAAAAAATAGACAAAAAATGATTAAATAAACCCTTACTTAACCCTCTATTACTCTCCCTAATAAACCTCCATCCTCAAACAAAATATGATTTTTTTTTTTTCTCCATCACTTAACGCTCTTAACCCCTCAAACCAAGCAGACCCTTAAGGACGATTTGGTTGGGGGGTAAAGTGGACTGACAGTTAGAGAATTTTTATATGGGATTATATATGATAAAGAGATCGGTTGTCTGGTTCGGGGTGTAAAAAATGTCAACTGAAGTGAGTTAAAATTTGTTTGTTTGTTTGTTTTTCGCAATTCTTAACAAAATTTGTTGTCTCACATCTGCATTTTTTTTTAGCGAATGTTAGTTGAAACTTATTTTTATTTTTATTTTTAATACATACGCTTTTTCTAAAGTACGTGAATATACAAAAATAAATTTTCTTTTTATTTATTAAACTTGTACTAATTTTTTTATATTAAAGTTATAAAGAAATTTATTCTATGTACATTACTATAAATAAATATATGTTTTATCACTTGAAAATTGTTAGTTAATTATTTAATTTTATTACTCTTATAATATATTTTTTATTTTACTTACTTTTACAGCCATCCAAATACTTGAGGTATGATTTGACCACTTTCAAGTTACAAAACATTAACTATCCAAACAATGAAATGCACTTTCAACAGGCAAGAACTAGCATTAAACTCAAAAGTATACGTATATTTCACTTTAAGAAAAAAAAATATTTCTATACTTTTTTCCACCTTTAAAGTAACCAAACAGTCCCTTATGTCTCGTTTTGTTCGCGGAATCATGAAATTGGGAAAGGAAAGTCATTCATTTCCTATGGATGCCAAAGTAATGAGGGAGAAAAGATAAATAATCTCCAATGGAAAGAAAAATATGGAGAAAAATTGTACCCTCTACCCAGCCAAGGATTCTTTTTTCTATATTTAAGTAATCATTGTTTTTTTTAAAAATTTGGCATTTCTAAACAGCGGAAAGAAAAATCGATGAGAATTACAATTTTATATAGGAAAAGAGGAAAATCAATTCCTTGTTCTTTTTCTTCCTTTAGGAAATTACAATTCATATTCATTTTTCTTTCCAGTGTTTGGAGAGACCAAGAAAATTTGAAAGAAAAAATAAATTTCCTATTGTGGGAAATTGATTCCTTGGTTGGGACGGAGAATTACTTTCTCCCCTATTTTTCTTTCCTCTGTGAATCATTTTTTTTTCCTCACATTTTTCTTTGACACCTAAATATAGAAAATATTTTTTTTTTTCAATGCCAAGATTTCGCGAACCAAATGAGACCTTAGTGTATTTGTCAAAGATGCATCTAAATGGTCTCATTTGGTTCGCGTTACCATGAGGTTGGAAAAGAAAAGTGATTACTTTTCTATGTTTGGAAGTCAAAAGAATTGAGGAGAAAAAAAAAAATTTAATAAGAAAAAAATCAGGGAGAAAAATAGTTTCTTCCATCCAACCAAGAAATCAAAATTTCACATTTAAGTATTCACTTTTTCTTCTATTTTTTTTTAGCATTTTAAAAATAGAAAAAAAAATCAATAAAAATTATAATTTTTCACACACACACACACACACACACATATATATATATATATATATATATATATATATATATAAAAGAAAAATTGGGGTAAGAAATCCTTTCCTATCTTTTCCCCAGACCAAATGAGGCAGGCCTAAGGGGAATTATGATACGTGCCTTGGTCTAGTTCGTATGTCCCTGTAGACTCTCCACTGTCTTTCTCATCATTATTATTGTTATTATTATTATTATTATTATTATTATTTTTTATTGTGAGGCGTCTTACCGTGAACATTCGGTGTACAAAAGCAATCGCTTGGATACTTTTTTTTTTTTTATGTTTTTTAAGATCCTTCTTCTCGCAAGGATTACATGAATAATCAAAAATCAAATTCGACCAAAAATTAAATAAAAAAATTAAAATCGAATCGAAATGATCCATAACCGAATTGAATCGAACCAAACCGAATTAAATCGATTTGATTTTCGATTTATTCGAATATTCGATTTATTTGTATTTTTTTTGTTTATATATATATATATATATATATATATATATATATATATATTATATATATATAATTCATTTTTGGATCGAAACCGAAACCCAAAATTGAAATCGAAACCAAATAAAAAAAATTAGTATTTTCAAAACCGAACCGTATATCTTATTCGGTTTTGGATCGATTTGATTTTCGATTCAGAATAATGCTCACCCCTACTTCTTCTCCTTCTCCTTCCTTTTTTCCCCCTTGAAAATATTTTTTTAGACTATTTTTTGAGTCCAATATTCGTAAATGATCCAACAATACTTATAATTATTCTAAAATTAATATTTTCTTTTTATTTTGTATCGAAGAAATCAACTTTAAAATTTTTTTTTTATATTTGACTTTATTTATCAAAATACAAAATTATCCTTTTATTATTATTTTCTCAAATTTTATCATGCTTGATAGCTTGATAATAAAAAAAAAACACTAGCGAATATCATTGATGTTGAGCCAATAGACAATCCCCCTTGGTCGACCTCTATGACCACTCGCCAGCTTTATACGAACATTGTGGTTGAGCCGCGGCAGACATGACCTACCACTATTCCGGGAGCTACCAAATTTCTCTGCAACATGTTATCATCATAGGAATTATAATTGTAATATACTCTTAATTCTAACTAGAGTTCCAAAAAATGTAAGTATTTGTTACAAAAATATAAACCTTAAGCAAAAAATTAAAAATTTCTAAAAAAATGTTTGGTGAATATGTAAACATTTGAAAACAAAAAACGATAAAGAAGACTGAAAAAGGACATACAAATTGAAAAATAAAAAAATGAAAAAAATTACCAAAAAAAATAATACTAAAAAAAAATAGAAAACTGAAATAATAATAATAAACCAAAAAACTTGTAATAAATGAAAAAGGTAGAAAAATAATAAAAAAAGAACAAAAAAATCTTTAAAAAATGAAAAATTTTAAAAAGTATAAAAAAAATTACCTGGACAAAAAAAAAAAAAATTCACCTATTCTCAAGGAATATAATTCTCACAATTTGTGGACAAATATTTATAATTTTCGAAAAATAAAATTTACCAGGTATATGTTTCACCGAAAGGCTCTTATGTTCATGACATAATGCACCAAGTTGGCCAGCCTGGCCCATTATGAACAAATTTGGATGATCATGCGTCTCGAGTTGGCCAGCCTGGCCCATTATGTCCTATTACATCTCAACAAAGGTGCTACCAATATGTATGATTTTTCATACGAATGCTAAATCCCG